>CM054138.1:77751891-77768711 GCA_028751875.1 Rapana venosa | reverse complement strand
CCCCGTAGTTTTTTACTTTCCCTTCCCCCCCTTTCTCCATTTATTTATTTTACCTTCTTTTTTTCTCTTTCTTTCTTTCTATCTTTCTTTCTTCCACCTTTCCTTCTTACTTTTATCATTTAACTATCTTTTATTCCTTCAATCTTTTTTGGTTTAATCAGAATGTTATTAGCTCAACACTACACAGCAGCAGCACACCAAGTATGAGTACAACAAGCAAAGCTTATGAAAAATCGTCTTTTCATTCTTTTTTCTGTCTTTCCTTCTTTTTCTCTTTCAGTTTTACTTTTTTGAGCCTTTCTTTTTTTCTTTCCTTCTGTCTGTCTTTCTTTCTGGGTTTTTTTTTGGTTACTTCTTTCTTTTATTCTTTCTTTCTTTCCTTCGTTCTTTCATTCGTTTGTTCTTTCCTTCGTTTCTTTTCTTCTTTTTTATTCTTTCCTTCGTTCTTTTCTCTTTTTGAGTCTTTCCTTCGTTTCTTTCTTTTCTTTTCTTTCCTTCGTTCTTTTCTTCTATTTTAGTCTTTCCTTCGTTTCTTTCTTTTTCTTTTCTTTCCTTCGTTCTTTCTTTTCTTTTCTTTCCTTCGTTCTTTTCTTCGTTTTTAGTCTTTCCTTCGTTCTTTCTTTTCTTTTCTTTTCCTTCGTTCTTTCTTTTCTTTTCTTTCCTTCGTTCTTTTCTTCGTTTTTTTAGTCTTTCCTTCGTTCTTTCTTTTCTTTTTCTTTCCTTCGTTCTTTCTTTTCTTTTCTTTCCTTCGTTCTTTTCTTCGTTTTTTAGTCTTTCCTTCGTTCTTCTTTTCTTTTCTTTCCTTCGTTCTTTCTTTTCTTTTCTTTCCTTCGTTTTCTTTTCTTCGTTTTTAGTCTTTCCTTCGTTCTCTTTCTTTTCTTTTCTTTCCTTCGTTCTTTTCTTTTCTTTTCTTTCCTTCGTTCTTTTCTCTTTTTTAGTCTTTCCTTCGTTCTTTCTTTTCTTTTCTTTCCTTCGTTCTTTTATTTTTTTTCCTTCGTTCTTTCTTTTCTTTTCTTTCCTTCGTTCTTTTCTTTTCTTTTCTTTTCCTTCGTTCTTTTTTTTTTTCCTTCGTTCTTTTTTCTTCGTTTTTAGTCTTTCCTTCGTTCTTTCTTTTTCTTTTCTTTTCCTTCGTTCTTTCCGTTCTTTTCTTTCCCTTTTTTTCTTTTTTCAAATTTTTGTTTTCCTTCTTTTCCTTTTTTTCTTTTCTTTCCTTGTTTTTTCTTTTTTTTTAAGTTTTTCCTTCTCCTTTCTTTTCTTTTTTTTCCCTTCGTTTTTTTTTTCTTTTCTTTCC
The DNA here is from genome assembly GCA_028751875.1 of Rapana venosa. Taxonomy (NCBI): domain Eukaryota; kingdom Metazoa; phylum Mollusca; class Gastropoda; order Neogastropoda; family Muricidae; genus Rapana; species Rapana venosa. Next base: position 77,767,420 of record CM054138.1, on the reverse strand, counting down.
TTCGTTCTTTTCTTCTTTTTAGTTTTTTTCTTCGTTCTTTTTTCTATTTTAGTTTTCCCTTTCCCTTTTCTTTCTTTTCTTTTCTTTCCTTCTTTTTTTTTTTTCTTTTCTTTCCTTCATTTTTTTTCTTTTTTTCCTTCGTTCTTTTTTTTTTTTCCTTCGTTCCTTTCTTCTTTTTTTTAATCTTTCCTTGTTTTCTTTTCTTTCCTTCGTTCTTTTTTTACTTATTTTTCTTTTCTCATTCGGGCCCTTCTGTCTTTCTATTTTTGTTTGCTGGTGGAGCAGAAGTTTGGCTTTGTGGGGCTGCCTTATTTTTTGTTCCCCGTTAAAACCTTTTCCCTTCTTAATAACCCTGGCAAAAAAAGTGGGGACTGCCCAAAAGTAAACAGCATTTTAAAAAGTTTGGCCCGGGCCCCATTGCCCCAAGAAAAAACCCACGAAGACAGTGAAAATCCCCAGTCTGGCCCCTTAATGCTTTAATTTTGGTTTGTAAAATTGGACAAAAAAAAAAAAAAGCGAAAAAAAAAAACCACTCGAAGCAGCGGGAGATGTGTGTGTGTGTGTTTTTATGTGTGGTGTTGTGTGTGTGTGTTTTTGTGTGTGTTGTGTGTTTTTGTGGGGTTTTTTGTGGGGTGTGTGGGGGTAAAAGATTTTTAAAGAGTCGGGTTGAACAGAAAAAGAACAAAGGGAAAGGGCATAATTGTTTCAGGGAATTTTGGGGAAAACCCACAAAAACCTTCTTCCCTTTAATAAATGAACAAAAACAGTTTGGGGCCCCAAAGTCTCCCGAAACCAAGACACAAAACTAATGAAGACCACTGTTTTTCAAGGAAAAGACGAGAATTTTTTTTTTTAAAGGGGGGACCCCAGTTTTCCCCCCCTGGCACTTTCCCGAATCCTGGGGCCCACCCCTGGACTCCATGAAGTCAGCAGCAGGGCGTACAGCCAAGCCCGGAGGAGACGGGGGGAAAGGGAAAAGGGAAAGGGGGAAGGAGGGCATGGGGGTTGTCATTGGGTGTGGCGGTTAACCCCCAACTGGGAGATGCCGACAGGTGAGAAAAGGAAACTAAGGGGATTGAATTAAAAACGGTTTACACACTCGGCTCTAGAGCCCGTCCCCCCAAATCCATACAGCTTAAAAAAAGGGAAAAAGGAAAAAGGGTCCCAAAACCCTTAAAAGGTGTGGGGGGAGCGGGCGTCAGGCCCTCATTTTTCCCTGGGGCCCAGCATTTTGGGGGGGGGCCCATCCCCTTTCCCCCTTTTTTGTTTCCCTTCCCTGACCCAAAAAGGGGCCCGGGTTTACCATTTACGCTGGGTAAAATGGGGGAATTTTTACTGAAGCCAAGGGCGAAAAACGGTCCCCCCATCCAACTGGTAACCACGTGACGTGCTTAACTTGGTGGGGGAAAGCAAAGTGGTTTTCCGCCCAATGAGCTACCCCGTATTTACAGCTTTTGGAAAACCTAATATTGATTCTAGGCCAAAAAACTAAAGGTCTTATAAAATTTAAACAACAACAAAAACCCCCACCACAAAACACACACCACCACCAACACACAAAAACCCCCCACACATTTGGCTTTAAAATTAAAAATAATCTTCTTTTTTTAAGAGCGGGGGGGGGGGGGGGGGGGGGTCTCTAAAAAAGGGGGAAGATTTAAAACTTAACCGTCTCCCTTCTTATATAAAATTGCCCCGACCTTCAGATTTCATCATGCCCCCGAATACTTCTTTAATTCTTTCAGGTACACACTAAGAAAATTTTCTTTCATGTTGTCCTTGACACCAATAGTTGCCCCAAAAATGAAACCTGGGGGAAAAGGTTAAAATTTGATGTGATAGGGGCCCCTCTGGCCGGACCTTGATTTCCGGGGTTTTTGCGTCCGAAGGGGGCATTTAAAAAAGGGGAAAGGTGGAATCAGTTTTGATCCCCCCTTACTTTTGCGGAGGGGGAGATTAGTGATGCTGTTTTTGGCTGTTGTGTTTGTAGTTGATGTTGGGGGCCAGCACGTGGTACAGGCACTTTTGGTTTCACGTGTCTCAGTATGTAACGTTCTTTTTTTTGAAGAGGGAAAGAGACAGAGAAAAACGGGCCCGGGACAGACAGAGAGTGTGTGTGTCTGTCTGTTCTGCCGGGGTCTCTGTATTTTTTCTCCTCTTTCTTCTTCTCTCTCTTCTCCTCTCTCTCCTCCTCTTTCCTCTTTTTGGTCAAAAATTTGGTGAGGGGGAAAAAATTAAACCCACGGGCATATGTAAACACACCACAGGTTTTTAAAAACGACAAGAAAAGGCAGGTACACCCCCAAACACACCCCAAAAAACACAACCACAAACACACCAGAGTTTTAAAAAAACGGACAAAAAGAAGGAAGGAAACCACACAACCCACACCCCACACACACACACACACCAAAACCACACACACCAACCACAGGGGGTAAAAAGGGAAAAAAAAGGGGAAAGGGAAAGGGGCAGGCAAAAGCAAGGGAAAAAAAACGGAACCAAAGAAAGAAAAAAGGGGAAGAAGAAAACAACGCTGCAAGGAAAAAAAAAAAAAAAAGATAGCAGTAAATTTCTTTTCTTTTTTCCCTTTCAAAACCCAATTGTCTTTTTGATTTTTTTCTGATTTTACTTAACGAAAACAAGTGGGTAAAACAAAAAGCCCCCCCCCTTTTTGTTTCTGTTTTTTAAAAACTGAGGCCACAAAAAAGTCCCCATAAAAAAATGGTTCCGACAAAAAAGACAAAGCTTCCAGAAGGGGAGGGGAAGGTCACCGGGTACGACCTGAGAGGGAAAAAGGAAAATTTTGTTTTTTTTTTTTTTAAATAGATCAAAATTTTTTAAAAGGGAAAAAGATTCTTTTTTAGTTAAAGCAAACCAATAACTTGGGGTTTAAAAAAGGTTTTTTTTTTCTTCTTTTTTCTTCTTCTTCTTTGCTGCCCGTGCTGCTTTCTGCTGCTGTGCTGCTTTTGCTGTGCTGGGTGCTGCTGTGCTGATGATGATTTATGTTTATGATGGTTTTTGACGACGGGCAAAGGTTTGGGGGTGGTGGTTTGGGGGGTGGTGGGGGGGTGGTTTGGGGGGTGGTGGTGGGGGTGGGGGGTGTGGTGACGCCGACGACAATGTGATGATGATGTTTACGACGACGACGGGGGGGAGGGGGGAAGGGGGGGGGGGGAGGAAAGACGACGAAAGACGATGGGCGACGACGACGACGACGAGGAGGAGGAGGAGGATGGACGACGAAAGACAATGACAATGAAAGTGGTGCTGGTTTATGTTTGGGGGTGATTTTTTTTTTAAATAAAAAGGGTGGTAAAGGAAATATAGGGTGAAAAAGGTCACAGAAAGGGATTGGGGAAATTTATAGAAAACTACAATATCAAAGGGTTATCACATGAATCAAAACACACACACACACACACACACAACACACACACCACCCCACACACCCCAACACACAAACACACAATAATGTTAAAAAACTCTTTTGGGGCTTTTTCCATTATCATCGAAATAAAGTTTAAAAACGCCGCACGCACGCAAAACACGCACGCACACACGCAAGCACACACACCCAAAACACACCCCAACAACAAAACACAAAAAATCAGAGAAGAAATTAAAATTTTTTAACAAAGGAAGGGAAATTAAGTTTTAAAAAAAAAAAAGGGGGGAAAAAATGGGAAGAAAAACAGAGAGGTAAAGGGGGGAAAGAGAAGGAAAAAAAAAGTCCCAAAAAAAAACCCGAAAGGGAACTGAAGGGCCCAAAAAGAAAAATGACAGCCCCCAAACCCGAAGGGCAGGCCAAAAAAAAACCACCAACAAAGGGAAAAAAATAAAAACCAAACGCAAGAAGCCCAAAGGATGATTGGTAAGGAGGTTTACCAAACAAACAAACTAACTAACTAGGGGGCAAACCCGCCGCCCTGGCGCAGTGGTTAGCACCTAGGATACTGGCTGGAAAGGGTTGGGACTTCGAATTCATAAAAAGGGCACATGATTTTTTTTTCCCCCCTCCGGCCCGGGTCCTTTCCCCGAGTAACTTTGCGTTTGGGAAAAATTGGAAGACTGGGACCCCAAAAGTCGAGCTTCATCCACTTTTTCGGGTTTTGGGTTTTGGAGTTTTTGCTCAAAATTTCCCCGACCAACATGCAGGTGTCTGCATCTTCCTGCCCCGGGTTTAAAACCTGGAAAATATTATTTTTATGAAAACGTAGGTACATCCCCGGGCAAGTTGTCCTCAAAGCCAAGACTTTCCCCTTTTTCCCCCAGGGATTAATCATCCCTTAACAGCTTTGATCACCCTCCCAAAAAAACCCAAAACCCCCTCTGTTCCGGGGGGTCCTACTTACCCCTTTGGGCTCATGGTTTACCTCAGGGTTCGGGGGTTTACATACAATTTTTGTGCCTTGGAGAGTTTGTATCAAAAACCTTTTGGGGGGTTTGGGGGTTCGCGGGAGACGGTCGGGTTTTAGGGACGTTTTCCAAAGGGGGCAGGCCCCTCGGGGGGGGTCACTCGTCTGGCTTCGCGAAGGTGTGTAAATAGGGGGCATAGGGGTTTGGGGGTGTGTCCTGCGTATGTTAGTCGAACAGGCACCATGGGAAAACACCAAAAAGGGCCCAGCAGCAGTTTCAGGGGGCCCCCCTGGCTGGTGGCTCCAAGGCGTCTGGCATTGAAGGGCTTTTCCCTTTTGGTTTTGACCCCCAGGGTGGCCCCACCCATAAAGAATGGGGGGGGTATTGCCGGGGGGGAGAGGGGCCGTGAAGGGTATGGGAAACGCAGGAGATAAAAAGTCACAGAAGATGAGGGGAAAAAAAACTTTTTTTTAACAAGCAGGGGGGGGGGACCATTCAAGTAAAAAAAAACAAAAATGAAAAAGAAAAATTTAAGAACAATTTCGGGGCTCTGCAGTGACTGAAAGATCACTGTTCAAAATTTTTCATCTTTCAGGGAGAGAGACAGACAGACAGACAGACAGACAGACAGACAGACGATGACAAAGATTTTATTGTGTTAGGATTTTCAACCCATTCACAATTGTCATTGTCATTGTCAACAGACAGAGAGGCTGAGAGACTGAGACAGAGAGAGACAGAGACAGGGAGAAAAACATAGGACAGACAGATACACACACGGAGACAGAGAGAAACAGAGAGAAACACAAAAGGAAACACAGAGACAGACAGACAGACAGACAGAGATAGAGACAGAGAAAGGGCGGGTGAAATGTTTGTTTCACTTTCTAAGACCCTACAAAACAAGAGATCTAAGTGACCCCCTCACTATAGAACCAAACAATACCATGGTCTGATAACGACCTTTGCTACCTTTGACCTCCTGACCCTGTGCATTGACGTCATCAACATGGATACTGTGATACTGTAGTGTGTGTGTGTGGGGGGGGGGGGGGGGAGTAAATAAGGGGAGGCAGGGGTAAGGAGGAGGGGGAGGTGTTTGAAATAAACAAGATTAGAGGATAGAGTCAGCTTCGAAAGGTGTTGGTGTAGCTTTCCCTGGCATTGGTACAGAACTTACTCTGTGTGTGTGTGTGTGTGTGTGTGTGTGTGTGTGTGTGTGTGTGTGTGTGTGTGTGTGTGTGTGGTGTGTGTGAAGTCAAGTCAAGTCAAGTCAAGTCACATTTTCATTTCCAGATGGCACATTGAATAAGCAATGCATTTGCTTTTTTTTTCAAGCCATCTATCTAGCAATAAAAACAACTTGATCAATAAGTAAGTGTGGTGGTGTGTGTGTGTGTGTGTGTGTGTGTGTGTGTGTGTGTGTGTGTGTGTGTGTATGTGTGTGTGTGTCTGTCTGTCTGTGTGTCTGTGTGTCTGTGTGCTATTGTGTGTGTGAATGAGTGTGTGTGAGCTTGTGTGCGCGCACGTTATGTGTGTGTGTGTGTGTGTGTGCGCGCGCGCCTCTGTACTGGTGTGTGTTCCTCCGTGTCAGCGTGTCTGTCTATGTATGTGTGCACGCACATTTTGTGTATGTGTGCACTTGTGCTCGTGAATGTGTGCACGCACGTGCGTGTGTATGTGCGTGTATTCTTCTTTTCCCTTACCTCCATCGAGAGTCGTGGGAAAACTGCAGTGAAAACCTTGTTGGTTCACTAGCTCCCACCACTGCTGTCAGTTGTGTGCCAGAGCCTAGGTCTCTGCCCTAAGTTTCCCTGTCCATCCTGAAGCATTGTCCATCCACCGGTGGGGGGTTTTTCCGTCCACCTCTTCATTCACCCAGCTGTTAATGGGTACCTGCCCTCTTTAGGGTCAGGGAAGGTAAATAAAGCAGCGAGGGAGAGGAGATGGGCGCCGCCCTCAATATGCTGGCCCCTAGAGAAGTGAGGTCTCTGACGCCTCGCTCCCCTACGACCACATATTTTATGGGATGCCTTTACCTTTTTTTGTTTTATTTTACCTCTTCGTCTCCCTCCCTTAACAGTTTCGTGTGGGTTGACCCTTATGGTTGGCCAGGGCGTTGCTACAAGGAACGACAGTACAGTTGGTTTAATACCCTGTTTTAATCTGTATATAGCTGCACAGTTTTAATCAGAGATTTAAAATTTTACAAGGTGATAGCTCTGATATGGCCTCTGTGGTCAGCAGGGCTATAAACAACAGGATTGGATTAGATTGAACATTTCCGTGCAGATTAGTTAAAATTGCCAGGCCGTTGGATCTGGTAACGTGGTCATACCGATGTCGTTGTCTTTTCTGGACTGAAGTCAGCGAGATCTTCGTATGGACCGATATACTGTTTGTTTGTAGGTGATATGATCAATGTGTTTGATGGTGGGTTTTTTGTTTCTGTTTTTGTTTTGTTTTGTTGTTGTTTTTTGGGGGGTGGTTTTTTTCCGTTTCGGTGGTAATATTCTTGCCCATGGTTTTATTTTATTTATTTTTATTTATTTTATTCTTTTACATCGAGGATAATGGAATAAGCACTTATGTGCATGTGTACATCCAGTCCCCGTGTGTATGCGGTTTTGTAAATTCTGTCGTCTGTTCCCACCGGCACACAATGGCCTACTCTTACGAAAAGCGGAACAGGATTTAACGTGTGCGCAAGATGTTCTGCGTGCGTTCGCACACGGGGCCTCGGTTTATAGTCTCATCAAAGGACTTTTTGGGAGAGTGGAGTCGGATGTTAACTCCAGGGGAAAATATCCCCTTGAACGGGAATCGAGCCCGGGTCGTCAGATTGCGAGCGCAATGTTCTAACCACTAGGCTATCCCGTCCCCGACCATGACAGTGTGTATGTGTGTTTATTTATTTTTTTTTTGTTTAATTTTTTTTTAAATCCAGGATAATGGAATAAGCATTTATGTGTTGTTGTTTTTTACATCCAGTCCATGTGTGTGTGCGTGTGTGTGTGTGTGTGTGTGATGTTTGTATGCTTTTAAATGGATCAAAAGTGTAATATCCCCACTCTATCTGTCTGGCTTTCTGTCTCTGTCTGTCTGTCTGTCTCTGTCTCTCTCTCCCTCTCTGACGCGCGCGCGCGCGCGCGCGCCACACACACACACACACACAAACACACAATCACACACATATACACACAAGCGCACGCACACGCACACAGACACACACACATATATACACAGACACATACACACAATCACATACACACACACACACACACACACACACACACACACACACACACACACCACACACTCCAACCAACAAACCAATCAACAAACAAACAAACAATAATCATGATCATTCCATCTGTTTAATGACAGTGCGCATACTCGGAAAACGATGCAATATAATACAATCATAATCATCAATAATGACATGGACACTTTATCAGTTCAGTTCAGTTCAAACACGCCGGTAACCAACATTACGTCATCAATATCTACACTAGACACCCTGACGTCATCTTCTACTGACGTCAGCAGGTTGTCAAGACACTAGGAAATGGACGCGAACAAGTTGAACACACAGACATACAGACACAGAAACAAACAAACACACACAGAGAAGCATACGATGTCCCCAGCGTATTCATGGTTAGGCATTCTCTTCTTTTGCAACTAGCATGCAGACAGACAAACATGGCGATATTGACGAAAAATTTGGCGACTGTTGCATACTTTGCCAGAGAGAGAAGAGAAGAGAGAGAGAGAGAGAGAGAGAGGAGAGAGAGAGAGAGACAGACAGACAGAGAGAGAGAGAAAAGAGAGAGAGAGAGAGAGAGAGAGAGAGAGAGAGAGAAGAGAGAGAGAGAGAGAGAGAGAGAGAGAGAGAGCTGGAAGGAACAAAATGGAATAGATATCGTCACCGTCATAATCCTCTCTCTTTTTGTTTTAATCCCCTGCTTCTTCTCCTTTTTCTACTCCCCCTTCTTATTTGTCATTATTATAATCATCACCATCTTCATCATCATCATCATCATCTCCTTCTTCTTTCTTTTATTTCTTGTTCTTCAACATCATCATAATCATAATAATAATCATCATCTTCTTCTTGTTCTTCTTTCTTTCTTTCTGTCTTTCTTTCTTTCTTCTTCTTCTTCACCATCATGAGCATCATCATCATCAAGTTGTTAACAGACTGATAGACTACAAACTATAAATGAAAATTAATGAGACATCACAAGCTATGCCAACTAGCACCTAAAATGACACTTCTAAAAACGATGAATATAGGCAATATGATAAATAGAATAATACAGGTGTTGGATATTTGGAGGCTACTATTTCCATCAGTGATCCTTTACCTAACCGTCTGTCCTTTCACTTGCTGGCTACTTCACGTGCCCGTGTCTGCGATACTGACCAGTGGCTTTCTTTCCCACTCATGGAATTCCACTTTACAGCTTAGTCTTTAGTGATCGACTATGACTCTCTGAGGCTTGACTCGCACAGTCCGTATGTGCTGCAGCCCTGGGGGCTAGTTGGCCTTTGGAGAACATCTCCAACGCTGACTGTCCTTATGCCCACTTGGCCAAGAGAGTGGGGATGTACTGTGGGCAAGGCATCTCCACTATAATCAAATTTCTGCCCAATTTCCGAAACAGCAGCTGCCTCCTCTGCTGTTTTGGAGGTCATCGTCGAAAACGACGGACTAACATACTGACCTTGTCTTTCTAAAACAATGTCCTCTCCTTTCTAACACTTCCAAAAAGCCCTGATAGGGCCTTTGTGGTCAGCGGGGCTTTAATAACAAGATTGGCACTTCCGAAAAGAATGATGAGAGAGAGAGAGAGAGAGAGAGAGAGAGAGAGAGAGAGAGAGAGAGAGAGAGGAGGAGGAGAGAGAGAAGAGAGAGAGAGAGAGAGAGAGAGTCTGTAAATACAAAAAAGAAGAGAGAAAAAAATGAAAGAAAGAAAAATGAAAGAAATGAATGAATGGATGGATGAATGAATAAAATGTAATAAGTAAATGTTCTCTACTCTACAGCAGCCTGTGCTCTCAGCTAAGTTATAAAACAACGCCACCCAATCAACCAACCATTCATTCATCCATGCAGCAGTCACCGTTCTCTTTCTGATAAACATCTGTCTACAAATCACACATCCACTGAGTATAAAAAAAAAAAAAACCCAAACAAACAAAAGAAAGAAAAAGACAAGTTAAAACAGAAACAGCATAAATTTCGAAAACAATTTTAAAAGTTTTTTTTTTTTAAGTTAGTCGTAATTTTACAGAAAATAAATAAATTAAATAAAATTTCAAAAATTCCTAAAACAGACCCCCGAAAAAGTTAATCAATAAATTTACAACAAAAACAGCAAAACAGAAACAAACGCAAATCAACAATCAAAACAAAGAAATCACAGTAGGAAGGAAAAGAGGAAGGAAGGAAGGGATAAAAAATATACAGACAAACCAAAGTTGAAACGCCAAGGAAGGGCGGGAAGCTCAGCAACGATTCACACTGCTGTGTGTTTAAGCACGTTGGCCTGCATGCTTGCTGTCTGCATAAACACTGATGACGTCACCGTGATGATGTCATAATTCCCTGGCTTCCTAACCCACACCCATCCCCTCCACCACCACCACCAATCCTTAGGTTAACTTGAGTTCCTCCCTCTCCACCCCTCCCTCCCTCCCTCCTTCCCCACCTTCCGCCTTGGCCCCGCTACATGTTGAGCAAACTGAGGATGTTCCTCCCCCCTCCCCTCCCCTCCTCACCTGTGTGTACACACACACACACACACACACACACACACACACACACACACACGCACGCACACTTATACACACACAAACACACACACTTATACACACACCCATTATTTATTCACACATTTATTCATTTCTCTCTCTCTCTCTCTCTCTCTCTCTCTCTCTCTCTCTCTCTCTCACACACACACACACACACACACACACAAACACACACACACACACGCACACACACATACACACACACACATACATCTGTCTTTCTTCCTGGCTATTTCCGCTTCCTGTCTTTCGTGTAAATAAGCCACAAGAGCTGCACGGTTTCCGTGTTTATATGTACAGGGTGAGATGCTCTCTCTCTCTCTCTCTCTCTCTCTCTCCTCTCCCTCTCTCTCTCTTCTCCTCTCTCTCTCTCTCTCTCTCTCAATCAGAAACACGCCCCAGCTTTCTGGAACCCTCATTCACACACACACATGCAAACATCTTCACACACACACGCACACGCACGTACGCACTTACACACGCGCTCACGTACACATCACACCACACACACACGCCTAACACATGTTTATATGCAAGCACACATGTACCTTATCCAGCATGCGAGCGCGCGCACACACACACAAACACACACGTGCATGCATACATACATACATACATACATACATACATACATACCTTTGTACAAATCACACACACACACACACACCACACACACACACACACACACACCTTTGTACAAATCACCGTATAATATATGATAATATTAAGATACTAATTTATAATAAAAAAAAATAATAAAAAAACTTAAAAACCCCAAAACTGTAACAACAGAAAGCAACTACGGTATAATCAATCATCGAGTTTTTTCCCTCCGCAGTTCAGTCAGAGAATCCCAGCACAGAACATTGCATAGTTCCCAGCATGTCACCTCTTATTGCATTGTCCACACCCCCACCCTCCCCCTCCCCTGCACACACCATGCCACATGGACAACAGGAGGGGGTGAGGTGGGGGTGGGGGTGGAGGAGAAAGGACCAAGAGGGGGGGACAGGGGTGGACAGATAAATATTTGTGTTTTTTTTGAAGGCACAGTATCAACATGTTAGTTTTTCACCACATCATGACTGTCTTGTTCATGTTGAAGTTCAGTGGTTGGTGTGTGTTTGTGTTCTTTCTCCTTTTTGTGTGTGTTCTCAGTCAGTCAGTCACCCACCCAGTGTTTGTTTGTTTTTCCATTGTTTTTCCATTGCTTGTTTTTCCATTGTTTGTTTTTCCATTGTTTGTTCGTTCGTTCTCATTCTTTGTGTTGTCGAACGGCACGAAAAGTGGAGAGAATGAGAAATCAACGTGTGAGAAATGTCATCTTCACGAAGGGGGATGTTGGAAGCAAGGAGGGCTGTGTGTAACCTGTACAATGACTGATAGCATCGGCAGTGGCAGACAGTCCTGATTGAGATTCTGACTACTGCTGTTGTTGAAAGAAGTCACTGGTGATGGAAAGCATCTCACATTAGTTCCAAGTTCATGATAATACCAGCACAATGGTTGATGCTAGTTTCTAGAGTGATCCCATGATTTTTAGGGTGGTGGGGATTCTCTTTTTGTTTGAGTGACTGATTTGTGGCGTTAGTTGAGGGGGGTTTGGGGGTGTTTTGTTTGATTGGGTTGTTGTTGCTGTTGTTGATGTTGTTATAGATTTTGGACAAGCACAATGATTTTTTGCCTTTTCCACAACCCTGTTTTAAAGCTGGATGTTTTGGGGTTTGTGTTTGTTTCAAATGCATCCTGCCCTACTCGAAAAAACCTGTCCACTCTGACAAACAGCCTGCCTGCCAACTTTCTGGAACTGAGAGGACAATTACTATACCAAGATGCTGCATCTCTTTAGGCAAGGTTACGTATGAACGAACTGCTGTTACGTCTTTCAACCCATCAAGCCGAGTGTCCTTTTCTTTTCTTTTTTTTTTATCTTCCCCCCTTCTCATTGTTGATTTGCTCTGCCGTGTCTGTCAAAGTCTTTGAGAAGCAAACGCATAAAACACAGAACGGTCACCATGTGGCAACGCCCGTTTCTCCCAGTCCTGAAGTAGTCTTCTCTCTCCCTCCTTCCTCAACACAAGCATCCACTTTCTTTTATCTTTCGTACCGGGTACATCGACACCCACGTTGATGATTTGGACGAGGGGAGAAACCCCACCAGGAGAATGAGAACAGAACAGGCCTGAAGTCTGCAACAGTGATCATCAATCAGATCAGATCAGATCAGCCAGAAATTCTTCCCGGGAAAAAAAACCCAGACCAGTTCCTTGTGGACACTTTCTCTCATTCTCTCTCTCCAACAGAAGAAAACAAGGCGAATTGATTCTGGACACTTTCTCTCTCCAAACAGAACAAGAGAGGAGAGGGAGATACCTCCACGTCTCTGTATATAATATAGCACTGAGGAAGCTGTTTCCCTACAGCCCAGGGAGAGGAGCACACACCCAGCCAGCCAGCCAGCCAGCCAGCCAGCCAGCCAGCCAACCAGCCAGCCAGCCAGCCAGCCAGCCCGCCAGCCCGCCAGCCAGCCAGCCAGCCAGCCAGCCACGCCACCAGCCAACCAGCCAGCCAGCCAGCCAGCCAGCCAGCCAGCCAGCCAGCCAGCCCGAGGCCCGGCCTTCATCACATGAAGCAGCAGAACTTTTTCCACCCGGTTTTCTTGGGGCTGGCGGCGGCGGCGCAGTGACTGAGGGAGGCCACTCCCACCACCCCCGCCCCTACCCCCACCATCCCCACCGCCGCGTTCTCCTTGCTCTTGGAGCGCTTGGACTTGCGGACACTGCGGGACCGCTGCAGCTCCTGCGCCTCCCTCCACTGCAGCGAGGTGATGATGCAGGCGTCGAACACCTCCTTCAGGTTCTTCTGCGTCAGGGCAGAGCACTCCATGTAGGTGGCGCCCAGCTGGTGGGCCAGCTTGGCGGCCTCCTCCTCCGTGACCGGCTTCTCCTTGTACTTGGCCAGCTCGATCAGCACCTTGACGTCGTTGCGCAGGTCGCTCTGCGTGCCCACCAGCACGACGGGGGCCCGGGGACTGTGGTGGCGGATCTCGGGCACCCACTTCTCCAGCACGTTGTGGAAGGAGGTGGGGGACACCACGCTGAAGCACAGCAGGAAGACGTCGGTGCTGGGGTAGCACAGGGGCCGCAGCGTGTCGAAGTCGTCCTGCAACCAACACAGAGAAGGAGACTGACTGACTGTCAGGTCTGTTGTGTGGGTGGGCCTAGCTACTGCCCGGGGCAGGGTAAAGTGGGACATGCCATGAACCAACACACAGTCGGGATCAACACAGAGTCAGGATCAACCAGAAGTCAGGATCAACACACAGTCAGGATCAACACACAGTCAGCATCAACACACAGTCAGGATCAACACACAGTCAGGATCAACCAGAAGTCAGAATAAGTACAAAGTCAGAATAAGCACAAAGTCAGAATAAGCACAAAGTCAGAATAAGCAGAAAGTCAGAATCAATACAAAGTCAGAATAAGCACAAAGTCAGAATAAGCACAAAGTCAGAATAAGCACAAAGTCAGAATAAGCACAAAGTCAGAATCAACACAAAGTCAGAATAAGCACAAAGTCAGAATCAATACAAAGTCAGAATCAACACAAAGTCAGCATAACCAACAAGTAATATCCAGTAAAAATTGAAAAAGGGAGAGGAACAGGTTGCAGTCAGTATGTCAACGGTCCTTAAACAGTCGCTACTTTTAGAATTCAGTACAGTTCTGGTCGTTAAGTCTGTCAACGCAAACTCCTTAAACATGTGGACAAGTCCTAGGAGTCGCGTTGTCCTGATTCCTCTACATCATTCAGACAAGTGGCCTGCTAGTTGTGTGAGTTGCAATGACTGTTTCCAGACAGCTCAGTGACAGTCTGGCAAAAGCTACGTGCCTAAAACATTTCTTTCACTGATCACACACAAAATATATATACACAATGTGCTGGATTAAGTAAAATCCCGGCAGAAATAGAGGAGTGCCACGCCAAAGTTCACGCGCGAAAACATGTGTGCAAAAGCAAGCAGCGCACGCGCAAACACACACACACACACACCACACACACACACACACACACACACACACACACACACACACACTCACACACACGCACGCACACACACATGCACGAAAAAAGGCAAGTCTTTTGCTTATTCAATGTACCATCTGGAAATAAAGGTTTGACTTTGACTTTGCATGCACGCACACACACGCACACACGCACGTACGCACGCACGCACGCACGCGCGCGCGCGCACACACACACACACACACACACACACACACACAGACTGATACGCACACAGGGAGACATACAACTCAGATTCTGTAATCTATCACGACTGGGAAAAAATTATAACACCTGGCTTCGCAATGCCAACAAGCGCTGGCCTTGTATAAAAAACAAAACAAAACCACCTGTGTGTGTTGTGGTGTATGGTGTGGTAAGATTGTTATGTTATGTTTTTATTTGCTTGGTTTTCTTCTCTGAGACTCTTTTTGGGGGAGGGAAGGGGAGGGGAGGTGTGGATAGGCGTAGGAGAAGGAGGGGGGGGGGGACTTGGCAGAGGAATACTAACTGTCACAACGATAGCAACTAACACAACAAACAACACACTCTATTCCACGGAGGAGCAGTACCCACTGTCACAAACAGTAAACAATAATATAACAAACTGGTTGAGTTATATATGCACAAGCTCATACCTATGATACACGCTCTGTGCCGTAAAGGAGAAGTACTAACTGCCACAAACAGTAAAGACCACAGCAAACTACATGACATAGACACGCTCTGTCCCGTAAAGGAAGAATATTAAACAGGTAAAGGTGTTCGGAGCACTCGCTTTCCCCCAGCCAAGTTAAGCAGCGACGAGCGTGGTTACCAGTTGGATGGGTGACCATTGGCGCGCCTTGGCTTCAGTACAGTTCCCCCAGTTCACCCAGCTGTAAATGGGTACCTGCCCTCTTTAGGGTCAGGGAAGGTAAAGCAGCGAGGGAGAGGAGATGGGCGCCGCCCTCAATACGCTGGCCCTAGAGAAGTGAGGTCTCTGACGCCTCGCTCCCCTACGACCTTATAGGTTATGGGACTCCTTTACCCCTTTACCTTTTTTAAAGGTGTTCCCATAACTTAAACGGTCGTTTTAGGAGCGAGGCGTCAGAGACCTCACTTCTCTAGGGGCCAGCATATTGAGGGCGGTGCCCATCTCCTCTCCCTCGCTGTTTTACCTTCCCTTACCCTAAAGAGGCAGGTATCTATTTACAGCTGGGTGAGCTGGGGGACTGTACTGAAGCCAAGGCGCGGAAATGGTCTCCCATCCACTTGGTAACCACGCTCGACGCTGCTTAAC
>CM054138.1:77721891-77744391 GCA_028751875.1 Rapana venosa | reverse complement strand
TTCCCACGCTAAATCACACAGCATCACGCCTGGCTACACTTCTGTTTGCTTACCACACACGAACACACACACACACACACACACACACACCACAACACACACACACAACACACACACACACACACACACACACACACACACACACACATACACACACACACACAGAGAATCCTGTGGACTGACAAACATCCACAACACAAAATTATAAGACTCTGAAACTGAAGAGGGGAGGAAAAAAAGGCATAGAGACACAAGATGAAAAAAATTATATATCTATATATAATATAAACATAGCACAAACACAGAAACTTAGCCTTATAAACTTCCACAACACAGACCACGCCGATGTCGGATGTGCTGGGCCTGACTTGTCAGGCGCTTAACGGCAGCGTAGCATTTATTCGCTTATATGAGAGACAACAGTAGTCGCTGTCTGAGCGCTCGGCGAAGAAGAACACAGACCACATAACAATAACAGATAAAATTAGTAATAACAATACCAACAGAAAACACAACCAGGAACACAAGCATCAACATCAACAGCAACAACACCATCATCGCCATCAATAATAACATTACCACCACCACTATGACCAGCAACAACAACAACAACACCGCCGCACCAGCACCATTATTAAAATTACTATTACCACCACTACCATCAAAAACAACAACACCACACTACCAACAACAATAACAACAATACCACTACCATCACCACCAACAATAACATCACCATCACTGCCACCAACAATAACAACATTACCATCACCATCACACCACCAAAAACATTACCACCACCAACACCAACAACATTACCACCACCATCACCATCACCACCAACAACATTACCACCACCAAACAACATCACCATCAAACCAACAATAACACATTACCACCCCCATCACTACCACCAACATTACCATCCCCCAATCACCACCACCAACATTACCAACCCCCACCATCACCATCACCATCACCAAACAATAACATTACCACCACCACCACCACCACCACCATCAACAAACAGTAACAAAAAACGTTCATCCTTCAAACTTCTTTACCGCCTTTTCGAACAAAGCACAACCACCCCCACCACGAACCAACCCCCCCCCCACCCCACCACCCACCCCCCCCACCCCCACCCCCCACCCCCCTCCTTCCCAACTTCTCCCCCTCCCCTGACCACAGGTGACCTGCTGAAGGGTCCTCCAGGGCGGAGGGACTGTGATGACGTATGACTCAGAAAGCCGGCACGTCAGGACTGCCCAGGGTCAAGGACGACCTCCTACTCTACGTACTACCTACCACAGGAGGTAGGTGTGTGTGTGTGGGTTTTGTGTGAGTGGGGTGTGTGTGTGTGTTGTGTGTGTGTGCGTGTGTGTGTGTGTGTGTGTAAGTGTTGGGGTGTGTGTGTTTATATTTATTTACTCATTCTTTTATATCCAGCATAACGCAAAAAGCACTCACGTGCTTGTTTACATCCAGTCCCCGTGAGTGTACGGTTTTGTAAATTTTGTCATCCGTTCCCACCAGCACACAGTGGCATACACTTCCGAAACGCGGAACAGGTTTTATGTAACATAAGCGCAAGATATTCTGCGTGTGTTCGCACACGTACCGCGGTTTTCAAGTCCCATCCGAACTGCGCGCGCACGCGCTCTGTGTGTGTGTGTGTGTGTGTGTGTGTGTGTGTGTGTGTGTGTGTGTGTGTGTGTGTGTGTGTGTGTGTGTGTGTGTGTGTGTGTGTGTGTGTGTGTGTGTGTGTGTGTTTGTTGTGTGGTGTGGTGTGTTTACTCACGAACGTACGTACGTGCATGCGTACCGACGTACGTACATACGTTCGTTGTTGTTGTTGCCTGTGCTTCCCCCTGTGGGGCCGGCTGTCCTGGCGCCACAGTCACTGCAGCAGTTATGTCTGCAGCTGTTCTGTTTGGTCCCCTTCTATCTTTCTGTCTTTCTTTGCTTTTCTTTTGCTTTCGTCTTTTCTTGTTTTGTAATGGGTGTTTTCCTTTTTCTTCTTACAGATGGATGGGCGGGAGAGAGGAGCGGGGTACGCAGGGATGAAGGAGGAGGGGGGTTGGGGGGGTATCGATGGGTTTAGGGTGGAGAGTTCTTCTAGTTTGTGCCCTTGATTTACTTCTCTCCAGGAAACGGGTTGTCACCCTTTTCTTTGTCGTATTACAGGTTTCTCTCTGCCCTGTCTGTCTGTCCTCTCTGTCTCTCTCTCTCTCTCTTCCTCTCTCTCTCTCTCTCCTCCTCTCCCCTCCTCTCTCTTTTCTCTCTCTCTTGTTTTGTTTTGTTTTGTTTGTTGTTGTTTTAGTTTTCTTTCTTTTATTTGGTGTTTTTGGGATTGGTTTCTTGTTGGGATTTTTGTGTTGTTTTTATTTTACTGTGTGAGCAAATGGGTATTGGGGTTATTTTGTTGTCATATGATGTATCCCTACGGGCGGGGACTGGAATTTAAAAAAAGCATATGGGTGCTTATTCACTATCCTCGAAATAAAATAACTTGTCACTGTCATTGTCTCTCTCGCTCTCCCCCCTCTCTCCCCCCCCCCCTCTCTCTCTCTCTCTCCACCTCCCTCTCTTCTCCCCCCCCCCCCCCCTTCTCTCTCCCCTCTCCCTCTCCACCTCCCCCTATCTCCCCTCTCTCTCTCTCTCTCTCTCTCCACCTCCCCCCTCCCCTCCCCCCCCTCTCGCTCTCCACCTTCCCCCTCTCTCCCCCCCCCTCCCCTCTCTCTCTCTCTCTCTCTCTCTCTCTCTCTCTCCTCTCTATCTCTCAATGCCTGCATACGCCCTGCCTGCCTGTGTAAGTGTACACATGTGCGCGCGAACACAAACTGGTGCTCATAATGAATGGGTGGGAGCTAGAGGCCTTTGTGCGTTCTTCAGAATGCAAGCACGCGCGTACGTGTACATGTTTGCACAACAGCATGTCAGCACAGTTAGTAGGCCCGCACGCGTGCGTGCAAGCATGCACACATGCGAGTTGGAGTGCTCGTCAAGAGTGTGTGAAGTGGGGGCCCTTGAAAACAGAATGAGAAAGGATAAAGCGAGAAGTGGAGAGAGAGAGAGAGAGGTGTGGTGTGGCGAGTGCTCCAATGTTGACTGTCAGACAGACAGACAGACAATAATGATAGACAGACAGACAAACAATATTGACAGACAGTATATACGTGTGTGTGTGTGTGTGTGTGTGTGTGTGTGTGTGTGTGTGTGGTGTGTGTGTGTTGTGTGTCTGTGTGTGTCTGTGTGTGCAGTGTGTGTGTGTGAGAGAGAGAGAGGGTACAGTGGGGTGTCTGTGTGAGAGAGAGAGATGGGGAGGGGGATATAAGTGTGTGTGTGTGTGTGTGTGTGGTTTTGTGTGTGTGTGTGTATGTGCACGCGCACGTGCGTGTGACGATTCCACGCAACCACAACCTAACATGGTTACAACTTCAGGTGACACCTTACAAAAAAAAACCCAAAAAGACTACCATCACTGGTACAGCCTACTCTTCCCCACAAAAACCACCACACCCCTCAAGTACCCAACTTCTCACTCATAATATAGATCTCTGAGCCTCGGAATGTTAAGCAAGGTCTCTCAACTACCTCCCCTACCCCTCACAACCACCACACCCTCAACAGATTTAGACCACAGGGGACACACACCCCGCCATGTTGCCGCTGAAGTGATCCTCTTTGCCTACAGTGACAGGGGAGGACAACCCTCATGTCAGGGGAGGACAACTCTCAAGGATCAATGCTCCAACATGGCCGCCACAAGTCCAGGGCACTCTCAGCGCCACTTCAGACCCCTGGGTACCCTGGCACTGACGTCACGGAGGTCAAGAGGGCAGAGGACACTTCTGGATTTGTTCAGGGGCTGGGGGATTTATCCTCTAAATCCTTTCATAAACTGGAGGGTAACGGTGGTTTTTGTGTGTGGTTTAGTGGCGTGTTCGTGTGCTGTGTTGTGGGGTGTCGTGGGGGTGTGTGGGGGTAGTGTGGGGGGAGGGGGGGGGGGGGGATGTTTATGGTTTTAATTTTATTTTATTCTTTTATTTCGGGGATAATGGAATAAACATTCGTGTGTGTGTGAATGTGTGTGTGTGTGTGTGTGTGTGTGTGTGTGTGTTGTGGTGCGTGTGTGTTGTGGTGTGTGTGTGTGTGTGTGTGTGTGTGTGTGTGTGTGTGTGTGTGTGTGTGTGTGGTGTGTGTGTGACTGTGCTGGATAAACAAAGGGGGGAAAGGCATTTTAGTAACAGTTTGTGGCTTATAATTATGTGACACAACGTTCAACATTTCATACGGACTAAATACATGTTTCTAATCAGAATAATTCCGATTTCTCTTTAAGAAAGCAACAAACACACACCGACATAACGTGGATACCACTGGGGTCCAACAAAACTGTCTAAGATCACATTCTATCAATAAATAGCCTAGAACAACCAATCAATCAATCAACGTATAAGCACACGTGATGGCTTTATTATATACAACACTCAACCCAAACAATTATTTTGATTTTAAAAAGAGAGAGAGACAGAGGCAGAGAGAGACAGGAACAGAGAGACAGAGAGTAAAAAGAGAGAGAGACAGAACAGAGAGACAGAGAGTAAAGGGAGAGAGAGAGACAGAGGCAGAGAGAGACAGGAACAGAAAGACAGAGACAGAGAGACAGACACAGAGAGAGACAGTCAGAGACAGTCAAAAAGAGACACAACACACTTAAAAATACATACAAATCAAGCTATTTTATCTATACATACATATATAAAAATACATATATGTATTATGTAAATCAAACATATATAACAAAAAAATATTATATACAGACAGGCATAATACATATATATATATATATATATATATATATATATATATATATATATATATATATCACAAAGCACAACAACAGTGCATACTATCAGGAAACGTTCTGTTCTGTTTCACTGTCTGACTCTTCAGACAAACACAGCATTCTTTCTTCACAAACATGTCTCTTTTGGGGTGGTTGTGTTGGTTTTTTGTGTGTGTGTGTGTGTGTGTGTGTGTGTGTTGTGTGTTTTGTGTTGTGTGTGGTGATTGTGTGTGTTGTGTGTTGTGCGTGCGTGCGTGTGTGTGTGTACGTGCCCGTGGCAATTTTTAGAGCCTTTTTTGTGTGTGTTAGTGAGTGTGTGTGTGTGTGTGGTGTGGTGTGTGTTGTGTGTGTGTGTGTGTGTGTTGTGTGTGTGTAGTGTGTGTGTGTGTGTGTGTATTTGGGCGTGTGTGAGTGTTGTGTGTGTGTGTTGTGTGTTGTGTGTTGTGTGTGTGTGTGTGTGTGTGTGTGTGTGTGCGAGTGTGTTGTAGTGTGTCTCTGTTTTTTGCATATAGATTTTGTGTTTGAGCCGGGAACTGCTGTGTGTGTTTGAGTAGAGTGTCGAAGATCTGTGTGTGTGTGGTGTGTGTGTGTTGTCGGTGTGTTGTGTGTGGTGTGTGTGTGTGTGTGTTGTGGTGTGTGTGTGTGTGTGTGTTATGTTTTGTGTGTGTTGTGTGTGTGTGTGTGTGTTGTACTGGGAAACAAGTAATCCTTCCTTCTTCATTGCGCCTCTCTCTCTCTCTCCGTCTCTTTTTTCCTCTCTCTCTCTCGCTCTGTCTCTCTCTACACCCTGGCCTCTGTCTCTCTCTCCCTCCTCTCTCTCTCTTCTCTGTCTGTGTCTCTCGTCCTCCCCTCTTTCTACTTCCTGTCTCTCTATCCCCTCTCTCTCTCTCTCTTCTCTGTCTCTCTGTCCTCTCTCTATCTCTGTCTGTCGTCTCTCTCTCTCACTCTTTCTCCCCCACCCTCTCTCTCCTCTCGTCGTCTCTCTCTCTCTCTCTCTGTGTCTCATCTCTTCTCTCTCGCTCTCTCTCGCTCGCTCTCTCTCCTCTCGCTCTCTCTCCTTCTCTCTCTCTCTCTCTCTCGCTCTCTCTCGCTACACTCACTGCCCTGTCACACACCACCACCACCCCCACCACCCCTCCAGCCACAGGCAGTCAACCGTGACCTCCATCTCTCCATCCTCCACTGACCACGTCTTGTTCCCCCCACCCCCCACCCCACCCCCCTAAATCACATGGCCGAAGCATCCAGGTCAGTTGGGATTTTTTTCTGTTTGGAGGTGGTGGTGGAAGTGCTTGGGGGGGGGGGGGGGGGGGGGGGGGGGGGGGGGGGGGGGGCTAGGGGAAAGGGTGTACTACATTTTTTTTTGTTGAGGGTGTACTAGTTGTCTCAAAAGGCTGAGCCAAAATTACAGGTTGATGGCTTTTCACTCCGGCACTGTACTGGTGGTGGTGGGGGTGGTGGTGGTGGTGGTGGTGGTGGTGGTAGTGGTGGTGGTGGGTGGTGGTGGTGGTGGTGGTGGTGGTGGGTGGTGGGGTGGTAGTGGTGGTGGTGGTGGTGGTAAGGTGGTGGTGGGTATGGTGGTGTGGTGGTGGTGTGTGGTGGTGGTAGGTGGTGGTGGTGGTTTGGTGTGGTGGTGTGGGTGGTGGTAGTAGTAGTAGTCGTAGTAGCAGTAGCAGTAGTGGCAGCAGCAGCAGCAGAAGCAGTAGCGGTGGCAGTGATGGCGGTGTCGGTGGCAATGATGATAGTAAGCAATAGCAACAACAGAAAAAACTGGAATCTGCACAAAAGTTGACTCCAGAGGAAGCCTCTTCCAGCCCTGGCAACCAACCACTAGAAGCGAACCTGCGACCCCTGACTGAATCAAGCATCGAATGATTTTCCCACGGAGCTAAAGGCCCCAAAGCAAACACACCCTAAACCATCTTCCTCCCATCTTGCCATTTGTCACCCACTTGGCAATAAATTACCTGATCTGATCTGATATGTTGGGGGTGGGTTTTTTTTTCTACTTTTGACTTCGAAGATAATCTGATATGAGCGGTTCTTTGCCGTTAAACAGTGAGGATAATCCCTCACCTTGTAAAATCGCCTCTCAAATCGACCCCACCTGAAAAGAAAGCAAGATTTACTGCCACCCCTTATAAGAAAGGACCTCGGTTGTCTTTACACCCGAACCAACCTGGCCCCACCCGCTTTTCACCCGCTAAACAATCGATAGGGTGCAAAACGAACATCTCTCATGTCTTCACCTCGCCTAGCTAGTAGTACACAACGCCCGTATCGTCGATCGCCTCCTTAAGCCGGCAGAAGGCAACAGTGTTCAGCTCTAGTCAGGCGAAGAGCGTTGTTTTTCGGGTAGGCTGGGCTGGAGGAGCAGGAGGCTTCTTTCTCTGAGCCACACTTGGATTCTCGTGACAGGACAGGCACGCGGCAGGCGACAAGGTCAGGTCAGCGGGTACCCGGGGTGGCAGGGTTGGGTGGGGTGGGGAGAAAGACAAAGCAGGGTGTCCCATGCCCGGTGGTTCCCTAAGCACTCGTGCAACTGGGTGGATGACGGCCTGTCACGCAACGGGTCGTCAGCGGGTGCAACAGCAAGGATCCGGCGGCAGGCCGGGTGGTCGTTTCGGGGTGTGTTTGGGTACTCCCGCCTGTGCCGCTTCGTCGCTTCGGCTTCCTCGTCACCCTGAAGTTGTTGGATGGAATGGGGGGGGGGGGGGGGGGGGGGGGGGGGGGGGGGGGGGGGGGGGGGAGGGGCGGGGGGGGCTGTTGGGCCAGGACTGCACCGGGGGATGGGCCACGAGCACTGAGAAGTAGCATTTGGATCTGTTCCACCCGTTCTAACTTAGGGGTGTTTGGGGTGTTGCTGTTGTTTTAAAACTGTTGTATCGCTCTGTCTACAAGTCGTCAAGGCTAGAACTGGTATAGCCACGCAAAAGATGATCCAGTTAAAAAAAAAAAAAGGAAAGACAGAGGCATACCTGAATATCTCTTAAGTTACAATTGTTAAACCACTGATCTGGCCTGTATAGCATGGGTCGGAAGCCTGGACACTACCAACATTGGAAAGAGACCAAAAAAACGCAGCCGGAACCTGGTTCTGCATGCGACTTTTAAGAGTGAAATGGTCAGACAGAAGTACAAATGAAACCATTCTTGATGAACCAGTGCAAAGACAAATCTTGGCTGGAATTAACAAGCGCAGACAGAGATGTATTGGTCATGCAAACAGAAACGCACAGACAAATCTGATGACAACAGTTCTCCAAGGTAAGGTTGAGGGCAGAAGGAAAAGAGGCAGACCACCAACATCCTACATTGCCAACATCACTGAGATCAGTTGTCTGGGAGGAGGGCTACAGGAGATGGTAGAACTCAGCAGAGACAGAGAGAGATGGCGAACCCTGGTGGTGGCATTGCGTGGAGCTCCTACCGACGACAGCGGTGATGGAGACAGTTGAGTAATTGAGTTGAATGTGCTTGTGGAGGGAACTCTTTCGTGACAATTCCCAAAAAGTTTACAAAAAAAACCGCAAATTTATCCCAAATAAAAAATTTGGGGGTTTCCGTGAAAACTAAGCAGCACCAGAGTGCAACTTGTTTGTTTTTTTTTGCTTCCTAGCAACCCAATGAAATTTGTCTTTTGTTTGGGGTTTTGTCGCTATAAAAATATCCCCGTCCTTTTTGAAAAACTTTGTTTTGGGCCAAAAAATTTGTTTTCCCGGCCCTTAAAAAAAAAATCTTCTTCTTTGGGGGCGGTTCCCGGAAAAGGGGGCCATCTTTTCACCTCCTTCCCAAATAACTTGACGTGGTTCCAGTGGGGGGGAGGCTTTTGGGTTTCAACTTTCCCCATTTTGGTAAATGGGTCTCCCTCTTTAGCTCAGGAAGTAAAAAAAGCGAGGGAGAGGGAGGACGCACCCCTCAATATGTGGCCCTGGAAAAGTGAGGTCTCTGCCCCCTCTCCCAGCCGGAGTACGGAAACCCCAAACCACCTTTTTTTCTTTTTCTCTTTTGTTAACTCAACAAGTTTTCAGAAGGAGGAGACAACAGGACGTCACTAATTATACCATTGGTGTAATGACAATGGCCAATCAGCTTCAAGAGCAGAGTCTATAAAACCTGATGAGCGTTTACACCGTCTTCTTCTAACATACAGGGAACTCCCTAGAAAATGAAATATTCATTAGAGAAATAAAACGTAAAAAGGTTGTGTGTTTTGTGTGTGTGTGCGGGTTTTTAGTTAGGTGCGTGCGCGTCGTGCGCTTTAGTCCAAGCTCTGCATACAGAATGTTGGGGGTTGTAGTTTCATCTCATCATCAGACCGTGACTTGGCGGTTTGGTGGGGGGCCCCGAAAGACGATGCCGTGGAAAGCCTCCTACATCCATCTCGGTCTCGGCTCTGCGCAGTAGTGCCGAGTCCATTCACCTGGCCATCTCTGATGTTGCCATCCTTTACTTTTCGGTCTCCCTCTTTCTGCACCTTCCCGAGTGTTCCCTGCATACTGTTTTTGGCAGAGTTTTTTGTGGCGGTGACTTTGCAAACCCATGTCAGCTTTTTCTTTTGACGATGGTGGGGGAAGGGGGTTTCCCTGTGGACCTGCAGCCGTGTTATTGACTTCTTGACAAATTCATGGTCTTCGTCTTCAGGAATGCCAGCAGTTTTCTATGCATTTTGTTTCAATACTGGTTTTGGGCTTTGCTGTTTCCAGCAGTCAAGTCCAGGTTTCACTCCGTACCAGGGATGTCTGAATTAGGTTTGTAGAGC
Organism: Rapana venosa; assembly: GCA_028751875.1. Taxonomy (NCBI): domain Eukaryota; kingdom Metazoa; phylum Mollusca; class Gastropoda; order Neogastropoda; family Muricidae; genus Rapana; species Rapana venosa. Next base: position 77,734,777 of record CM054138.1, on the reverse strand, counting down.
TTTAGTTTGATGGGAACTGTTTCTTTTACTTTTCCATATGGTGGTGATTTTGTCAGGGATGATGTTGCCATGGTATTCGGGACTTTGATTTCTTCGTCGTTTTCGCCCCCGTCCTTTGTGAGTGAAAGCGCCAAGGTATTTAAAAGCGTTTCCTTCCTCCTAGTTGTTGGCCGTTCATGAAATTTTAGCAGTGGCGTTGCTCGTGCTGTTCACAAGTACTTTACTTTTATCCGAGCTCACCTCCATCCCATATACTCCAGCTCTGTTCTCAAGTCTGGTCGTAAGATCTTGCAGCTCTGTGTTGCTTCCGCCCATGAGGTCAATGTCATCGGCAAACCGCAAGTTGTTGAGGGGTATTATAACAGCCTCCTAATCTAATCCCTCCTTATCTATTCAGCCAGACATTCTCAGGTGCTGGCTTAACGTCTAACACCACGCTGATTCCTCCTCAATCTAATCCTCAACTTCCTGTTGCCCGGAACCGTCTATGACGCACTTCGGCCCAGCCTAGAGTCCGAAGGCAATGGCGGAAGAGTCAGACAGCAGGCTCTCCCTTCTACATCCAAAACATAAAATACTACATCATCATCAAACTTCATATTACTCTTTCATAATCATAATGTATTTCAACTGAACATACTACCACACACAATGTAAGAACAACCAAAAGTTGAAACAAAGATGACGGTTCCGCTCCGTCACCCCACTGGATACCCTTGTTTGCCTGTTTTCACAAGGGTCAGAACGGAAAGAAAAACAGGAAGGAGGTAGTGGGTGTGTGGGTGTTGTGTGTGGTGGTTGGTGTGTGTGTGTGTGTGTGGTGTGTGTGTGTGTGTTGTGGGGTGTGTGTGTGTGAGGAGAGAGAAAAGAGATAGGAGAGAGAGAGAGAGAGAGGGAGAGAGAGAGAGAGGGGGGGGGGGGGGGGGGCAGGCAGGCAGGCAGGCAAAAAAGAAAGAAAAATGAAATAAATAAAGAAAGAAGACAGAAAGGGACAACACAGGGGGGGGGGGGGGGGGGGGGGGGGGGGGGGGGGGGGGGGGGGGTTTGGGGGGGGGGGGGGGGGGGTGGGGGGGGGGAGGGGGTTGGTGGTGGGAGGGTGGGGGGGAGTTGTGGGGGGGGGGGGTGTGTGGGGGTGGGGGTGGGGGGGGGGGGGGTAAGAAAAAAAACCCAAAATAATGACTAACAGTACAAAATGAGGCGGCTACTGCGTAAACGAGTAAAGAAAGAAAAAATCTCACACACACACACACACACACAAAACACAACCCAACCAAAAACCCACATAACGAAATAAAAAACAACAAAACACACCCCACACACAACAACCAAAAAACATGCAAGACTTGAAGTCAGCGGAAGGAGCACAAATCAAGCCCTTGCACTCCTAAAGGTGAAAAGATATCTAAAACCAGACCGCCCCCATGGGAGACACGAACCCGTGGCCCTTTTGTTACACGCCAACACAGTCCAACACCCCAACCACGGTCGACTTCGACACCCCACCTCATCCCCCCCCCCCCCCCCCCCCCCCCCCCCCCCCACCCCCCCTGAACCTTTCGAAAGGTAAAGGTTTTTCCCATAAACCTTAGCGTCCTTGGGAAGCAACATAAACAGAGACCTCAGCTTCTCCAGGGGGCCGGCATTTGAGAGCAGCGCCATCACTCTCCTTCACTGCTTTACCCTTCCCCGATCCTAAAGAAGGCAGGTAACCCATTTATTGCTGACACCTGACTGTACATACACCAAAACACCCAGCCTGCTTCAAACTTATTTCAGGGTGAGAATGTTCCCAGTTATTTTGTACCCATTCTGAAGTACCCGACTATGATACGGGGTGGTGGGAGGAGTGTTGAAGCGGCAAACACAGGTTCTTAGAGGTGGCCAGTCGATCTTGACGGTTAAACTGAAGCCAAAGCAAGGAGAAACTACCCTTAGCCAACTTTGCCGCAAGCAACCATCGATTAATCTGATGGATAACGAATCGATTACAACGAATCTATTGATCTGATGCATAACGAATCGATTACAACGAATTGATTGATCTGATGGATAAGAAATCGAAAAACCCAATGATTACAAGTCCAATGGTTCCCCGGGAAAAGTTGATTGTGTAACCCAAAGGGGGCAGTTGTTGCTTTTGTTCGCCGCTACCCCCCCCCCCCACATTGTGTGATGGGGGAAACATGGGGGGCTAAGGGTTGCGTTGTTGGTGCAGCTTTATGAAAAGTGACTGACGTTGGGAAGGAGCAGGGGTGCTAGGTTGCGAGTTTTTGAGGTTATTTTTGACTGCATTGAGGTCAATATTGCTATTTACTCAAGCCATAGCTAGAAAAAAATGTAATCATGATACGATATTTTCCGAGTCCAGCTCTAGTGCGTGTTTTTGTAATAAGAGATTATGCCATGTTAAGTTACTGAGACTGGGGCTATTTTTATCTTGATTGATATCACAGCTGTTAGTCTAACAATCTTATATAACTCATGCTGCATTCATGTCTGTGCTTTTTAGTTCGGATATTTATTAACATTGTCTACATGACAATTACATCTAGAGTGTCTCTACAGTTAACACTTTTGTTCATACATATGTAGATGTCTATATGATTTATTAACATGTCTACATGACAATTAGAACTAGAGTGTCTCTACAGTTAACATTTTTGCTCATACATATGTAGATGTCTATATGATTTATTAACAATGTCTACATGACAATTAGAACTAGAGTGTCTCTACAGTTAACATTTTTGTTCATACATATGTAGATGTCTATATGATTATAAATTGGCATAAGGTAGCGCGCGGGAGAAGGAAAGGGGTGAGGTTGGCTGAGGCTACAGAAAAAGCAAAAAGTGTATACTTCTTCTTCTTCTTCATCATCAAAGGCTCAGACAGCAATTATTTCGTGTGTCATAATTATGAGAGAAAATGCGTGGCACTGTCAGGCTCAGCGCATCCGACTTCGGCATGGGAGAGAATTGCAATCTTTTAAATCTTTCTGGCGGGAAAAATGGAAGGAGAATGGACCATGAAGTCAGAAAACAGACAAGGAGGTGAGCGGCAGAACAGGAACATGGCAGAAACAGAGAGAGGGATGGAAAAGAGGGAATTCCTAGCACTGAATTTTCAAAATGTGAGGATGCTACTTACACTGACAGGCCCCCGGCATCCCCACGGAAGAAAACGTTTAGGTCTGTCATCCCAATACACCATTTTAATGTTGAGCAGACAACAATAAAAAAACAAAAACTCATCTCTCACTCTCTCTTAACTCTCATCTCACTCTCTCACTCTCTACATCTCTCCTCTCTCTCTCTCTCACCCTCCTTCCCTCCTCCGATCTGGTTCCCATCCCCCATGCTCTCCCTCCCTCTCCTCCTTCCTTCTTTCTCTCTCTCTCCCTCTCTCTCTATCTAATAATCTCTCTCCTAGTGGACCCCTTCCCCCATCGCTCTCTCTCCCTCCTCTCTTTCCTTCCTTCCTTCCTTCTCTCTCTCCTCTACCTCCTCCCTCCCCTCTCCTTCCTATCTCCCCCCCCCTCTCTCTCTCTCCCCTCTCCCTCCCCTCCCTCCCTCTCCTTCCTACTCTCGCCCCCCCCCCCCCCTCTCTCTCCTCCTCTCTCTCTCCCTCTCCCTCCTCCCTCCCTCTCTCTTCCTACTCTCTCCCCCCTCTCTCTCTCTCCCCCTCCTCCTACTCCCCTCTCTCCCCCCCCTCCCTCCCTCTCCTTCCTCCTCTCTCCTCTCCCCCCCCCCCCCATCCCCCCGGACAGGATGGTACAGGTGTGTACACACACACACATACACAAGGCTTCAAGAGGAGAGAGGCTTTAACGGTAGCGTGAAGACGGACAGCACGAGAAAGGAGATAACAGCTGCCGCGGCTACTGCTGTTGCTGCTGCTGCAGTTGATGGTGATGGTGATGGTGATGGCGATGTGTGTGTTGACGTGCACTAGGCCTGACTGCTGGAGCTGACGAGGAGTACACCATCACAGTGCGTGGCGCGGGGGTGCTGTGATACACAGACCTATGTTTAGCTGCACAGATGCTATCTGAACCCAGCTTTGCAGAGGGCTGACTGACTGACTGACTGTTCGTGTGGAGAGTAACAGACTTTAGTTATCTAACTTCAGTAGGGGTATGTATGTATGTGTGGTGGGGGGGGAGGGGGGGGGGGGGAGGGGTGTAGTGTGTGTGTGTGCTGCCCACGTGTTATAGTGTAGTTTTGCCACATGTTCATGTGATGAAGTGATCTGCATCAGCATAGCACAGTGAGTTGCTAATGAGAAATTTTGCCAATCATTATCATCATCATCATTATTATCATCATCATCATCATCATCATCATCATCATCATCATCATTATTATTATTATTATTATTATTATCATTATTATTATCATAACTTATTACTATTTGCTTGAGCATTTTCTATTTCAGTAGCCACAATGACGTACATGAAGCCAGATTTTGCCATAGACACCTGTGGAGAGGTCGTCAGCCATACCGCACAGAGACTCTGTGTGTCAAACCCTTATTACCAAGAGCGCAGTGTACAGACGTCAGATGGAGGACAAGGAAAAAAGTGCTAGTCTGTGCATCCCCGGCCATCACACGTCATAATCATGGGAGAGAAACGTCACGACAGAGTTCCCAGGCAGAAAAAGAACACCGGGCCCGCAACTCCACTGTTCACCATCCCAGATGAACCTCTCTGCTTCCTCTGGACAATAAGCACCACCATCATCATCATCATCATCATCATCATCATCATCACCATCATCATCATCATCACCATCATCATCATCATCGTCGTCATCATCATCATCATCACCTAGACGTATCCCCCAGTCTTGTTGACCGTTGGGGCACCACTGAAGATTTTGCAGCCAGCTTCCTCTACTCCTGGCAGTCTTCAACGCTCCACTCGAGGCCAGTCCACTCTCTGATGCTGTCTTCCCGTCGTGTTCTCTGTCTGCCTCTTCTCTCCTTCCTTGTACTGTTCCCTGTAGTGTAGACAGTCTTGGCCAGTACAGATGTTCGTGTGACGTGCCGTACCATTTTAGTTTGCGGGCTTTTTTTTCAGTGAAGTCAGGAGCCGATGGTGTTTTCATTTGTGGTTTTCACTTTCTCGTTAGTTATGAGACCTCTGTATGACACAACAAGAAGTTTGCAAAAGCATATCTTTCTTCTCCATTGCCTATATCCTTATCACAGTCCCTAAAGTGGAATCTCCCCTGGGATGTAAACAAATCACAACAAAACAACACTTTCTACATTCCCACGCTAACCTCTCTGCTTCCCCAACACACTAAGCCTCCTTATCACAAATCCCTGACTCGGAAATTTCCGCTGGGACGTAAATTTAATCAAAACAACAACACTTTTTTTCTACAAGCTTTGAAACTAGCACCAGATCAAAACAACAACGCGGAAGGGAGATAATAAGCAGGGAGGGGGTGGGGGGGGAGGTGAAAAGGAGCACAGAATCAGAAGTGAAAGGCGACGTACAAGGGGGACAAGCGAGCAGGTAAGAAAACACCTCACCCCCCCCCCCCCCCCGCGCAGGAAGGAAAGACGGGGGGGGGGGGGGGGGGGGGGGGAGGTGAAGGGGGGGGGGGGGGGGGGTTGGACAGACGGGGAAAAAAAAGAAAAAGAAGAAAAAGAAAAAGGAAAAACGGCCCAAAACCCCTTTGAATCGACCCAGGTAACCGTTTGATCGGGGCGGGAAAAAAGCCCCCCAAAAAAAAGGTTTTCTTGTAGGGCCCGCTACCCCAGCACACAACACACCCCACCGGGGTGGGGAGAGGAGGGGTGGGGGGTGTTTTGAAGCGGAAAAACCCGGGCCCGGGAAAAGCCCCTTTTCTTTAATTTCCTGAACCCAGGAAAGGGGGGGTACCTTTCTTTACTCCATTTAAAAGCTCCCAACGAGCCAAAATTTGATAAATCTCGTCGATTTTAAGTTTGGGTCCAGTTATTGTTGTTTTTTTACGTTCGTTCAGACCCCGGTCGGTGCTTTTGTTCTCAATGGGAAAATTTTTAAAAGGTAGTTTCTTGTTTAAATTCTAGCGTAAACAAGAGGAGGGGGGGGGGGGGGGGGAGAGACGGGGGAGAAGAAAAAGGGGGAGAGGAGAGGGGGGGAGAGAGAGCGGGAGAGAGAACACCAGAGAGAAAAAGGGAGGGAGAGAAGGGGGGGGGGGGGAGAAGAAAAAGAGAGACAGGGACAGACCAGACAGACGACAGAAAAAAAAAAGAAGACCCCCCAACCCTTTGGGGGAGGAAGGGGTGGGAGGTAGGTAGGTAGGTAGGTAGGTAGGTAGATAGGGGGGTGGGAGACTAGGTTTGGGGGGGGTGTGGGGGGATGGGGCGGTGGGGGGGGGGGGGGGGGGGGGGCTGGGGGAGGGGGGGTTCGTTCACAAAAAAGTCATAATGGGCTGAGGAAGTCCATTCATCCTAAAAAACCCGTCCCACCATTTGCCCCCCACGGATTTGTGTCTGTCTGTCGTTTTGTTCTTTTCTTTCCCCCCTTTTTTTCTTCCTTCCCCCTCCTCTCTTCTCCCTTTAAGGAGTGAGAAAGGAGTGAGAGGGAGAGGGGTGGTGAGGGTGTGTGTATTGTGGAGGGGTGTGTGGTGTTTGTGTGAATGTGTGTTTGGGTTGTGGTTTTGGGTTTTGTTTAGGGGGTGTGGTGTTGGGTGTGTGGTGTTGTGTGGTGAAGTGTGGGGGGTGGTGGTGAGTGTGTGTTGGGATGTGTGTGGGTGGGGTGGTGTTGTGTGTTTGGGGGGTGTTGTGTGTGTGTGTTGGGGGGGGGGGGTGGGTGGGGGTTTGGGGGGGGTGTGGGTTTTGGGTTTTTTTTTTTTGGGTGTGTGGGGTGTGTGTGTTTGTGTGTGTGTGTGTTGGTGTGTGTTTGTTGTGTGTGTGTGTGTTTTGTGTGTGTGGTGTGTGTGTGTGTGTGTGTCGAGTTGTTCAGCCTGTTTGGTTACACCTTTCACGTCATTACTCGGGTTCTTAATTCTCTTCCTCTGTCTCTATCAGTTGAACTTCTTTTCCCCGTGGCTGAGTGTGTGTGATTCATTCTCTCTCCTCTCTCTCCTCTCCTCTCTCCTCTCCTCTTTTCTCTCTCTCTCTCTCTCTCTCATCCCCTCTCTCTCTCTCTCTCTCCTCCCTTTCTCTCCCTTTTTCTCCTATCTCTCTCTCTCTCTCTCTCTCTCTCTCTCTCTCTCTCTCGCTCCCTTTCTCTCCCTCTCTCTATCTCTCTCTCTCTTTCTTTCTTCTTTCTTTCTCTCTTAATTTCATTCATTCCTGCTTTCTATATATCTAATTTTTTCCCTTTGCTTCCTAATTTGGTTTTTTGCCAACCCCCCCCCTCCCCTCTCTCTCATGCACTGTGTGTACGTGGGGGTGTGTGTGTGTGTGTGTGTGTTGGTGTGGTGTGTGTGTGTGTGTGTTGTGTGTAACGTGCGTGCGTGCGTGCGTGGTGGTGGTGTTGGTGTGTGTGTGTGTGTGTGTGTGTGTGTGTGTGTGTGTGTGTGTGTGTGTGTGTGTGTGTTTTGTGGGGTGTGTGTGAGTGAGTGAGTGAGTGGGTGAGTGGGTTGGGGGTGTGTGTGTGTGGTGTGACTGAGTGAGGTGTGTCTGTGACAAGTGTGTATGTGTATGTGATTTGCTAAAGAGAGAGAGAGAGAGAGAAAAAGGAGAGAGGAGAGAGGAGAGAAGGGGAAAAGAGAAAGAGAGAGAAAAAGAGAGAGACAGAGCAGAGAGAGACAGACAGGCAGAGACAGACAGGCAGTAAGACAGACAGACAGAGACGCACGCACGCACACACACTGAGAGAGAGACAGACAGACAGGCAGTCAAACAGACAGACAGTCAGACAGACAGAGAGACTTTCCGAAGCGAGTTCTTTCTTTCTTTGCTTCCTTCGACCTTCTCTTTCCTTCTTTCTACCATTCTGTCTTTCCCTCACGCTGTCTGCCTGCTTTGATGTCATGTCATGTCATGTCATGGCATGTCATGTTGCTGTGAAGGTGCACTGCATGTCCTTCTCCCTGCATAGCATGAAGGGCCCACACACACTCACACACCTAATACATCACACTGGCAGGCACACACACACACACACACACACACACCACACACACACACACCCACACACACACACACACACACACACACACACACACACACACACACACCACACACACACACACACACACACACACACACACATACACACACACACACACACTACACACAGAAGACAGATTCCCCCTTGTCCTGCACAAACCGGCAAGCACACATACACGCACGCACGCATGCACACGCGCGCACCTCACGCCACTACATACAAACCTCATAGAGGACCAACTATATCTCTCTTTTGCAGTTTGCTAAACCATGATTATAGTATTTGTATCTGCCCAATATATCACCAAAGCATCCCCCATTCGCACTCCCTCTCTCTCCTCTCCTCTCTCTTCTCTCTCTCTCTCTCTCTCCTCCTCACTCTCTCCTCTATCTCTTCCATCTCTCTCTCTCTCTCCTCCTTCACTCTCTCCTCTCTCCCCTCTCTCTCTCTCCATCCTCTCCTCTCCCTCTCCCTCCTTCCTTCTCTCTCCTCTCTCTCTCTCATCCTTCCTCCTCCTTCTCAACTCTATCTCTTCTCTCCTCTCTCTCTCTCTCTCTCTCTCTCTCCCTTTCTCTTCTCTCCTCTCCCCTCCCCCTCCCTCCCCCTCTCCTTCCTTCTCTCTTTCTCCCCCTCTCTCTCCCCCCTCTCTCTTTCCCCTCCCTCCCTCTCTTTCCTTCTCTCTCTCTCTCTCTCTCTCTCTCTCTCTCTCCTCTCTCTCTCTCTCTCTCTCTCTCTCTCTCTCTCTCTATTCCCCCCACACACGCACACTGAGAGAGACAGACAGAGAGACTGACAGACAGACAAGAGACAGAGGCGGGAGAGACAGAGACAGCACTCCAAGTAATAGAATCCAGTTACTAATATACCAGGATATATCGTTATCTGTCAATCAGCACGCACATGTCCACAACACCTACACACACGCAACAACACAACACTACACCTAACACCAACACACACACCTCACACACGCACAACACAACACAACACACACACTACACACACGCCAACACAACACTACACTACACAACACCACACCTGCACACAACCACAACACAACACTACACAACACACACAACACAACACAACACACAAAACACAACACTACACAACGCACACAAACACACACACCACACAACACACACTACACACACACACACACACTACCACACAGCACAACACAACACTACACAACACACACACACACTCACACACACCACACACCACACACACACACACACACACAACACAACACTACACAACACACATACACACACAACACAACCTACACAACACACACACACACACACACACACATACACACCACACAACACCACACACACACACACCCACACACCACACCACACACACACCACACACACACACACACACACACACACACAACAAGCACGCACGCACACACACACACACACACACACACACACACACACACACACACACACACACACAGGCCATGCGGTGTCACGCACTCTCCCACTCCCCACCTACGCTGCATACCCAACAATGAAGTCTTTTTTAATCAGGCCATGAGCCTGGCCTGACCCTCTCTGGTGGTCACGAAACCTCATATACCAGATTGAGTTTGTGTTACCTACCTACCTACCTACCTACCTACCTACTGTTTGTGTGTGTGGTGTGTGTTGTGTGTGTGTGTGTGTGTGTGGTGTGTGTGTGTGTGTGTGCGCGCGCTGTGTGCGTGCGCGCGCTATTATTTATTTATTTATTCTTCTATTTTGAGGATAATAGAATAAGCACTCGTGTGTTTTTTTCATACAGTCCCCGTGTGTATGCATGCAGTTTTGTAAATATTGTTATCCGTTCCCACCGGCACACAATGGCCTACTCTTCCGAAAAGCGGAACGGATTTTAACGTGTGCGCAAGATGTTCTCTGTGTGTGTGTGTGTGTGTGTGTGTGTGTGTGTGTGTGTGTGTGTGTGTGTGTGTGTGTGTGTGTGTGTCCGCGCGCGCGCTGAGGATGTCAGCTGATTGGTTTAATTTACGTTTCCATTTTTTATTACAGCAACAACGACAACAGCAACAACAGTAATCATCCTTTAAAAAACATGAAAGTCTTCTTACCTTACCACGAACGTCATTCAAACGCTCAGACAGCAACTATCGTTCTCTGTCATAATTATGAGCAAAAAAAAAGCGTTGCGCTGCCGTTAAGCGCCTGACAAGTCAGACCCAGCACATCCCTCACCGCCGTGGGAGAGAATTATTGTTATCTTTCAAGTCTTTCTGGTGGGGGAAAAATGGCAGGAGAGAGTGGGACCCAGAAGGCAGAAAGTAGACGAGAAGGAGGTGACGGGAAGATAGAAGGAACAAGGCAGAAACAAAGAGAGGAACAGAAAAGAGGGAATTTCTAGCACAGAATTTCCTGAAGGTGGGATGCTATTTATACTGACAGGCCCCTGGCATACCCACAGGGGAGGGGGGGGGGAAGGGAAGGTTAGGGGGGAGGGGGGTGTCGGTCCTAACCACTCTGCTATATCGGCCGTCATCCTGTTTGTTATGCACAACACCACATCTGTCCAGTCATAACAACCACGGACAAGGAAAGGAAGAACAGACTACTGCATGAAGCAACAACCTAACATAATAACCTGACGTTATGGGGGTTTTGGTTGTTTTGGGTTTTGGTTTTTTTTTGTTGTGGGGTTTTTTTTTACAGTGGGGTGAAGCGGAGTTCAATGGTAAGTGCTTTCCCCTCCTCCCCCCCCCCCCCCCCCCCCACCCCCCTCCTAAAAGAAAGATCGATGGTTTTTTCAAGTGGGTGATCTCCCCCTTTCCTGCCATTACTTATACAGTTTACCCATGCTCTGTCATTCTTCTTGTCGTATAAAGCCTCACCTCCCTTGGCACTTCGCCCGCTGTGCTGTTTCTGTCTGTCCGTCCTCTGTCTGTCTGTCTCTCTCTCTCTCTCTCTCTCTCTCTCTCTCTCTCTCTCTCTTCTTCTCTCTCTTCTTTCTCCCTCTCTCTTCTCTCTCTCTCCTCTCTCTCTCTCTCTCTCTCTCCCTCTCTCTCTCTCTCACTCTCCCCACCCTCTCTCTCTCTCTCTAGCTTTGTATTTGCAGTGTCAAAGCCTCTGCTCTGTCTGTCTGTCGTCTCTTTCTCTATCCCCACTCCGTCTGTCTGTCTGTCTGTCTCTTTCTCTATCCCCACTCCGTCTGTTTCTGTCGTCGTCTGTCCTGTCTGTCTGTCTGTCTCTTTCTCTATCCCCACTCCGTCTGTCTGTCTGTCTGTCGTCGGCCCGCCCTCTCTTTTCTCTCTCTCTCTTCTCTCTCCTCTCTCTCCCCTCTCTCTCTCTCTAGCTTTGTATTCGCAATGTCAAAGCCTCTGTCTCTGTTTGTCTGTCTGTCTTCTCTGTCTCTGTCTCTGTCTCGTCTCTGTCTCCTCTCTCTCTCTCTCTCCATCTCCCCTCTCCCCCTCTCCCCCTCTCTCTCTCTCCCTCTTTGATGTGGACATGTCAAAGCCTATGTCTGGGGTAAAAGCCCAAACTTTTATTTTCAATGGTACATTGAATAATAAGTGCAATTGCTTTTTTCCACCTTTTTCTCATCGCTCGCGCACCGTGTGTTTTTTATGTGTATTTTGGTGTGTGTGTGTGTGTGTGTTTTCTCTCCTTCTCTCTCTTTCTCTTTCTCCTCTTTTTCTCTCTCTCTCTCTCTCTCTCTCTTCTCTTCCATCTCCCCTCTCCCTCTCTCCTCTCCTCCTCTAAATCTCTCTCTCATCTCTCTCTCCTCTCTCTCTTATGCACTCCATTCACAAAAGCAGTAATCTTCCAGTTAAAAAAAGGGAAGCTTGCCAAATTTAGGCCACATGTATCACCCCCCCCCCCCCCCCCCCAATTCTTTTTTACATTTTAAAAGGACGTGGAAAATTACCTTCCCAGGCCGGGGGAAAGGGCGTAAGGTAATGAAGGAGGAGGAGGAGGAGGAGGAAGAGGAGGAGGAGGAAAAAATTGAGACCCCCTTATTTTAGGGGAAGAGGAGGAAGAAGAGAGAAAGAGAGGGGAAAAGAGAAGAGAAAAAGAGGAAAAGAGAGAGAGAGAGAGAGTTGTGCAAGGGGAAAAAAAAAAATTTTACGATGACGTCAAAGCAAAGATCACGTTACCCGAGGGGGTTGGTGGGGGGGGTGGAGTGAGGGTTGGGGGGGGGGGGGGTGCTAGAGGTTGAGGGAGGAGGGGGTATTTCTTTTCCATCACCCCTTTAGGTTTGGAGTTGAGTGGATGACTGCCGCATACAAAATCACCTCTCCCTCTCACCTTTGCTGTAATTTTAATATACCCATACCCACACCGCCACTCTACCTCCTCTCTCTCCTCTCTCTCCCTCTCTCCTCTCTCTCTCTCTCCTCTCATCTCTCCTCCTCTCTGTCCTCTCTCTCTCTCTCGCTCTCGCTCTCTTTTCTCTCTCTCTCTCTCTTCTCTCCTCATCCTCCTCTCCTCTCTCCTCTCTTTTCTCTCTGTCTTCTATTGGTATCTATCTCGTCTCTCTAAGTCTCTCTCTGTCTCTTCTCTTACGTGCTCTCCCACTGTCTTTTGCTCTCTCTTCTGTTTCCCCCTCTCTCCCCCCCCCCCCCCTCCTCTCTCTCTCCTCCTCTCTCTCTCCTTCCTCTCTCTCTCTCATCTCTCTCTCTCCCCTCTCCCTCTATGGCTTGGGACAAGTGCAATCTTTTTTCTTTTTTTTCTTTTTTTAAAGGGTGCTATCTTTTGAAACTCTTTCTCCAAGCTCCGCACTTTT
>CM054138.1:77711891-77716891 GCA_028751875.1 Rapana venosa | reverse complement strand
ACACTCACACTCACAGCGCGCGCGCGCGCACACACACACACACTCACACATACCCCAATGGTTACGTTCTCAATGCCACAACAACGCCAAACAAACAAACACACACACGGTACAGCCGCCGAAACTTTCAAATAACGGAAAGAAAAGTTTGCCCTACACAAGTCCCTGGTCACGGCCATTATGGTGTGTGTGACACTGCAACACCACCAGCCCATAACAGCGTGACACTGCACTGCAACACCACTAGCCCATAACAGTGTGACACTGCAACACCACCAGCCCATAACAGCGTGACACTGCAACACCACCAGCCCATAACAGCGTGACACTGCACTGCAACACCACCAGCCCATAACAGCGTGACACTGCACTGCAACACCACCAGCCCATAACAGTGTGACACTGCAACACCACCAGCCCATAACAGCGTGACACTGCAACACCACCAGCCCATAACAGCGTGACACTGCACTGCAACACCACCAGCCCATAACAGTGTGACACTGCACTGCAACACCACCAGCCCATAACAGCGTGACACTGCAACACCACCAGCCCATAACAGCGTGACACTGCAACACCACCAGCCCATAACAGTGTGACACTGCAACACCACCAGCCCATAACAGTGTGACACTGCACTGCAACACCACCAACCCATAACAGCGTGACACTGCAACACCACCAGCCCATAACAGCGTGACACTGCACTGCAACACCACCAGCCCATAACAGTGTGACACTGCACTGCAACACCACCAACCCATAACAGCGTGACACTGCAACACCACCAGCCCATAACAGCGTGACACTGCAACACCACCAACCCATAACAGCGTGACACTGCAACACCACCAGCCCATAACAGCGTGACACTGCAACACCACCAGCCCATAACAGCGTGACACTGCAACACCACCAGCCCAGTGACACTGCAACACCACCAGCCCATAACAGTGTGACACTGCACTGCAACACCACCAGCCCATCACAGTGTGACACTGCACTGCAACACCACCAGCCCATAACAGTGTGACACTGCAACACCACCAGCCCATAACAGTGTGACACTGCAACACCACCAGCCCATAACAGCGTGACACTGCACTGCAACACCACCAGCCCATAACAGCGTGACACCGCAACACCACCAGCCCATCACAGTGTGACACTGCAACACCACCAGCCCATAACAGCGTGACACTGCACTGCAACACCACCAGCCCATAACAGTGTGACACTGCACTGCAACACCACCAGCCCATAACAGAGTGACACTGCACTGCAACACCACCAGCCCATAACAGAGTGACACTGCACTGCAACACCACCAGCCCATAACAGCGTGACACTGCAACACCACCAGCCCATAACAGCGCAAGCAAGCCTGTCTCATACCACACGAGCGCGACGTGCATTCCAACAGCACTGTCGCTTTCACTTCTGTTTTCATTTCCATACCACTTTAAGACAAGGCAGATTTCTCCTCGTGAAATTCGGGATGCTCTGCTTGGGGAGAGAACGAGACCCCAAGAGCAGCGCCACTCTTTTTTTTTCCTGTCTGCAACTGTAATTGTTTCCCTATCAGAGCGGCTTTTTTCTACAGAATTTTGCCAGGGACAACTCTCTTGTTACCCTGGGTTCTTTTACGTACACTAAATAATTGTTTGTAACACACGGGACCTCGGTTTATCGTCTCATTCGAAAGACTAGCACCCAGACCATACTCGGGGTCTAATGGATGGGAAGGGGGGAAGGTTTCTGGCCCAAACGGGGATCGAACCACCGCACACTTCCGAGCCGGACTTTTGGCTTTCTAGGCAGGCGGGTTACCTCTAGACCACTGATCCACATTTTCCCCGTGCAGTCACTACAGTCAATCTGTCTTCCTTTCCCCTCCTGTTTGTTACAAGCTCAGCACGACAGTTGGCTCCTTCTCCTGTTGCTCTGTTAAGAGTCTTATAGAGAAACCCACAGGGGAACTGCCCCACACACATACATACATACATACATACAGACAGACAGACAGACATACATACATACATACATACATTCATACATACATACATACATACATATGTACATACATACATACATACATACATACAATACATACATATGTACATACATACATAATACATACATAACATACATACATACATACAGACAGACAGACAGACAGACATACATGCATACATACATACAGACATACAGACAGACAGACATACAGACATACATACAGACATACATACATAATACATACATACATACATACATACATACATACATACATACAGACAGACAGACAGACAGACATACATGCATACATACATACATACAGACATACATACAGACAGACATACAGACATACATACAGACATACATACATACATAATACATACATACATACATACAGACAGACAGACAGACATACATGCATACATACATACAGACATACATACAGACAGACATACAGACATACATACAGACATACATACATAATACATACATACATACATACATACATACATACATACAGACAGACAGACATACATACAGACATACATACAGACAGACATAACAGACATACATACAGACATACATACATAATACATACATACATACATACATACATACAGACAGACAGACAGACAGACAGACAGACATACTATTGATGCCATTTTTTAAAAAAGATGTGACGTGGTGTCTTCTTTGGGAGAAAAAGAAATAGGTTTCCGCACTTGCTTTGTGTGTGTGTGTGTATGTGTGTTGTGTGTGTGTGTGTGTGTGTGTGTGTGTGTGTGTGTGTGTGTGTGTGTGTGTGTGTGTGTGTGTGTGTGTGTGTGTGTGACTGAGGCAGAGAGACAGAGACAGAGAGACAGACAGAGTGAAAGAGACACGGAGAGAGAGTAACTCTGTGTGTGTAAGGGTGTGGTGTGTGTGTGTGTGTGTTTGTGTGTGTGTGGTGTGTGTGGTGTGTGTGTGTGTGTGTTGTGCGCGCGCGCGCGCGCGGGCGTATGGAGAAAACTGCCAATATGCTAATGCGCGTGTGTGCCGGTTATTTGCACACCTGTACAGATCTATAAAAACCCTTTGTGTTAAGATACAAAATCTATGCCGATGTAGACGAAATAATAACACACAGGCTATATTTCACGGGATAGCTCAGTGGTCAGAGCACTCGCTTTACCCCAGCCAAGGTTAACCAGCATCGAGCGTGGTAACCAGTTGGATAGGTGACCGTTTGCGTGCCTTGGCTTCAGTACAGTCCCCCAGTTCACCCAGCTGTATATGGGTACCTGCCCTCTTTAGGGTCAGGGAAGGCAGAGCAGCGAGGGAGAGGAGATGGGTGCCGCCCTCAATATGCTGGCCCCTGGAGGAGCTGAGGTCTCTGATGCCTCACCCCCCTACGACCACATAGGTTAGGGGACACCTTTACCTTTACCGATATTTCACAAGCTCAACCGTTTCCAACAGCCAAAAAACGGTCAGAGTCCTCAGTCACCACAAAAACGTCACACTGTATCAGAACCAGCGCAGCCAAAAAACCCACACAGACAGATGGCAATGTCTGCCAGTGGCTGACAGTGGACGATGATGTAGCGAGCTGCTGAACGAAGCGAGGCCAGCACCACTGGACACTGATGACCACAGGACACTATCTACATTTGTCCTGGCAAGATATATTATTACAGGGGGCAGAAGACAAGGGTGTCTATTTTGGTGTATGTGTGTGTGTGTGTGTACATACTGAGGGGTGAAGTGTACTTCCTTGCCTTCCCGTAGAGATATACACTTACACTCAAGCACGCACAAGTATTGACATACGCGCGTGTGAGCGCGGGCGCGCACGCGCGCGCCACACACACACAAACACACACACACACACACACATACGTCTAATATACACACATATATACACACATATTCGTCTAATATCACTTTAAGTGAACAGACGTAAAATTGAAGACACACACATATACGTGCGCGCGAGTGCACGTGCTCCCAAACACCACACACACACACAACACACACACACCACACACACACACACACACACACACACGCACACACACACTGGTTTAGTTTTGATTGGTTTTTTTTGTTTCCTCTCCCCTCTTCAAAAGTTGTAAAACACAGCTGGGCAAATTGTCCGGGATGACGGCAGCTGACTGCAATAATTTTCTTCTGCCATTTACACAGAGGTCAGTTCTGTAGAGATGCAGTTCAGAGTTGATAGAAATACAGGGGGGGGGGGGGGTGTGAGGAAGAGACAGAGAGGGAAGGTGGGGGGGGGGGGGTGGCTTCTCATGCCTACGAAGACATACAAAGCAAGGAGAAAGCATGGACGAAAAATAAAGGTCAGACAGACAGACAGACAGACAGACCAACAGACAGACAGTGAAACACAGAGAGAGAGAGACAGAGACAAACAGGTACAGAGAGACAGGTATACAGAGACGGGGAATGGAACCAAAAAGTTAAACCTTTTTTTTTTAAAAAAAACAGAGAGAGAGAGATAGCAAAGTCCCTTGGGGCGCTCCTGTCTTATCAAGGAAAACCCCCCACTACCTCTCAGTTTGAGAATGACTGACACAGACACAGAGAGAAACAGAGACAAAGAGAGACAGAGAGACAGACAGACAGAAAGAATGACAAAGAAAGACAGAGACACAGACAGAAACACAAAGACAAAGACAGACAAGAAACACAAAGACAAAGACACAAACAGAAACAAAGATAGACAAAGACACAGACAAAGAAAAGAGTAGACTCCCCCCAAAACTTGTATTTCCGAAAAAACAACATGTTAAACCTACAGAGATCTAGCCAAGGCTCCTTGGCGCACTCCTGTCTTATCATCCAAAAAATCCCTCACAGCAGGACCTCAGGCTATTGGACAGAATGGCTGGCTGTAGGCTACAAGAAGCGGCGCAGGACTGACAGCTGGGAAGTGGCTGTTACTGTCAACGTTGGAACACGGGAGGAACAGGTGAGGC
>CM054138.1:77701891-77709391 GCA_028751875.1 Rapana venosa | reverse complement strand
CAAGAATGGGAATAACCATCATTATTTGATTAATTACAGTTGTACAACTGTGTGCGGCAGTGTGTGTATGTACTGACGTACGTGCTCGAACGCACGCACACACAGGGAGAAGCACCTACACTCGCTTTCACACGCACACACACACACACACACGAGCGAGTGCGCACACGCGCATACACAACACACACATACACACACACACACACACACACACACACACACACACACACACACACACACACACACACACACACAACGAAACAACGCTCAAAACTTCAAATCACCACACACTGGACTACAAGAGTAATAAGCATACACTGGACACAGGCTAGCTTAACCTAACTGACCTAACCGGCGCCTACTAGCCCAGCCTAACCTAGTTGCCCACTGGCCACTGCTGGTCAGTCAGGCGATTACGATATAGCCTGGCCTGGCCTGGCTAGCTAAGCCAGAAGTCAGACAACTGGACACAGCCCTCACAGAGATTACATGACTGTGTGCACAGCTCCACAGCTCCACTTATTCTCCCCACAGGCCTACTGTAGGCCTACTACTACTACTACTACTACTACTACTACTACTGTACCACATGTCTCTAACACAAAGTGGGTGGTTGGGGGAAGGAGCTGCTAGCCTTCTTTCTATGTTGGTTATCATTATTATCATTATTAGAGAGACCGACACAGAGAGAGAGAGGGGGGGAGGGAGGGAGAGAGGGAGGGAGAGGAGAAAGAGAGAGAGGGGGGAAGGGAGGGAGAGAGGGAAGGAGGGAGAAAGATAGAGGGGGAGGGAGGGAGGGAGAAAGAGAGGGAGGGAGAAAGAGAGGGAGGGAGGGAGAGAGAGGGAGAGAGTCAGAGAAAGAGAGACCAGGAAAAGGAGATGTTGAGGATAGTGTGGGGTTTTATGAACTCCTGTGATAATAATAATAATGATAATAATAATGTATGGAATTTATATAGCACTGAATCTTGTAAAGCAACAAATCAAAGCGCTCAGGTGACTTTTTACATCCAGTCCCCGTGTGTATGCGGTTTTGTAAATTTTGTCATCTGTTCCCATCGGCACACACTGGCCTACTCTTTCGAAAAGCGGAACAGGATTTAACGGGCGCGCAAGATGTTCTGCATGCCTTCGCACACGAGGCTACGATTTATAGTCTCATCCGAAGTATTATTCTAAAAGAATGTATGTATGGTCTGTATGTCTATCTGTTTCTGTGTCCGTCTCAGTGTCTGTCTGTTTCTGGCTTACTGTCTAGCTGGCTGTCTTTCATATCCGTCTATCTATGTGTCTGTCTGTGTGTCTGTCTCTGTCTATCTCTGTCTCTTTCTCTCTCTCACACACATACACACACAACACAAACACACACCATAACCACCACCTCGATCACCATCACCACCACCACCACTACAACAACCACCACATTCATCACCACCACCACCACCACCACCACTACAACCACCACCACCATCACCACACCACCACTACAACAACCACCACCTTCACCACCACCATCACTCTACAACCACCACCACCATCACCACCACCACTTCAACCACTACCACCACCACTACCACCACCACTACCACCACCACTCACCACCACCACCATCACCACCACCACTTCAACCACTACCACCACCACTACCACCACCACCTTCACCACCACCACCTTCACCACCACCACCACCATCACCACCACCACCACCACCACAATCGCATCTCGCTGCTCTGCTGACCACACTAGGAGCCAGTATTAAAAAATAAAAAGTAAAATAAAATAAAAAAAGCAGTTAAACCTCTGACCCCCTGCCCCATACCGTCACGGTCCATTAAGTGACACTGACCACTGTGACACACACACACACACACACGCACACGTACACACACACATACTACACACACACACACACTACACACACACCACAACATACACACACATACACACACATACACACACACACACATACACACACACATACACACACACACACACACACATACACACACACATACACACACACACACACACACACACACACAACACACACACACACACACACACCTGCTCTATGACCATACTGACCGATCCACAGCACTGCACAGCACAGCACAGCACAGCACAGCACAGCGAACAGTCAGGTGAATGTCTGTCTGCACCTTGTTTTTTCCGCCCCTTGAAATCTCCTGCGTGGGTGGAGAGTTAGTTCTTCAGTTTAACGTCCTTCCACCCAAAAGTGATATCACACAGTTACATTTTTTTTTTAATTATTCTTTTTTATCGAGGATAATGATGGAATAAGCACTTATGTGTTTTTTCACATTCAGTCCCCCGTGTGTATGCAGGGTTGTTTTTTTTAAGTTTGTCGTCTGTTCCCACCGCACACAATGGCCTACTCTTACGAAAAGCGGAACAGGATTTAACACTCAGTTAAGACAGTTAAGTGTGCGTGCGTGCGTGCGTGCGTGTGTGGCGTGCGTGCCTGTGTGTGTGTGTGTGTGTGTGTGGTGTGTGTGTGTGTGTGTGTGTGTGTGTGTGTGTGTGTGTGCCACAAAAAGATGTGTTATATGTGAGACATACATACATACATACAGACAGATAGACAGGTGTGTGGGGGAGGTGGGGGGGGGGGTGGGTGCGTGCGTGCATGCGTCCGAGCTCGTGAATGGATTTGTATGTGTTTGTGTACGCGCGTGCACGTTCAGCATTGTCTTATCATTCATGTGATTTTTTTTTAAACTGTGCTTGCAAATTTGAAGAGGTCTCCTGTCAACAATACTGCTGTGTTCTTTTCGTTCAATACTGCTGTGTTCTTTTCGTTCAATACTGCTGTGTTCTTTCCGTTCAATACTGCTGCGTTCTTTTCGTTCAATACTGCTGTTGTGTTCTTTTCGTTCAATACTGCTGCTGTGTTCTTTTCGTTCAATACTGCTGCGGTGTTCTTTTCGTTCAATACTGCTGCTGTGTTCTTTTCGTTCAATACTGCTGCAGTGTTCTTTATGTTCAATACTGCAGTGTTCTTTTCGTTCAATACTGCTGCAGTGTTCTTTTCGTTTAATACTGCTGCAGTGTTCTTTTCGTTCAATGCTGCTGTTGTGTTCTTTTTGTTCAATACTGCTGTGTTCTTTTCGTTCAATACTGCTGCTGTGTTCTTTTCGTTCAATACTGCGGTGTTCTTTACGTTCAATACTGCTGCAGTGTTCTTTCCGTTCAATACTGCTGCGGTGTTCTTTTCGTTCAATACTGCTGCGGTGTTCTTTTCGTTCAATACTGCTGCAGTGTTCTTTTCGTTCAATACTGCTGTGTTCTTTTCGTTCAATACTGCTGTGTTCTTTTCCTTCAATACTGCTGTGTTCTTTTCCTTCAATACTGCGGTGTTCTTTTCCTTCAATACTGCTGCTGTGTTCTTTTCCTTCAATACTGCTGCGGTGTTCTTTTCCTTCAATACTGCTGCGGTGTTCTTTTCGTTCAATACTGCTGCAGTGTTCTTTTCGTTCAATACTGCGGTGTTCTTTACGTTCAATACTGCTGCGGTGTTCTTTTCGTTCAATACTGCTGCAGTGTTCTTTTCGTTCAATACTGCGGTGTTCTTTACGTTCAATACTGCTGCGGTGTTCTTTTCGTTCAATACTGCTGCGGTGTTCTTTTCGTTCAATACTGCTGCAGTGTTCTTTTCGGTCAATACTGCGGTGGTGTTCTTTTCGGTCAATACTGCGGTGTTCTTTTCGTTCAATACTGTGGTGTTCTTTTCGTTCAATACTGCGGTGTTCTTTTCGTTCAATACTGCTGCAGTGTTCTTTTCGTTCAATACTGCTGTGGTGTTCTTTTCTGTCAATACTGCTGTGGTGTTCTTTTCGTTCAATACTGCGGTGTTCTTTTCGTTCAATACTGCTGTGTTCTTTTCGTTCAATACTGCTGTGTTCTTTTTGTTCAATGCTGCTGTGTTCTTTTCGTTCAATACTGCAGTGTTCTTTTCGTTCAATACTGCTGCGGTGTTCTTTTCGTTCAAAACTGCGGTGTTCTTTTCCTTCAATACTGCTGCGGTGTTCTTTTCGTTCAATACTGCTGCGGTGTGCTTTTCCTTCAATACTGCGGTGTTCTTTTCGTTTTAATACTGCTTGCAAAACTGTGGGTTTCTTTTTCGTTCAATACTGCTTGGGTGTTTTTTTTCTTCAATACTGCTGCTGTGTTCTTTTCTCAATACTGCGGTGTTCTTTTCCTTCAATACTGCTGTGTTCTTTTCGTTTTTCTGTGGTGTTCTTCTGGTCGCAATTTTGCTTGCGAGTGTGTTTTTCCATCAATAAGGCTAGTGTGCATTCGACATACGGTGGTGTTCTTTCTTATATTTGGATTTTATTGTTCAATACTTTTTGTTGTCTATTTCCTTCATTACTGTCTGTGTTCTTTTCGTTCATACTGCTGCTGTTCTTTTCGTTCAATAACAGCTGGTTCTTTACGTTTCAATACTCAGTGTTCTTTCCCTTCAATACTGCTGCGATGTTCTTTTCGTTCAAAACTGCGGTGTCTTTTCCTTCAATACTGCTGCAGGTTCTTTTCGTCAATACTGCTCGTGTGCTTTTGTTCAATACTGCGGTGTTCTTTTCCTTCAATACTGCGGTGTGTTCTTTTCCTTCAATACTGCGGTGTTCTTTTCCTTCAATACGCTGCGGTGTTCTTTTCCTTCAATACTGCTGCGGTGTTCTTTTCCTTCAATACTGCTGCGTGTTCTTTTCGATCAATACTGTCAGTGTTCTTTCGTTCAATACTGCAGTGTTCTTTTCCTTCAATACTTGCGGTGTTCTTTTCCTCAATACTGCTGCGTGTTCTTTTCCTCAATACTGCGTGTTCTTTACGTTCAATACTGCTGCGGTGTTCTTTTCCGTTCAATACTGCTGCGGTGTTCTTTTCCGTTCCAATACTGCTGCAGTGTTCTTTTCGGTCAATACTGCGGTGGTGTTTCTTTTCGGTCAATACTGCGGTGTTCTTTTCGTTCAATACTGCGGTGTTCTTTTCGTTCAATACTGCGGTGTTCTTTTCGTTCAATACTCGCAGTGTTCTTTTCGTTCAATACTGCTGTGTGCTCTTTTCGTCAATACTGCAGTGGTTTCTTTTCGTTCAATACTGCGGTGTTCTTTTCGTTCAATACTGCTGGTTCTTTTCGTTCAATACTGCTGGGGTTCTTTTTTTCAATCTGCTGTGTTCTTTTCGTTCAATACTGCAGTGTTCTTTTCGTTCAATACTGCTGCGGTGTTCTTTTCGTTCAAAACTGCGGTGTTCTTTTCCTTCAATACTGCTGCGGTGTTCTTTTCGTTCAATACTGCTGCGGTGTGCTTTTCCTTCAATACTGCGGTGTTCTTTTCCTTCAATACTGCGGTGTTCTTTTCCTTCAATACTGCTGCGGTGTTCTTTTCCTTCAATACTGCTGCGGTGTTCTTTTCCTTCAATACTGCTGCGGTGTTCTTTTCCTTCAATACTGCTGCGGTGTTCTTTTCCTTCAATACTGCGGTGTTCTTTCCCTTCAATACTGCAGTGTTCTTTTCCTTCAATACTGCGGTGTTCTTTTCCCTCAATACTGCTGCGGTGTTCTTTTCCTTCAATACTGCGGTGTTCTTTTCGTTCAATACTGCAGTGTTCTTTTCCTTCAATACTGCGGTGTTCTTTTCCTTCAATACTGCTGCGGTGTTCTTTTCCTTCAATACTGCTGGGTGTTCTTTTCCTTCAATACTGCTGCGGTGTTCTTTTCCTCTCAATCTGCGGTGTTCTTCGTTCAATACTGACTGTGTTTTTCTCGGTTCAATTCACTGCAGTGTTTTTTACGTTCATACTTGTGCTAGTGCTCTTTTCGTTTCAATACTGCAGTGTTCTTATTCGTTCATACTGCTAGCAGGTCTTCTTCGTTCAATATGCTTGCAATGTTCTTTCGTTCATACTGCTGCAGTGTTCTTTCCTTACAATACTTGCAGTAGTCCTTTTCCTTCAATACTGTGCTAGTGTTCTTTCCTTCAAATCTGAAGTATTCCCCATCACTTCAATACTGATGCAAGGTGATTCCTTTTCCGTTTCAATAAATGCTGCTGGCTTTCTTTTCGTTCATATACTGCTGCAGTGTTCTTTTGTCTGTCAATTACTGCGTGTTCTTTACGGAAATACTGTAGCGGTGTTCATTCGTTCATACTGCTGCTGTGTTTTGTGTTCAATATGCGGGTTGTGCTTTACAGCTTCAAATACTGTGAACGGTGTTCTTTCGTTCAATACTGCTGCGGTGTCTTTCGTTCAAATACGCAGCAGTGTTCTTTCGTCAAACTGCGGTGTTCTTTACGTTCAATACTGCTGCGGTGTTCTTTTCGTTCAATACTGCTGCGGTGTTCTTTTCGTTCAATACTGCGGTGTTCTTTTCTTTCAATACTGCAGTGGTGTTCAATACAGCTGTGGTGTTCTTTACGTTCAATACTGCTGTGGTGTTCTTTTCCTTCAATACTGCTGCTGTGTTCTTTTCCTTCAATACTGCGGTGTTCTTTTCCTTCAATACTGCTGTGTTCTTTTCGTTTCTCCTCCAGAACTCCGGGGTTCACTCCAGGTGAGATTTTTGCGTATGCGACCGTGTGTTTGTCCATCACTAAGGTAGGTGCATTCCGACTTCGGGGGAATCTACTCCTTTATTTGACTTTTGACTTGTTCTAGCTTTTTACCATTGTCATATGTAATACCTTCATGTACCTGAGTGATCGTGTGCTACTTTTTACACAAGTCATACCCTTCAGCATAACAAGTCATACCCTTCAGCATAACAAGTCACTTCGACATAACAAGTCATACCCTTCAACATAACAAGTCACTTCAACATAACAAGTCACTTCAACATAACAAGTCACTTCAACATAACAAGTCACACCCTAAAGCATAACAAGTCACTTCAACATAACAAGTCACTTCAACACAACAAGTCACTTCAACACAACAAGGCATACGATACTCCCGTAACCGATGTTATGAAATAAACATGTCCGGCCTGGCCTTTGGTTTGCTGTGACATAACTGACCAGGTGCTGACATAATTCATTAATTACTGATCAATCTTCACTGGCCAGTGGCGGAACAGAGAGAAAGAGGCCAGGTGTGAGCTTTTCCCACTTCGGGACTTCTCCCTGTGTTGTTGGACATGGTCAATACACAGGTGTGGGGTTGTGCTCATAGACATACATAGATACACTTCAGAAAATTACAAGTTTGAACAGTTATTTTGACCCTTTCACACGTCTGCATGCACACACACGCGCGCGCGCAAACATACACACGCACGCACGCGCATGTACACGCACACACACGCACGCACACACATACATACTCTGAGTCTCTCTTTCACTCACACACACACACACACACACACACACGCACACACATACATACTCTCTGAGTCTCTCTTTCACTCACACACACACACACACACACACACACACACACACACACACACACACACGTTAAACCTGTTCTGCTTTTCGT
>CM054138.1:77681891-77689391 GCA_028751875.1 Rapana venosa | reverse complement strand
TCTTGCGCACACGTTAAAACCTGTTCCACTTTTCAGAAGAGTAGGCCATTGTGTGCCGGTGGGAACGGATGACAAAATTTACAAACCTGCATACACACGGGGACCGGATGTAAAAAAAAAATACACATGAGTGCTTATGCTATTATCCTCGAAATAAAAGAATTTTAAAATTCTCTCTCTTCTCTCTCTCTCTCTCTCTCTCTCTCTCTCTCTCTCTCTCTCTCTCTCTCTCTCTCTCTCTCTCTCTCTCTCTCTCTCACTCATTCTCCACACACACACACACACACACACACACAGGTACGTGTACTCACCTGTCCGGCTGTATCACAGAGCTGCAGTTGCACAGGTTTGTTATCCACTGTCACCAACACTGCACACAAACAGCACAGCAATATTACAAAACAGTTCATGAGCTAGGTGCTGTTATCACACTAACCTACGGGAGATGAAGAGTCCTGCCACAGAAAACACAGGTCTCTCTCTATTCAGAAAGGGCCCCAAGCTTTCAGAGGTAGAGCCAGAATGTACGTGTGCTTAATTCAGAAGAAGTAGAAAAGATTTTAATACTAGATGTAATGTAAAAAAAAATCAGCCTTTTTTTTTAATAACCCCTTTGTATTTGACAAGCGTGAGGTAGAGGAGGGACGGCCTAGTGGTTAGAGCGTTGTCTTTGTGGTCTGAGGGCCCGGAATCGAGTCACCACACAGACGCCTGTTTTAGGGAAATGTTCACCCTGGAATTAACATCAGAACTGACTCTACTCCCCCCAAAATATCCTTCAGATGAGACTATCAGCCAAGGCCCTGAATGCAAACGCACACAGAACTTGCGCACACGTTCAAAACCCGTTCCGCCTCACAGAAGAGTAGGCCTTTGCCTGCTGCTAGGAACGGATGACAACTTTTTTTTTTTAAGTTAAAAACGCATGCACACAGCTATCGTGTTTAGACACCATCCCCGAAGTCAGAATGCGGCTACCTTCATGGTGGGTAAAAGCGGTGGAACACACAACATCTCAGCAATGGTGAACAACGGAGCTCTGTCCCAGGAACGGGGGAAAAGAAGCTTAAGCCAAGAACAGCTGTAGCTTGATGACGCCTTTCCCCTGCAGTATTGGTGTTTGTTGATGTAGTATGTATATTGGATATATCATGTTTAAACCAACAACAAAGAACTATAATGTGTCAATCATGTTCTTCAGTTGTTGCCATTACCACTATAATTGCTTTGGACACGTCGTCATGAGCAGTGCTTCAGAGAAACCCAGAAGTATGCCGGTATATTATTATCTGCTTTCTTGTGCATGCATTACATCATTTTATATGCAGTGCGTTTTTCTTTCTGTCTACAGCAGACAGTTCACCTGTGTCACCTGCTAGCACTGGACAAGTCACCACTGCATAATAATTATTATGCAACGTGTGTGTTTGCTTCCCTAGCTTTCTGATACTGTGGTTTGCGCGGTGTGAGTGAAACATAGAGAGAGAGGCCATGTGTGACTGTGTGTCTGTCTGTCTGTCTAGGGAGTGTCTGAGGTAGATGTTACAAGCGGGTGTCAGCAGGCTGCCTGCTGCAAAGAGCCTGTCCGGCCCCTGTGTCCACCTGTCTGCCCTGCCCACCTGTCCACCCAAGTCTGCTGCCCACCTGTCTACCTGTGTCTACCTGTGTCCACCTGTCTGCCCTGCCCACCTGTCCACCCGAGTCTGCTGCCCACCTGTCTACCTGTGTCTACCTGTGTCCACCTGTCTGCCCTGCCCACCTGTCCACCCGAGTCTGCTGTCCACCTGTCTACCTGTGTCTACCTGATCCATCTTCTTGCGTCTGCACTTGATCTGAGTCATGCATTGTCAAAGTGCAGATGTACTCTTCTCTGGTCATGCCTTGTCAAAGTGCACATGTACTCTTCTCTGGTCATGCATTGTCAAAGTACATATGTACTCTTCTCTGGTCAACGTGTTCTTCCTTGGCCCCCTTAAAGCTTGACTGGAAGTGCACACGTACTTTTTTCACAGCACTAGACAAGACATGTGCACTGGAAAAAAAAAAAGTGCTTCCAGCCAAGTTTCACGGGACATGACCAAAGAGGAGATATCAACAACAACAACAACAACAAGAACAACAACAACAACTAAGGATCGCCTGGAAAACTATGCACTGTCTGCTAAAAAGCTAGGGTCCTAAGTTGAAACTAGAATATCTTTTTTCTTCTCCTCTGTGTCCCCTTCTGAAAGTAGAATATCTCTTTTCTTCTTCTCCTCTGTGTCCCCTTCTGAAAGTAGAATATCTCTTTTCTTTCAATGGGCGGAATACGCAGTGCCTGGTCCTCCTTCTCCTGTGCTGGTCACTCTGCAGGAGGTCTGCCACTGCTGGCCTCAGCCCACATGTTCCAACTTCAGAGCAGCTCGTTTTTTGTACAGGATACATGCTTGATAAACTATGTTCGTGTACATTAGTGATTACCATACGATACAACATGACATGAAATACGGCACTTAGAGAATTGAGTGTGTGTGTGGTTCCGATGTGTGTGTGTGTGTGTGGTGTGTTGTGATGTAGTGCTGTTTTGTGACGTGTATGTTGTGTTGTGTGTTGTGTGTGTGTGTTGTGTGTGTGTGTGTAGTGTGTGTAAGTGTGTGTAGTGTGTGTATGGTGTACGTGTGTGTAAGTGTGTGGTGTGTATGATGCATGTGGTGTGTGTAGTGTGTGTGTGTGTGTGTATGTGTAGTGTGTGCTGTGCGTGCGTGCGTGCGTGTGCGTGCGTGCGTGCGTGCGTGCGTGCGTGCGTGCGTGTGTGTGTGTGTGTGTGTAGGAGGGGGGGAATCATTAAAAAAAAATTCCCAGCCTTGATTTATTATTATCGCTGCTAAACTTGGAACTCACAACTTCATGGACCCATTGGGTTAAAGTCAAACGGTCTTAACCACTGGGCAATAGCGTGTGGTGTGACGTTTGAGGTGTCGTGAGACAGACTGACAGAGCCCCTGCACCTCCGCAAGACGAAGAGGAGCTCAGGGACTCCAGCACTGCAGAGAAAGGGGGAAGACTGGTCAATCAATCTGCACACAGTTCTACTGCAAGCGCTGCATCTTTCCACTGCCTGCACACTTCTTCTTCTTCAGGCCTGTCTGCAGAACTTGACTTGTCGGCCGTAGTTATTATTATCATTGTTAGTACCAGTGCCAGAACGGATCGAAAACAGCACAACTCTGCGACATAATGAGTGGATGCCAGCGATGGAAGATCAGGGCTGATTCTTCATCATCAGTTTGATAGTCACGTCCAACTTTTTAGGTTGCTCTGTGTCCATCAGTACTTACGTCCGTGAGGATATGTACGACAGGTAGATATGGTTGTGTGTGAGTCAAAGGTGGGCATGTAGGCAAGCAGGTAGACAGACACAGTCAGACAGACAGACAGACACTCAGATATATGCCATAACAGACACTCAGAGATATGCCATACGGTCCATTTGCATAGGCAGCAAATAGACATGGCTAAAGCACTAGGCCTAGCAATGAGACTGCTCCTACTAGTACTACTACTGCCAGTACATTAAGTAAGTACTGCAAGTGAGATGAATGACATTTCTGACACCACCCTCCGATGGATGGTCCGTGTTTGTATAGAATGCACACCTCCCTCTCTCTCTCTCTCTCTCTCTCTCTCTCTCTCTCTCTCTCTCTCTCTCTCTCTCTCTCTCTCTCTCTCTCTCTCTCTCTCTCTCGGTTGTTTCTGTGTTTTCTGTTTTGCTTTCTTCCTTACTTGTTAGTACTTTTTTTTTCTTTCTCTTCAGTGATTTTTGTGTAGATTTTTCCCCCGTACACTGTGTAAGTGTATTGCTATAGGCTTTATTTTATTTTATTATCATATATATCCTTAAGGGCGGGGACTGGATGTAAAAAAGCACATGGGTGCTTATTCATTATCCTCGAAATAAAAGAATTTGTCATTGTCATTGTCTCTCTCTCTCTCTCTCTCTCTCTCTCCTCTCTCTCTCTCTCTCTCTCTCTCTTCTCTCTCTCTCTCTCTCTCTCTTCTCTCTCTCTCTCTTATCCATCACCTATTATCCACATCAACAACAACTGTTGCCTATTAGTTGAGGAACGTATATATCTCCAGTTCCCCTCTCTCTCTCTCTCTCTCTCTCTCTCTCTCTCTCCTCGCTATTATGATGATGTCAAGAAGGGACAGGCAGATGGAAGGCTTAACTATGGGCGGGCGTATGTGCCAAAAGGTCTGTGTTGTTAGTTTCTCTGTGATAAGGGGTAGTTTTCTTCATGGAAACTGGATCTCCTGTCTAAAACTGAGTTTCCGTTGTACGTTTGTTTCTTTGTAATTTTCTCCCTTTACTCTGATGGGAGTTGTTGAGCAACTGCTCTGAAGAGCTGTTCGTCAGATTCCTCCACTTATGTGGGCATAATATAACTAGTTTGATTCAAAACAAATGTAAACAAACTGGTTATAAGTTCAAGAGATAATTCATTTGTGTCTTCTCACCCTTGAATTAGACTTTGATACTCACGTTATTTCCTCAAAATATTGTAGTCTTCTGTACACTTGTAATTTTATGTAAGTGGAGATAATTATAATTATGCACGTTGCTTTGAAGTATCCTAAAGCGCCATGGTACAATAACATGGATGGACCCAATCAAATAACGATAATATGAGAGAGAGATAAATGACAATAAATGGTAAGGGAAACAGAAAAAGTAGTCACAAATATCACGAAAATAAAAACAGCAATCGGTTAAAACAATCTTAAAATGGACGGGCATCATTTTACACTGTTTTTCCACGCTGAAGTCGGATGCGTCGGGCCTGGCTTGTCAGGTGCCTCACAGCATCGCAACGCGTTTTTCCTTATTGACAGACAATAACAGTTGCTGTCTGAGCGTTCGTTGTAGAAGAAGATGACTGTTTTTCCTCATTGAAAATATTGGATATCATAAATTAGACCTTTTCAGTCTGGAAATGTACCATAGACAGAGAGAATGAGTCAGCAGCAGTCACAGATAGGCTAGGGGAGAAACACAGTACAGGGGGGTTCCTTACAATGCCTGAAGGATCCACACACACACCACACACACACACACACACGCGCGCACGCACACACACACACACACACACATGAAAACACACACACACACGTACACACACACGTCCTGTGTTCCCGTCTGTCTATCACCGGCAGAATGGCAGCTACGCCTGTGAGGTATGCCACAGCACACTGGGTGCATCTTGGTAGGAATCCGGTTAAAAGATGAGAGGTCTCAAAACTCGAGGTAGCGATTCTGGTGAGCTCGTATTCTGTTAGTTCGTGTGTGCTGCCTTCTTTGTGGTAACCAAGGTGCAAAGACATTAATTTGGAGAAAATTTGACAAAAATTTATAAAACAAAACAAAATCCAAATCAAACGACAACAACAACCAATCAAATTAATCTTACAAGGTCATAAATTAAGGTCTTCCTCAGTCAGCAAAGTCGCATTTGGAACTCTTCTCGAAGCCCCTAAAAGCCCAAACAAGCGAACAAAAACACGAAAAACAAAATCATCACTTTCACTGTCCACTAGGAAAACAATAGGAAACTTAAGTTTATCATGTGCTCATGGAATGCCACCTAAACAATTAATATTGCAAGCAACAATGTAACTAAAGAAAAATTAAAGACTAGAATGCCTTAGCCGGCTGGTACTTATTCATAAATAGCAATTCATTTGAAATATAGATGACAGAAAGAAAGGACAATGATCTCTACAAAGTCTTTGTTCACAGACCGTTTGAAGTCAGGTTTTGGTGGTTGAAATACACACTTGATACTCCCATTTCCACTATACGGGGCGTGCAGATGATAAGCGCAATGCACCTTTCTAATCTTGAATCTAGCCCTGTTTGGGGTTTGGGACTTCGCAAAGACAAAATACAATGATTTTCTTTCTTTGATTATGAGAGAGTCTCGGCGGAGTTATTCGATCTAAGGACTGTTACGGTTACTGAACCCAAGTCACTATCCTTGGGCGGTGGATTTCAAGACAGCCCCGAAAGGACAGACCAAACACTAACATGTTCATCAATGTCACCAAGCAGACGTGAGCCAGACCAGTGCTTCAGACAGCGTGAAGGAAGGAAGGAAGGAAGGTCTTTCAGTCTTCCCTGCTCCTCATATTGCACGAGGCCACCCTCTCCTCTCCCCTCCTCTCCTCTGCGCCACACAGCCCCACAGCAGGCCACGGAAACCACAACAAAAGACGGCCACTACCATTTCAGTGGACAGCCCTGCCCTCGGTCAGCCCTCCAAAATTACAGGGCTTGGAAAACCCCCATCAGAGGGAAAGAAGAAGAAGATGAGAAGAAAAAAAGACAGAAAGAAAGCCAAGTATCCCCCCCCCCCCCTTCTCTCTACCCCATGACCACTCTCACACACTTACGTCCTTCCAGTCTGTGCAGGGTGGGGGTGGGGCAGGAGGGAGACGGGGGTGGGGGTGGGGGAGGAGAAAAAGGAAAGCAATGAAGTGGACAGTGAGATGTCCAGACGTCGTTGTATGGTAGGCTCTGTCCTGTCCTGCCCTGTCCTTCAGCACAGAATGAGGGGGGCGGTCTTCTCTGTCTGTCTGGCTGTAGATGACCCCAAGATCACCAACTTGAATATTACACATGGAGAAATATAAACGTACAAATAATGCGATCATACACTTGCTTTACTCTGTTATCTCTGATTTTTCAAAGTACATTTGCTATTTTTGTATTGGTTAGTATTGCATCGTATTGCTTTGCATTGTGTTGCTTTTGTATATTATATGGGTTTGGTTGGTTTGGTTTGGTTGGTTTTCGATTTTTTTTACGTGTTATGTTTATTTGGGGTTTTATTTAGGGGGGGGGAGGTGGTCATTGAACCGTACTGCACTGAATGCCAGATACAAATCCTGCAGATTTGTCAGGTGGAGTTCGGGCAAATAACACAGTTGAAGCAATGAAAGTTGAATACTCCACAATTAACGAGAGATAGAATATTGCACACATTGTGCCGTCACAACTCTTATCATTTACCCCCAAAAATCTTTTATTACATATATATTCTCTGTAAATCAACAGGAAATTTCATCTCTCAGCAAAGGCACACACACATTGGGGACTAGACTGTATAGATTTATCACCCGCAGGTGACAAGAAAACAAACCTGGACAACAAACCAGAAGTTGAAAAACACCTGGACTATCAACAGATGGCTGGACGGCCACCACCACTGACCACCACAGTGTTAGCTAACTAGTATGTGTGTCACAGCTGTCCCGCTTGAAGAATTCATAACAGCTTACATCATACACTGCCACGTGAGAGGGAGGGAGAGAGACAGACAGACAGACAGACAGAGACAGACAAACAGGCAAACTGACAGACAAGTAGAGAGTAAATGCATGCTTGCAACAAAAAGAACAATAGAAAAAAAGTAACGGATTAGAAAGCGATATTGCAACAAAGGGATAAAAAGGCAGTTAAAG
>CM054138.1:77671891-77676891 GCA_028751875.1 Rapana venosa | reverse complement strand
TACACTACACTACACGACACTACACTACACTACACTACACTACATTACACTACACTACATTACACTACACTACACGATACTACACCGACACTACACTACACGGCCACTACACTACATTACACTACACGACACTACACTACACTACATACACTACACTACACTACACTACATACATTTAAACGACCACTACACTACACTACTTAAACTACATTCACTACACTACACAAACACTACACTACATTTCCCCTACACTACACTACATTACACTACATTACACTACACTACACTACACTACACCCACCCACACCACACTAACATTACATTACACTACACTACACTACTTTACACTACACTACACTTCACTACACCCACCACACCACACCACACTACACTACATTCACTACACTACACTACACGACACTACTTTAAACACACACTACACGACACTACATTACACTACACTACACTACATTACATTTACACTACACTACACTACATTACACTACACTACTCGACACTACATACACTACACTACACTACACTACACGACACTACACTACACTACACTACACTACATTACACTACACTACAATTACACTACACTACACGATACTACACGACACTACACTTACACGACACTACACTACATTACACTACAAGACACAAACACGACACTACACTACACTACACTACATTACATTACCGACACTACACTACACTACACTACTTCACTACATTCACTACACTACACTACACTAAAAACTTCCCAAACACTACACTACATTACCTACATTACACTACACTACACTACACACACCCCCAACCCCACACTACATTACATTACACTACACTACACTACATTACACTACACTACACTTCACTACCCCACACCCACACCACACCACACTACACTACATTACACTACACTACATTACACTACACTACACTACACCCATTACACCAACACCACACCACACTACACTACACTAACCACACCAACACTACACTACACTACACCACACCACACCAACCACACCACCACCACACCACACTACACTACACTACCCACACCACACCACACCACACCACACCAACACCACACTACACTACACTACAGCACCGCTACCCACCCTCTGTCATCAGTTTTCCTGTGCAATGCAATTGGGTGGGAATGAACGGCAGATGGAGAAAAAACATAATACACATACTCGCGCATGCACACACACACACACACACACACACACACACACACACAAACACGCACGCCACATTCCGACTTCAGGGATGTATGCTGGGTGAGTTCGTGTTTCCGTACCCCACCGAAAGGCACCAGCGGCAGATGAAAGAAAGAAAGAATCGAACGCTTACATGAATTACGGGATCTTTAACATGCGTAATTTGATCTTCTGCATGTGTGTATACACGATGACAATTAAGGCACTGGCAGGTCTTCACTTGAAGTTGACCTGGGAGATCGTTAAGTTCCCACTATTAATTCACCAGACGACGCCGAGATTGGAACCCACGACTTCATGACCCATGGGCTTGAAGTGGAAAGTTCTTAGCCACTCGGCTCCAGAGTCCGCCATCAGAACGATTGAGAACTTGAGGTATCAGAAAACAAGTCATGAACACAGGCAAACCTCTCATCCAGTGTGCGTGCACTCACGGCGATTCCCAGGTGGGATGAGGGAGACAGAATACCTAACAGTCTGAGCCACCCTCCCAGCAAGGCTTAGTTAAGCCAGGAAACGCCCAACAGAAAAAACAGCCACATAATTATCATTATACCATGTTCTGTTTACCTCTTACACGTCACCGAAGGCCGTCAACAGTTTGGTAGACACATAAGCTTGTGTACATACGTAATAAGAAGCTGAGTTCAGAAAACCTCTACGTAATCAGACACTGAGTCTACGTAACAGGAAAAACAGCTCGTGTCAGCCGCTTTCCCTGTGGAATGGCGGAAATGAATTCATACATGTGTATAATTATGCTGCCTTAGCGCTTTCTGGGCATGGGGATGGGAGGGGATGGGGTGAGAATGAAAAACAGACGGGAAAACCCCAGAGAGAGAGAGAGAGTAGGGAGGAGGGAGGGGGAAAGAAAGAGAGAGGAGAGACAGACAGACGGACGGACAGACAGACAGACAGACGGACAGACAGACAGACAGACAGTGGCAGAGAGAGAACTCTGACAGATGTATACATAGAGAGACAGACAGGGACAGACAGACACGCAGACAGACACTCAGACAGACAAACACACAGAGGACAGAGAGACAGACAAGGTAACAGGCATGAAATAAGCATACATGAAAGAAACAAAATAGAACAACACACAAAGAAGCAGCACACAAAGAAACAACACTCAAAGAAACAACACACAAAGAAGCAGCACACAAAGAAACAACACACAAAGAAACAACACTCAAAGAAACAACACACAAAAAATGGCAGAAAACGGGCGGAGGGAAGCACATTAACCCTTTAATGACCACCATTTCCACATCTGACCTTATATTACTAACTTCCGCACCGCCACGCATTCCTCCACCACACACACACACACACACACACACACACACCCCATCCCACCCCTCACCCTCATCCCTGACCCAACTGGCAAGTGATAAAGAGCAATGGCAGCCTCAGCCACCTCACAGCAGGAGATCCTGCACTGCCTATTAACTGTCGACAGCACAGATCCTCATCCTCATCCATTCTCATTACATACCACTATACTACGCTACCTCTCTCCTTCTCTTGTATTAGTGACTGTTATCAATGAGTGCGTGTGTGTGTGTGTGTGTGTGTGGGTGGGGGGGGGGGGGGTGAGTGTGTGTGTGTGTGTGTGTGTTGTGTTGGTGTGTGTGTGTTGTGTTATGTTGTGTTTGTGTGGTGTGTGTGTGTGTGTGTGTGTGTTATGTTATGTTGTGTGTGGTGTGGTGTGTGTGTTTTGTGTTATGTTGTGTTGTGTGTGTGTGTGTGTTGTGTTATGTTGTGTTGTGGTATGTGTGTGTGTGTGTGTGTGTGTGTGTGTGTTGTATTATGTTATGTTGTGTTGTGTGGTGTGGTGTGTGTTGTGTGTGTGTATTGTGTGTGTGCACGTGCGCACCGTTCTGGCACTGTGTGTGTACAATTACTTATTTGTAGCGCTCAGACAGCAACTGTTGTCTGTCTTATGAGCGGAAACGCCGTTAAACGCCTGGCAAGTTAGACCCAGCGCATCCGACTTCAGTGGGGTGCGTATAATAAGTCAAGATATATTAAACATTTTGCTTAATAAGGAAGTACTCAAAGTACATATAAAATGCAACTTTGTTCACCTGTACAAGTTTCTGGCTACATGCATAATGGTGACAAAAACCATTAAATGTGGGTGTGTCTACATCAACAGTGTTTGGTATTTTTCAGAGGACAAATGAAGACGTGTGGGAAAACAAATCCTGTCCTTTTTTTAAAAAAATATCATTGTTAATCTTTTGGAATGAAAAGTAAATTTAAAAAATAATAAATCTCCAGACTTTTTTTAAAAAAATTGGTGAATAATTGTGCGCGTCCACGCATAGGTGCATGCATGCGCGCGTGCACACACACACACACACATACATACATGCGCACGCGCACACACACACTAACACATACACACACACTAACACACACTAAAACACTAGCACACACACACACACACACACACACACATACACGCACACACACACATCCGTCTAATATAACTTAAAGTGAACCAACGTTAAATACAAGAACGAACGAACGAACGGTCGGACACACACACACACACACACACACATACACACACGCGCGCGCGCGCGCACGTGCGCACGCACACACACACGCGCACACGCACGCACGCACACACATACACACACATGCGCGTGCGAAAGAGAGAGGGAGGGAGGATGAGAGAGAAAGAGACAGCCAGAGACAGAGACAGGCAGGCAGACAGACAGACACGAACAGGGAGAGAAGACAGACAGACAAGATATAAAACAAACAGGAACAGAACAGACAGACAAGACAGAAAGATAAACAGGGACAGAACAGACCGACAAGGAAAGACAGACAGACGGACAGCCAGACAGAAGGACGAACACACACGATATTCTTTCAACAGAACAAGGAAGTCCCTACAGCTCCATTATGTGGCCCTGACCAATGTAGTCACAGTGGTGGAGGTGGGATAAAGCATTGTAGTATGGGGCAGGGGCAGGGGGGCGAGAATAGCCTACAACACACATCTACACATTCTTCACATACATGCCCCTGCCAAGCAAATCCATGCCCCCCTCCCCTCCCCTCCCCTCCCCTCCCCCATCCCCCACCACCACCCCGCCTCAGTCCCTGGCTCCCCCCTCCCCCCCTCTTCCAAACACACACACACACGCGCGCGCACGAGAGAGACAGACAGACAGACAGACAAACAGACTGACAGAGAAAGAAAGAAAGACAGACAGACATACACAGAGAGAGAGACACACACACACCACACTACACCACACCACACACAGACACATACACACACACACACTTCCGCCCCCAAACTCACCTATTGCTCCCTCTCTCTCTCTCTGTCTCTCTCTCTCTGTCTCTCTCTCTGTCTCTCTCTCTGTCTCTCTCTCTGTCTCTCTCTCTCCTCCTCCTCTGTCTCTCTCTCTCTCTGTCTCTTTCTCTCTCTGTCTCCTCCCTCTCTCTCTCTCTGTCTCTCTCTCTGTCTCTCTCTCTCTCTCGCTCTCTCTCTCTCCATCCCTTTGAGCGTGCAGCAGTGGTGACTACTGTCCGTTAGAACAAGAGGAAGAAGAAGAAAGAAGAAAAAAGTGAGGGAGAGTTTTTCGTTAGGTGAGGTGTGGTGAGGGGAGGTGAGGGGAGGGGAGGGAGGGGAGGTGAGAGGAGAGGAGAGGAGGAGGGAGGGGGGGGGGGGGGAGGAGAGGAGAGGTGAGGTGAGGTGAGGGGAGGTGAGGTGAGGTGACCCGCCCTGTGTTG
>CM054138.1:77659391-77669391 GCA_028751875.1 Rapana venosa | reverse complement strand
TGACTGCCCCCCCCAGGCAAGCTAACAGAACTCAGAATAGCACAGTCAGTCCATACAGGCGGCCACAGGACCCGCAGTGAGAGAGAGTGGCTGCCGGCCTGTTTTAGCCCACAAGTCTGTCTGCCTGTCTGAGCCTGGAATAGCGGCCCCATATATCTAAGGCTTCAGCCCCATGTATGTTTGTATGTGTCAGCCATCTATCTCTATGTCTGTCTGTCTGTCTGTCTGTCTGTCTGTCTGTCTACCACTGCAGTCCACAGTAGTGTATACCCTGTTCTATACTGTATTGCTGTTAGCAGCTCTGTGAGGTCGATGAATACGCGCAGGCAGGTTGATAGACAGACATGCTTGCATATGTGAATTAATGCATGCATATATGCATAAGTACATGCATACATGCATATATACATACTTACGTACTTACGTATACGTACGTAAGTACATACATACATACATACATACATACATACATACATACATACATACATACATACATACATACATACATACATACATACATACATACATATGCATGTTCTTTTTGGTGTGATTGTATCATGGTCCCAGCGAAGCTATCCTATGTAATTAAGGGACTGTGCCATCAACCCACGATCACCATACATGCTGTTTATATAATGTACTACGTTTTTAACGAGATTGAAGGAGAGATGGTGGTGGTGGTGGTGGTGGTGGTGGTGGTGGTGGTTGCTGTTGTTGTTGTTGATGATGATGATGATGATGATGATGATGATGATGATGATGATGATGATGATGATGCAGCGGCTGCTGTTGCTATTATTGCCATTTTGTTGTTACTTTCGTCTTGTTTCTGCTTCTTAATTCCATTTCGTTGTTTATTCGTTCAGTGCATGGTACAAAACGAATATGAACTACTGACACCGGAATAAAGCAGAGGCAGGTAGCTGAGAACTAGCCAGCCACCACAGGCATGACAATAACGATACATCACCTAGCTGCCAATCTCCACCTCAGGCATGACAATAACGATACATCACCTAGCTGCCAATCTCCACCTCAGGCATGACAATAACGATACATCACCTAGCTGCCAATCTCCACCACAGGCATGACAATAACGATACATCACCTAGCTGCCAATCTCCACCTCAGGCATGACAATAACGATACATCACCTAGCTGCCAATCTCCACCTCAGGCATGACAATAACG
Organism: Rapana venosa; assembly: GCA_028751875.1. Classification (NCBI taxonomy): domain Eukaryota; kingdom Metazoa; phylum Mollusca; class Gastropoda; order Neogastropoda; family Muricidae; genus Rapana; species Rapana venosa. The sequence continues at coordinate 77,668,200 of CM054138.1, read as the reverse complement.
ATACATCACCTAGCTGCCAATCTCCACCACAGGCATGACAATAACGATACATCACCTAGCTGCCAATCTCCACCACAGGCATGACAATAACCATACATCACCTAGCTGCCCAGATCTTCATCTCCACCACAGGCATGACAATAACGATACATCACCTAGCTGCCCAGATCTTCATCTATCTCCACCACAGGCATGACAATAACGATACATCACCTAGCTGCCACAGGCATGACAATAACGATACATCACCTAGCTGCCAATCTCCACCACAGGCATGACAACAACGATACATCACCTAGCTGCCACAGGCATGACAATAACGATACATCACCTAGCTGCCACAGGCATGACAATAACGATACATCACCTAGCTACCACAGGCATGACAATAACGATACATCACCTAGCTGCCACAGACATGACAATAACGATACATCACCTAGCTGCCACAGGCATGACAATAACGATACATCACCTAGCTGCCCAGATCTACATCTATCTCCACCACAGGCATGACAATAACGGTACATCACCTAGCTGCCACAGGCATGACAATAACGGTACATCACCTAGCTGCCACAGGCATGACAATAACGATACATCACCTAGCTGCCACAGACATGACAATAACGATACATCACCTAGCTGCCATGATCTACATCTCCACCACAGGCATGGCAATAACGATACATCACCTAGCTGCCATGATCTACATCTCCACCACAGGCATGGCAATAACGATACATCACCTAGCGGCCCACATCTACATCTCCACCACAGGCATGACAATAACGATACAATCACCTAGCTGCCCAGATCTACATCTATTTCCACCACAGGCATGACAATAACGATACATCACCTAGCTGCCCAGATCTACATCTCCACCACAGGCATGACAATAACGATACATCACCTAGCTGCCACAGACATGACAATAACGGTACATCACCTAGCTGCCACAGGCATGACAATAACGGTACATCACCTAGCTGCCACAGGCATGACAATAACGATACATCACCTAGCTGCCCAGATCTACATCTATCTCCACCACAGGCATGACAATAAGGATACATCACCTAGCTGCCACAGGCATGACAATAACGATACATCACCTAGCTGCCACAGGCATGACAATAACGATACATCACCTAGCTGCCCAGATCTACATCTATCTCCACCACAGGCATGACAATAACCATACATCATCTAGCTGCACACCTCTCCATCTCCACCAACCAAGCATGACAATAACGGTACATCACCTAGCTGCCCAGATCTACATCTCCACCACAGGCATGACAATAACGATACATCACCTAGCGGCCCAGATCTACATCTCCACCACAGGCATGACAATAACGATACATCACCTAGCTGCCACAGACATGACAATAACGATACATCACCTAGCTGCCATGATCTACATCTCCACCACAGACATGACAATAACGATACATCACCTAGCTGCCCAGATCTACATCTCCACCTCAGGCATGACAATAAAGATACATCACCTAGCTGCCACAGACATGACAATAAAGATACATCACCTAGCTGCCACAGGCATGACAATAACGATACATCACCTAGCTGCCAATCTCCACCACAGGCATGACAACAATGATACATCACCTAGCTGCCCAGATCTACATCTATCTCCACCACAGGCATGACAATAACAATACATCACCTAGCTGCCACAGGCATGACAATAACAATACATCACCTAGCTGCACACATCTACATCTCCACCACAGGCAGGACAATAACGATACATCACCTAGCTGCCCAGATCTTCATCTATCTCCACCACAGGCATGACAATAACGATACATCACCTAGCTGCCACAGGCATGACAATAACGATACATCACCTAGCGGCCCAGATCTACATCTCCACCACAGGCATGACAATAACGATACATCACCTAGCTGCCAAGATCTACATCTATCTCCACCACAGGCATGACAATAACGATACATCACCTAGCTGCACACATCTACATCTCCACCACAGGCATGACAATAACGATACATCACCTAGCTGCCCAGATCTTCATCTATCTCCACCACAGGCATGACAATAACGATACATCACCTAGCTGCCACAGGCATGACAATAACGATACATCACCTAGCGGCCCAGATCTACATCTCCACCACAGGCAGGACAATAACGATACATCACCTAGCTGCCCAGATCTTCATCTATCTCCACCACAGGCATGACAATAACGATACGTCACCTAGCTGCCACAGGCATGACAATAACGATACATCACCTAGCTGCCACAGGCATGACAATAACGATACATCACCTAGCGGCCCAGATCTACATCTCCACCACAGGCATGACAATAACGATACATCACCTAGCTGCCACAGACATGACAATAACGATACATCACCTAGCTGCCACAGGCATGACAATAACCATACATCACCTAGCTGCCATGATCTACATCTATCTCCACCACAGGCATGACAATAACGGTACATCACCTAGCTGCCCAGATCTACATCTCCACCACAGGCATGACAATAACGATACATCACCTAGCTGCCCAGATCTTCATCTATCTCCACCACAGGCATGACAATAACGGTACATCACCTAGCTGCCCAGATCTACATCTATCTCCACCTCAGGCATGACAATAACGATACATCACCTAGCTGCCACAGGCATGACAATAACGGTACATCACCTAGCTGCCCAGATCTACATCACCACCACAGGCATGGCAATAACGATACATCACCTAGCTGCTCAGATCTACATCTCCACCACAGGCATGACAATAACGATACATCACCTAGCTGCACACATCTACATCTCCACCACAGGCATGACAATAACGATACATCACCTAGCTGCCACAGGCATGACAATAACGGTACATCACCTAGCTGCCCAGATCTACATCTATCTCCACCACAGACATGACAATAATGATACATCACCTAGCTGCTCAGATCTTTATCTATCTCCACCACAGGCATGACAATAACGATACATCACCTAGCTGCCATGATCTACATCTATCTCCACCACAGGCATGACAATAACCATACATCACCTAGCTGCCACAGGCATGACAATAACATACATCACCTAGCTGCCCAGATCTACATCTATCTCCACCACAGGCATGACAATAACGATACATCACCTAGCTGCCACAGGCATGACAATAACGGTACATCACCTAGCTTCCCAGATCTACATCTATTTCCACCACAGGCATGACAATAACGGTACATCACCTAGCTGCCCAGATCTACATCTATCTCCACCACAGGCATGACAATAACGATACATCACCTAGCTGCCACAGGCATGACAATAACGGTACATCACCTAACTGCCACAGGCATGACAATAACGGTACATCACCTAGCTGCCACAGACATGACAATAACCATACATCACCTAGCTGCCCAGATCTACATCTATCTCCACCTCAGGGTTGCCTCCCTCAGCGCCTCTCAAACAGTGGGCAGGCCTGCTCTACTTGTACTATAGCAGAGCATTTTACACAGTGTGTGTGTGTGTGTGTGTGTGTGTGTGTGTGTGTGTGTGTGTGTGTGTGTGTGTGTGTATGTGTGTGTGTGTGTGTGTGTGTGTGTGTGTGTTTGTTGTGTGTGTGTGTGTGTGTGTGTGTGTGTGTGTGTGTGTGTGTGTGTGTGTGTGTGTGTGTTGTGTGTGTGTGTGTGTGTGTGTGTGTGTGTGTGTGTGTGTGTGTGTGTGTGTGTGTGTGTGTGTGTGTGTGTGTCATTGTGTTTCCCTTCTGTGTTGTCAATTTCTTGCCCTTTAGAAATATGAAAAGTTGGTATTGGTTTTTAGACACCCATCAGTCAGAACGTGGCCATCCTAACGGTGGCAAAAACCGTTGCATACGCAAAAAAAAAAAAAACCAGTAGTGAACCTCAGAGCTCGGGAGGGGGGAGGGGGGCGGGGGAATGGGGGAGGGGGGGAGCCCAAGAAGAAGAAGAAGAAGAAAAAGGTTACAACACAGTTCACAGCAAAACAGTCCTGTGTGACGTCAGCTTTAACCCTGAGCAACAGCCCTTCAGTAGGATTACGTTTCTAACAGTCCCCCTTTCTCATGTAATCAGCTGTTTACCACTGTCTGCTCCCTTCCTTTCCATATCTCTCTCTCTCTCTCTCTCTCTCTCTCTCTCTCTCTCTCTCTCCTAATCTGAACTTCTTTTTTTTTCTGCAGGGGAAAAAACCTGGAAGTTTCCCTAACAGCTGTACTTGCTTTTAACCAGAGTCCTCAACTACCCTTGCTTTGCTAGGAGTGTTTATCAGTGGAGTGTGGCTTTTTGTTGGGGCCTTTTCTCTTATGTGTTGAAAAACGGGGGAAGAAACGGGGGTTCTGTTGAGGCTATGCAGCCTGCTTCTGCCCGTTTGTCAATACAGCCATGCTTGTATACATGTGTGTGTGTGTGCGTGTGTGTGTGTGTGTGTGTGTGTGTGTGTGACTGGGGTTTACAAAGCGAGCAGAACCCGGCAGTCTGGCTGTTTAGTCTGCCTGGAGCATTGCTCTGTATTCATGTTATGAACGGGAAAGCTTGCAGGCATAAGTTTATGCATTTACTCTCTCTCTCTCTCTCTCTCTCTCTCTCTCTCTCTCTCTCTCTCTCTCTCTCTCTCTCTCTGTGCATAATATGAGAGAGCGTGTGTGTGTGTATGTGATGGGGAGGGGAGGGGTGGATAACTGAGCGAGTGAGAGTGCATATGTGCATATAAATATGAATGCGCCTCGCCTGTGCGCGCGCGCGCGTGTGTGTAGGAGGGTGGAGAGACAGATCAAATAAAATAAATCAACTTCTTTTATTTCGAGGATAATGAATGAGCACTTATGTGCCTTTTTTACATCCAGTCCCCGAGACAGAGAGAGTGCTGCAGCTGCTAACCCAGGTGAAAAATAATCGCATTTAATATTTTGAACAAGAGAACTAAACAGCGTTATGAGAATCAACCCAGCTTCCTGTCTGCATGTGTCCTGAAATTTCGTTTCCTTACGAGTGTGACTTTCTCCTTCAGAATTAGAGAACTCTTTTTGTCGCCATGGCTTCTGTTACAAGCACTGAGTGCGTGTTGCGCACGGGACGTCGGTTGATCGTCTCATCAGAAAGACTAGCACCCAGACCACCACTCAAGGTCAAGTGAATGGGAGAAAAGCTGCTCAGGGCCAAACGGGGATCGAGCCTGCACTCCCCCCCCCCCCCCCCCCTACACACACACACACACACACGGGACAGGATAGCCTAGTGGTTAGTACATTGCGCTGGCAATCTGACGACCCGGGTTCGATTCCCGTTCAAGGGGGATATTTTCCCCTGGAGTTAACATCAGTGCCGACTCCACTCTCCCCACAAGTCCTTCAGATGAGACTATAAACAGAGGCCCCGTGTGCGAACGCACGCAGAACATCTTGCGCACACGTTAAATCCTGTTCCGCTTTTCGTAAGAGTAGGTCATTGTGTGCCGGTGGGAACAGATGACAGAATTTACAAAACCGCATACACACGTGGACTAGATGTAAAAATTTTAAAAAGCACATAAGTGCTTGTTCCATTATCCTCGATATAAAAGAATAAAATAAAATAAAATAAAGAATAAAGAAAATAAAACACACACACACACACACACACACACACACACAACACACACACACACACACACACACCTTCTAAGCGGGTGCGTTACCTCTAGACCACGGATCCACTCTTAGTGGCCTGCTCAGAAAGAAATCTGACGTTGACAACCCCTGAAGAGGTGTCAGTGATATAACTACCTGTAGGTAACAACTAGTGAACAGGTACATTACAGGTAATCTAGTAAGGTATATAATACACTAATGAGCCAGTGAACAGGTATCTGTACCCAACAGCTAGGCTCCTTGAACCTCAGTGGGACATGGCTGTGTGATCTAATGCTGAGAGGTGAAGATTTCAACTGCTGTTTGTGTGATGTTCTGTAAGAGGTACTAATGAGGTAAGACGACACCCTTACCCTCCCCTTCTCTCTGTCTGTCTGTCTGTCTGTCTGTCTGTCTCTCTCCTCTACTCTCTCTCTCTCTCACTTCCTCCCCTCTCCTCTCTTCTCTCCTCTCTCTCTCCTCTCTCCATCTCTCCCCTTCAGTCTCCTTTCCCTCTCCCCCCCCCTCTCTCTCTCTCTCTCTCACTCTAACACCCCTCTGTCTCTGTTTCTCTTTCTCTCTCACACTCTGTGTTTCCGTTTGTCTGTCTCTGTTTCCCTCTCTGTCTGTGTCTCTCAGTCCTCTCTTTCTCTGTCTGTCTGTCCTGTCTCTCTGTCTCTCTTGTCTCTCACCCTTCCTTTCTCTGTCCTGTCTGTCTATCTGTCTGTCTCTCTCTCTCTCTCTCTCTCTCTCTCTCCTCTCCTTTCTTTCTCTCTCTCCCTGGGACTGGATTTTTTTTAAGCACTTAGGTACTCATTTCAGTTCCTCGAATAAAACAATTTGCTCTCTCTCTTCTCTCTCTCCTCTCTCTCCTCTCTCTCTCCTCTCTCTCTCTCTCTCTCTCTCTCTCCCTCCTCCCTCCCTCCCTCCCTCCCTCCTCTCTCTCTTCTCTCCTCTCTCCTCTCTCTCTCTTCTCTCCCCTCTCTCTCTCTCTCCTCCTCCCCTCTCCTCTCTCTCTCTCTCTCTCTCCTCTCTCTCTCTCTCTCTTCCTCTCTCTCTCTCTCTCTCTCTCTGTCTCTCTCTCCCTCTCTCTCTCTCTCTCTCTCTCTCCCCCTCCCTCTTCTCACTCTCTCTCCCTCTCTCTCTCTCTCTCCGTCTCTCTTCTCTCTCTTCTCTATCTCTCTCTCTCCCCCTCTCTCTCTCTCTCTGTCCTCCTCTCTCTCTCGTGTTCCTGGTAGATAGATCCAAACGAACTTACCCTCGTCCAACACAGCCAAGCTAAAGACTGACCACAGCAGAGTGGACAGCGGACAGGCAGGCTCTCTGCCGCCAATCAACGTCACATTATGTACACACTGACACACACAGAGAGCTGACTGAAGCTGGTCAAAGACTAGCATTTGATGTTCAGTCAACACAACTAAGACACCAGCTGACACATTGCTGAAGAAGTCCTGACACATTGCTGAAGAAGTCCTGACACATTGCTGAAGAAGTCCTGACACATTGCTGAAGAAGTCCTGACACATTGCTGAAGAAGTCCTGACACATTGCTGAAGAAGTCCTGACACAGGTGGGGAGTGGGGGAGGGGGAGGGAGAAGAGGAGGGAGAAATACACTTGCAGACATAGAAACAGCTTGATGCCTTTCCCCTGCTATATTATCGTCTGCTTATGATGTATGAGCGCTTTGATTTGTTGCTTTACAAGATTCAGCGCTATATAAATTCCATACATTATTATTATTATTATTATTATGTGTGTATTAATAATAATAACAATAATACATGGAATTTATACAGCGCTTTATCTTGCCAAAAAAAAAAAAAAAGCATGTGTGTACTGAATGAATTATGTTTAAACTACAGAGACAGAAAGACAAACAGACTGAGAGACAGCCAGACAGACATAAAGACAGACAGGCGAACGGCCTGACCCCAAGAAACACACCACACACACACATACGCACACACACACACGCACGCACACACACACACGCGCGCACCACACACACACACACACACACACACACACACAACACACACACACACACACACACACACACAACTCTCTGCAGAATCGACACAGACACCCAAACCGAAAAATCCAAACTGCAGACGACATAAAATACAAAAACCTGAAGGGGGGGGGGGGGGGGAGAAGGAAGAGAGAGAGACAGACAGCAGACAGACAGAGATGAGAAATAGAGAGAGAGAGAGACAGAGCAGACAGAGAGAGAGAGAGAGAGAGAGAGAGAGAGAGAGAGGAGAGAGAAGAGAGAGAGAGAGAAGAGAGAGAGAGAGAGAGAGAGAGAGAGAGAAAGAAAAGAGAAGGACACCAACACTACTGACGGGCACTATCAGTAAAACATGCTTCATTCAGCTTTGCCGCTGTCGCTCTCAACTCTATCACTACTGTACAAGGTCTGCGGTGTCCTTAAGTCGATCTCTTGTCCGTAACTGGCACATGACTGTTCAACTATGCAAACCCGGCCCTCAGACAACCAGACCTCATTTCTAAACTGCTTAGCATATATTGTTATTATCATATCAAGACAGGTGTAAATAAACACGACCCAATATAACGGCAATAAAAAACAGATATTCATTAACTTTTTTTTTAATCCCAGGTTACAGCTCTCAGGTTCACCAATGGTGAAAGTTTTGCGTACGCGATTGTTTTCTCTTCCCCCCCCCCCCCCCCCCCACTTTCCCCCTCCCCCCCTCACCAACATTAAGGTAGCCCGCATGCCCTCTTTTCCGGGAATACTTTTAAATAAAAACTCTGTCGAGACTGCCAAAATACTAAAGGGTACTCCCGAATTTTACCGGGAAAATCCGTTGACTTTGTACGACCCGACTTGAAGGTATCTGCTGGTGTGTGATATTATTCATCATCATCATCATCACCACCCTCTCTCCCTCCCTCCCTCCCTCTACTGCGCAGAGCCGAGGACCGAGATGGATGGAGGAGGCTTACCACGGCATCGTCTTTCATGTCTCCCCCACGACCGCCAAGGTCACGGGTCTGATGATGATGATGATGATGTGATATTATTAGCAAGGGGAAAATCGTGGTCCATTGGTATTCAGGTTGCAAATGACGCATTGTAAGCTGAACACACACATTTTATATATATATATATATATACCA
>CM054138.1:77649391-77656891 GCA_028751875.1 Rapana venosa | reverse complement strand
TGTGTGTGTGTGTGTGTGTGTGTGTGTGTGTGTACGTAGGTCTGAATACTCCCTACGATTTGGGTGTGGGTGTGGGGTTTGGGTGCGTGTGTGCGTGTGTGGGTGGGTGTGTGCGTGCGTGCGTGCGTGCGTGGTGGGTGGGGGTGGGTGTGGGTGGGTGTGACAGAGAGACAGACAGAGACAGACAGACAGAGAGAGGGGGGGGGGGGGGAACAGACAGACAGACAGAGAATGAAAAAGAGAGAATACGGGCGATTGCGTAATTGTGTGTGTGTGCGCGCGCGTGCGTGCGCGAGCGTGAGTGTATGTGTGTGCGTGCGTACGCACACCTACGAAGTTCCACACTCAGTACCCGTACCAGCCCTAACAACGTGCACGGTTTCGCGCGTACATCCGACTGAAAAGGCGCGCGCACGTACATATACAATTATAATTATCATTATTATGTCAACAGAACTAACAGATAAAAATAAACCACCCACATGGGCAGCTAGTAGACTCACCAGCTCCATCCCAACAAAGGAAGAGTAAGAAAGCAAGAAAGCAAGAAAGCAAGAAAGAAAGAAAGAAAGTCAGGAAGAAGCCTAGCACTGTCTTTGTCTTGTGCAGGCCAGTGCCAGCCAATGTGACGGCAATCAGCCAGCCACGAGAGCCAGCCATCACAAGTGGGGAAGAGAAGAAGGCCATCCCATTATAGCAACAGTATATTGTATTGCAGTACATATCAGCCCTCCCAGCCTTACGCTACGCTATGCTGTGGTATGGTCTTGCATTATCAGCCTCTTTATCAGCAGCAGCCCTCAGTGGGTTTTCCATCCCCCCCCCCCCCCCCCCCCCCAGCACCATCACCCTTACTGCACTCTTATTATTATCATCAGTGTGTCAGGGTTTACTAGGAGGAGATCTTGAGCGAGCTGCTCTGGCGGTGTGGTGGTATATATGGCTTCACGTGCTGAGTGCTGGGAAAGCAGCAGTAGTAGCAGCAGCAGGAGTAACGAACTTCTGGTGTCTTTGTTTCGATCGGAGAGAGAGAAGAGAGAGAGTGTGTGTGTACACGTGTGTGTGTTTGTTGTTGTGTGTGTGTGTGTGTGTGTGTGTGTGTGTGTGTGTGTGTGTGTGTGTGTGTGTGTGTGTGTGTGTGGTGTGTGTGTCCTTCTGTCTGTCTGTCCTGTCCTCTGTGTGTGTGGTGTGTCTTTTCTCTCTCTCTCTCTCTCTCTCTCTCTCTCTCTCTCTCTCTCTCTCTCTCTCTCTCTCTCTCTCTCTCTCTGTCTTCTATCAGTCAGTCACTCAGTCAGTCTGGCTCTCTCTCTCTCTCTCTCTCTCTCTCTCCTCTCTCTCTCTCTCTCTCTCTCTCTCTCTCTCTCTCTCTCTCTCTCTCTCTCTCTCGTTGTGTGTGTGCATGCGTGCTTGCGCGTGCGTGTGTGTGTCGGCATTCAAAAAGCCTAGAATGTTAACCTATAGCCAGCGCAGCCAGCCCCTTTGATCTTTCAAAAAGACAACAGGACGTAACACTGCCGTAAGCCGGGTTCGTGCGTGGAGGCATTTAAGCCACTAGCACTGAAACCCTGCAGAGCAAATCAACCCCCTCCACAAGCATTCACCAATTCCCTGCCATGGCTTGCTTTCTCTGGAGTTTCATGGCCAGGAAATCTACCCATCTCCTGTTTTGCCACAAGCTGCTCCTGTTTTATTATAGCACTCACACAATACGTCTTCCAACACAAAGTTATCGGGGGCATATTTCTACAGAAAAGAAGCATAGCTCACCACACAAAAAACTTCCAGTCGTGAAAATCAGACATAAAAATGCCTGAAAGAGAAAGGAGAAAGGAAAAAAAAACCCTCAAAGATCCGATTTTCCTTTGTGTTGAATGTCTAGAGAGAAAATGTTTCAATGGAAATGTTTGTATTAGAAACCGAAGCGACATCCCCCATCCTCTCCATTAATTAACACGTGGAATATATAAATTTGTAACTCGATGTATTTAAAGATGGTAACTGGAGTATCTCTTTTATAATGCCATATCATTACCTGTCTTTTAAAAAAAATAAAGCAGTATTTTTCTATCCTTTCTTTTATTCTTTTATTTCGAGGATAATGGAATAAGTACTAATGTGCTTTTTTTGTTTGCTTTTTTTTCACATTTAGTCCTCATGTGCATGCATTAAATTATGAAAATTCTGTCATTTTTGTTCTCATCGGCACAAAAGACCTACTCTTCCAACAAGTGAGACGGGTTTTAACGTGTGCACAAGACGTTCTGCGTGCGTTCACACGCGTGCTTTGGTTTACAGTCTCATGGAAAGATGACTTGTCCAGGACTTCTGTTCGGTGACAGAGACACAGTGACATAGAATTTCTTATAGGAAGTGGACAGCAGAGAAAATTGTGTTTACCGATTTCCTGTAAACTAAAAGGCACAAACGATACGGGCTTTTTCTCCAAAAGTCTCTCACTCTGTCTGTCTGTCTGTCTGCCTGTTTCTATCTGTTTGTCTCTGTCTCTGTCTCTCTCTGTATCTCTGTCTCTGTATGTCTGTCTCTCTCTATCTCGATTTCTCTCTCTCTCTCTCTCTCTCTCTCTCTCTCTCTCTCTCTCTCTCTCTCTCTCTCTCTCTCTCTCTCTCTCTCTCTCTCTCTCTCTCTCTCTCTCTCTCTCTCTCTCTCTCTCTCTCTCTCTCTCTCTCTCTCTCTCTCTCTCTCTCTCTCTCTCTCTTCTCTCTCTCTCTCTCTCTCTCTCTCTCTCTCTCTCTCTCTCTCTCTCTCTCTCTCTCTCTCTCTCTCTCTCTCTCTGGCAGCGCACGGAAACTAGCTTTCATGCAAAAACGAGTTCAGTATTTTGGACAATTCGAACCTGACGAAGCCCAACCCACTCCCACTCCTAGTCAGCAATATTTCGATGGCTTTCCTCCCCGTACCACAGGTTACATGCAGGCTAAGCTGCTGCCATGGATCTACACCACCGCCCACTGCTGGCTGGCCTGGGCTACTGCATCTGCTGTAAATAGGCCTGCCTATACGTGGACATTCTAAAGAAGAGATACAGGCAAGCGCGAAGATTACTGGCACAAGTTAACTAAATCACTCTCTGCTTAGCAACAGTCCGTCACTTTCTAAACTGTGCAAATACTCCGGAGAATGTACAACAAAGAACATTCCATTTCATTTAAGGCGGTGGGTTGCGCGCGCGCGCACACACACACACACACACACATACACACATACACACCACACACACACACACACACACACACACACACACACACACACACACACACACACACACACACACACACACACACATTCAAACGTTCTTTTAGTCCAATTTGGGCAATGAATTAGCAAATCGAATAAAAACATGAATTTTTTTCATACACATTTTTCCAAGATCCATACTTCTTCCTGTTAGTTTGTTTTGATAGATCTTCATTCACAATGTCTATAGAGCTGCTACACGTACACTAAAGCTCTCTACCCACTATTACAGCACTAGTGAAATATCCATCCCGGTAACTAGTCTTTGCTTACTGTTTTTCTTCCATAGAAAACTGTGCACACAGTGTCAATGCCTTGATAGGATTGTCACTGCAGCACGGACGGGACGGGATAGCCTAGTGGTCAGAACATTGCGCTCGCAATCTGACGACCCGGGTTCGATTCCTGTTCAAGGGGACATTTTCCCCTGGAGTTAACATCAGTGCAGACTCCACTCTCCCCAAAAGTCCTTCGGATGAGACTATAAACCGAGGCCCCGTGTGCGAACGCACGCAGAACATCTTGCGCACACGTTAAATCCTGTTCCGCTTTTGAGTAGGCCATTGTGTGCCGGTGGGAAAAGATGACAAAATTTAAAAAAACTGCATACACACGGGGAATGGATGTAAAATAGCACATAACTGCTTATTCCATTATCCTCGATATAAAATAATTAAATAGATAAACAACAACACCACACTGAACAATCAGCCCGCAGCGAGGATTCCACACGTGCACTAACACAAGGGAGCCAAGGGAGAGAATGACAGCACTGCGTGAACCAGGCCCTGGGAGAGAACAAGGATGCGGCGGGCTGATTGATGGACATTACACAACAACTCTTTCTACAACAACGCAGCTGGACACATTTTCTTTTCCTTCATTTTTTTAATCTCCCACCCGCACAAACAAACCAAATGCAAACAGATCCCTACGGCGCAGCCTATGGCTTAAAAATAACACACAACACCAAAAGTATTCCTATTTATGTTTTGGCATGTTCCACGTCCTGAAACATATCTGGACGTTGTTGTGATGGGGGTACTCTGAGTATCATGATAGTTTTTCAGAGTCTGTGTTTCTGAGGTTTATGCTGAAAGTGTTGGCATTAGGTTGCATGGTTGATATGTCTTCCGCAGCCCCCAACACAATAATACATTATTCGTCAATCGATGGTCATTCGCAAGCCACACACACACACACAACACACTTCGACTAACACACACACACGACGACTGAAGAAAAAACGCTTGAAACCCTAAGACAAATGATGCACTGAGGTCCATGAACCGGTGAAGAAATTTGCGAACTTCACATTGTGTTGCTGTGCTAACGTAGATTCTTTTGTGGTCAAGTGACAATTAAAGGCAAACGGACTGTACTTGCAAGGTAAGTTTTAAATTCTTCTTCTTATCCAACGCTCAGACAGCAGCTATTGTTGTCTGTCACATGAGCGAAAATGCGTTGCGCTGCCGTTAAGCGCCTGACAAGTCAGGCCCAGCGCATACGACTTCGGCACGCAAGGTAAATAACCTGTATGAATTGACAGACTCTGACAGGCAGGACAGGTCATTTTCCACCGTTCCTCAGAGTCCTGAAGTCATTTGGTTTATGAACAACGCCACACATTTCTGATTCCTTGACTGAATCCTCACTCTGAGTTGTAGGGGAAAACACGGACTTGTTTGGCATTGTTTCAGACAATATGCTGATTTTCTGTCTGCTTCTAAAACAGTCACTGAAGTGAAAATGAACTGAATGGTGATTGCAGGGGTATAAACTTAACTGGGCCTGCATAGTTGCAACTGCTGTTCCTTCCTTCCTTCCTTCACACTTTTTTCGTTCTTTCTTATTTCCTTTCTTTCTTTTTCTGTCCTGTCTTTCTTTTCTTTGTTTCTTCCTTTCTTTTTTTTTCCTTCCTTAGTTTTTCTCCACGTCTTTTCTTTCTCTCTGTGCAATAAAAATGCCAGTTTGCTTTCAGGCTGCCATCCAACATCAACGCAACTCACTTCACCAACACTGACACTCCATCCTCCCTGTCTTATCAACTTTAATTCAGATAATAGTCACTTTCATTTTGCTCTTTGAATCCTTCAGTCCCACCCCCCACCCCCACCCCCCCCCCCCCCCCCACCCCACCCCCCCCAAACCGTTCAGTCAGCCCCCCACAAGTGTCGGCCAAATAAACACAATGGCGTGTGCGCAGCAGTTCCTAATAATTAATCAGTCGTTTCTCAGGGGTATTCCCACACGTTCACTTTCATCTTTTAATCAACTAATTAATCAGTGAACACTGACTATGACGCTGGCTGCTTGCTGTCGGCCCACCAATCTGGGCCTTGTGCAATCCTTCCGCTTTGTCCTTCAGTTAGTCAGTCAGTCTGTCTGCCTGTCTGTCTGTTTGTCTGTCAAAGTGGACTAAACATATTCTCCCAAAATATCGACATGAAATTCTCTATGAAGCTTTTCTCTTTCTGTTCTCAGCAACAGCTTCCAGGTTCATCAATGGGGAGATGCTGTGTATGGGGCCGTTTATTAATTAAGGTAGCTGCACTTCCTCTTCAGGGACTTAAAACCTTAAAAACTAAATGAAAGTTTTTAATTTCTGAATGTGCGTTGTGAATGAAAGCAATACAGTTTTCTGATGTGTCTACTCATCTGCAAAACAAAATTACTGAACACAGCCATCATTTAAAGATCTGAAGGGAAAGCAGCTTCTTACATACATTGAACAAGAGCTCCTCCCCCCCCCCCTCTCTCTCTCTCTCTCTCTCTCTCTCTCTCTCTATATATATATATATATATATATATATATACAAAAATATATATTATATATAATTTATATTATATACATATATTTATATATATATAAATAGATATATATATAGATATATATATATATATATATATATATCTGTGTCTACACTTATAACGGATTGTACTGTAGATACAGATTATCAAGCCTCACTCAAAACCAAAACAATACAGGAGATCGTTACCAAGAATTCATTCACAGAATAAAGTTATGGTCTTTGCAGTTATAACTCGGATACAAAACCACCACTATGGAAATAAGCAGCTGATACACACCACAATACACAGCAACATGATGATGACACACGCACACACATAAAGGCAGAGCTCTGAGGCTGTCAGCTTACCCTGTGATTACGTCAGCCTATCTGTGCTGCACTACTATAATTATGATACAGATCACATTGCATAATCACTCAGTGAGCTGACAAGAGTCGAGGGAAAGTGGCTTTGCACTGACCTGAATAGTTGTCGAAGGCAGTGGGGAGGTACTCGGTGGGGTATCCATTGGTGGTGTAGCTGACCACGAGACTGGTCTTACCCACTGCGCCATCGCCGACCAACACACACTTGACTTTGGTGGGGGAGGAGGGTGGCTGCTGAGGAGCACTGCTGGCACCCCCCACCATAGGCTCTCCTTCAGGAACCAAGCTGCTACTGAGGTCCATCATGGTGTGTGGAGGCATTGTCAAGCCCTCGGCCACCCCCTCCACACTTCAACAGTGTCGACGTCGACGACACCAAAAACAACTGTCACTACTCTCACTGTCTGGAATGAGTGAATGGATGGGTGGAGGAGCAGTCTAATCTACTGGGGGCAGGGAGAGAGGGAGGGCTGTCTGCAAGCAACAGCTCGGCTAGCTGGCCGCCTCTGTGGTCACTCTGCCCCGTAATCCGATTGATCAGAGATCGATAGATAGCTGCCGGTTCATTCAGCGGCGCTGTGTCAGGAGTCAGTGGTCATCGCCTTCACGCCTCTGGCCACAGGCACGTGCCACAGAGAAGCGCCATCCTTCAGTCTGGTGCACTTCCATGAAAACATGGGCCTGTCAGACAGACCCACACCACACAGCAAACTTCTCCTCTGTTTCACACCCAGCAAAAACTAACTTGCCAAACCTCCCAGACAGGCAGGCAGGCACACAGACCACTCACACTCACTCACACACCCACCCTCTACTTTCTGTCCTTCACTGAAAAGCAACAGGCTCCACACCCGATCCACGCCTGAAGACGAAGAGCTGAAACCCTGAAGCAGACGTGATGTGTCATTGTGCACACAGGTAGAACGGTGAACCAACAACTGACGCTCTGCTCCGCTCTGCTCTGCTCTGCTCGGCAAGGACGTTGGGTTCCTACTACACCTGCCTGACAGCCTGGCTCTTGCCTATAGATCACCGTTTTCTCTCTGCCTGTGGCGGTGTGTGTACG
>CM054138.1:77641891-77644391 GCA_028751875.1 Rapana venosa | reverse complement strand
CTTTTCTTTTTTATCTCTTCTTTCTGTCTGTTTGTCTTTCTATTTTCTTTCTTCTTTGTGTCTGTCTTTCTTTTAGTCTTTGTTTCTTTCTTTCACTCCTTTTTCTTTCTTTCTTTCTTTCTTTCTTCTTTCTTTCTTCTTCAGTCTGTCTGTCTTTCTTTCTTTTATTCATTCTTTCTTCCTTCCTTTCTGTCTCTTTTCTGTCTTTCTTTCTGTCTTTTTTTCTTCTTTTTTCTTTTTTCTTTCTGTCTTTTCTTTCTTCTTCCTTTCTTTCTTTCTTTGTCTCAGAACCATTGCATGCAAATCGAGGAACACGTGTTTCTTTGGAGGTATTTTTTTCCCAAAATATTCTTTCTTTTACCCTTCGTGGGTGGTTTCTTTTTTTTCTTTTTCTTGTTAATGTCTTGTTTATGTTTGCTTATTCTGTTTGGTTTGTCATGTCCCGCTTTTGTTTGTTAGTTAGTCTCGGTTGCTTGCAATAAATGAGGAGCATCGCTTTTTGTTTGTTTGTTTCTTTCTTCGTTTTTCATGGACGCTCTACGTGCTTTCTCTCCTTGTTTTTTAGTTTGTGTATGTGTATTCACTTTGATTTTTGGTTTGTTTTTGATTTCTTTTTACTCGTATGGCTATTCTTGGCTGCTACAAATCATTTGTGTTTGTCTTGTACGCTTGACTGTATTACACATAAACTTCGAGCGTCATTTGGTCTGGGTTTGGGGTTTTCTTTGCTATTTTGTTGTGTTTGTTTTGTTTTGTTTTGTGTTGTGTTGTGTAGTCGTTTTGTGTTGTGTTGTGTAGTTGTTTGGGTTATTTGTTGTTGATTGAGTGTGCTTAGGGTTTTTGCAAGGGGGGGGGGGGGGGGGAGGAGAGATTTTTCCATTTTGGTGAGGGGTGCTTGTTTGTTTGTGTCTTTCACATTCCGACATTAATAGATTTTACAGCTGTTCTCTCTCTCTCTCTCTCTCTCTCTCTCTCTCTCTCTCTCTCTCTCTCTGCGCGCGCGCACACACGCATGAACGTACGTGCGTGCGAACACACACACGCGCACGTGTGCGCACGAACGATACAAAAATTAGAAACTACATAACGAGAAACATAATGCAGAAGTCACGACATACAAGTTGTAAAACCTAAAAGAAGAAAGACAGACAGAAAGAAAGAAAGAATGAAAGATAGATAGATAGATAGATAGATAGATAGATAGATAGATAGATAGATAGATAGATAGATAGATAGATAGATAGATAGATAGATAGATAGATAGGTAGGTAGGTAGGTAGGTAGACAGACAGACAGACAGACAGACTGACTGACTGACTGACTGACTGACTGACTGACTGACTGACAGACTGAGAGACTAGGGGGTGGGGGAGGTTAGTTGACAGCACCAACAAGCATACAGAAAGAGAGGAACGTGCTCTCACACACACACACACACTCACACACACACACTCACACACACATACACACAACATACACACACACATACACACACACATACACACACACACATACACACCACTCACACACACACACACACACACTCACACACACACACACTCACACATACTCTCACACACACACACACACACACACACCACACACCACATACACACACACATACACACACACACACACTCCACACACACACACACATCACACATCACACACACACACACACACACACAACACTCACACTCACACTCACACACACACACACACACACACACACACACACACACTCACACACACACACACTCACACACACACACACACACACACATCTCTCTACTCAGTCCTACCCCTGGTGTGGCTTTGTCCAGTTGGCCAAGGTGGTGAGGGGAAGGAACTCCTGAGGGGCGGATGTTGGTTAACCTTGGGGGCTGGTTAACTTGTGCATAGTCCGTCATGTTTGGTTCTCGGAGTTAAATCTCAACACAGTGACAGCCCTGATAATTATGGCAGCGCCTTTGTGGTCAGCTGTGCTGTAACAGTAAGAATGATATCATCGGCGTCGTCGTCGTCGTCGTCATTACCATCGTCATTGTCGTCGTCATCATCACCACCACCATTATCACCATCATCACCATCATCACCATCATCATCACCATCACCATCATCACCATCACCATCGCCACTATCACCATCATCACTATCACCATCATCACCATCATCACCATTACCATCATCATCAACAACAACACTTTTACAGTGCATATCTTCATAAAATCTCTAAGTGGGTTGTTGGTGGTGGTGGTGGTGTGTTTACATTGTTTCCCCACTCCAGCTTGTTTACCCTTCTAAGCTCATGACTTATCTATTGGCTTAGACAGGGTTTATTCATTCACTAAGCATGGTGCAAATATAACATGAAGAACACAATCAGCATAGCACCAACAAGCCAGTAGCTTATGTTGTGCTCCAGTACAACGTCAACATTCTCATGGTGGCTGATGGTCCCTGCAATGACCACAAGAAGAAGACAGGAGGGAACAATGAC
>CM054138.1:77616891-77626891 GCA_028751875.1 Rapana venosa | reverse complement strand
TTGTAAGGCTTGGTAAGGCTGGGTAAGACTTGGTGAGGCTTGGTAAGGCTTGGTGAGGCTTGGTGAGGCTTGATGATGCTTGTTAAGGCTTGGTAAGGCTTGGTAAGGCTTGGTAAGGCTTGGTGAGGCTTGGTGAGGCTTGTTAAGGCTTGGTAAGGCTTGGTAAGGCTTGGTAAGGCTTGGTAAGGCTTGGTGAGGCTTGGTAAGGTTTGATAAGGCTTGGTAAAGCTTGATAAGGCTTGCTGAGGCTTGGTGAGGCTTGGTAAGGCTTGGTAATGCCTGGTAAGGCTTGGTGAGGCTTGGTAAGGATTGGTGAGGCTTGGTGAGGCTTGGTAAGAACTTTGTGTGTTTGGTTTGGTTTAGGTTGACTTGACGTGACTTGGCTTAGTTTGATTTTGGCATGGTTTGGTTTGGTTCATGTTTGGTCCGAATTTGCACGAGTCTGCAGTTATAAGTTTAAATGGGTGTATCTTCAGAGAAGCTATATCATATTGATTACAGTTGTTCTGTTCCTCTTCTCTTTTTCACACGTGTGGAATGTTCAGGCATGCAGTCTTCACACGCGCGCACGTGAACACACACACACACACACACACACACACACACACACACACACACATTTCTGAATCCTTCACCCCCTTCTACCCCCCTATCAACCAACAAACCCACCCACCGACCCACCCCAATCTTCCCCCACCCACCCACCACCCCCACCCCCACCCGGTACTGGGTAGGCAAAAATCATCCCAAGAGGAACACGAAATCCACTTATCAGGCAGTAGAGGGCTGGACATAAACACTCCAATGTCCTGTCCAAGCCATCGCGCTCCCTGGGGGGCCTCCCCACCCTAGTACCCGATTTGTTGGCTACCTGGAATTGACCCGTAACAGGAAGCGGGTACTTGAAGCCCATTGTTCACACTCTCCCCAGGGTCCATGGTGGCTGTCAACAAGGTGTTAGTGAGTGAGGGCCACTGGAAGGGGGGGAGGGAGGACATGGGGGGGGGGGGGGGGGGGGGGGGGGGGGGGGGGGGGGGGGGGGGAGGGGGGGAGGAGTAGAGGACTAGACAGGGCAAGGATTATGGACTTGTAGACAATTTAGAGACAGACCCGGTGTGGGGTTTTAAAACAACTCGCCCCTCCTCTTTGATTCTGGTTGGAGCCTTAAGATAATTAGTGATGAAGAGGAGGAGGAGGAGGAGGA
This sequence comes from Rapana venosa, assembly GCA_028751875.1. Lineage (NCBI taxonomy): Eukaryota > Metazoa > Mollusca > Gastropoda > Neogastropoda > Muricidae > Rapana > Rapana venosa. The sequence continues at coordinate 77,625,687 of CM054138.1, read as the reverse complement.
TACTACTACTACTACTACTACTTCTACTACTACTACTACTAAAAATAATAATAATAATAATAATAATAATAATAATAATAATGAGGAGGAGGAGGAGTAGTAGTAGTAGTAGTAGTAGCAGCAGCAGCAGCAGCAGCAGCAGCAGCAGCAGCAGCAGCAGTAGTAGTAGCAGCAGCAGCAGCAGCAGCATCTTGTAATAAGGTCAAATTAATATGCACGTTAAAGATCCCATAATTCATGTCAGCTTTCGATGAGTTACAGAAACACGAACATTCCCAGCATACATCCCCGAAGTCGGAATGCGGCTACCTTCATGGAGGGCAACAACGGTGGCAGAGGCAAAACATTGCGCTATTGGTGAACTTGGGAGCTCTTGCCAAGGTATGAAAAAAATTGTTAAAGCTCTTTGGGAAAGAGTCTTTGATAAAATTATGTCCAAATGTTACACTGGGCTGGTTACTTAAATGCATCTCGAAATACTTAAGCCTGTTGTTGTTGTTGTTGCTGCTGCTGCTGCTGCTGCTGCTGCTGCTGCTGCTGCTGCTGCTGCTGCTGCTGCTGCTGCTGCTGCTGCTGCTGCTGCTGATGATGATGAGGAGGAGGAGGAGGAGGAGGAGGAGGAGGAGGAGGATGGTGATGATGGTGGTGATGATGATGATGATGACGACGACGACGACGACGACGATGACGATGACGATGATGATGATGATGATGATGATGATGATGATCTCTGCACTGACATTGATTTCAACGGAATATTTCAATCGGTTATTTAAAATAAAACATTTTTAAGGGGGAACCTTTCTTCATTCAAATGGTGTTATTTTAGCAAAGAGCACCGTGTGGTGTTGAAAGCTGGTCGTCAGTTCAGTTCTCCCGGTAGCCTTGTGTGGGAAGTGAGGGGAAAGGTGAGGGCCCCCTCTTTGTGTTTTCAACCCCGGGGGATTTGTTGGATTAGCGTCAGCTGAAGGCTACACACACTCCACTGGGGGTCTGGGAGGGTTTGCTTCCAGACCCCTGTGTGTGTGTGTGTGTGTGCGTGTGGTGTGTGTGTGTGTGTGTGTGTGGTGTGTGCGTGCGTGTGCGGGGTGTGTGTGTGTGTGTGTGTGTGTGTGTGTTGTGCGTGTGCGTGTGTGTGTGTGTGTGCGTGTGCGTGTGTGTGTGCGTGTGTGTGTTTGTGTGTGTTGTGTGTGTGCTTGCGTGTGTGTGTGTGTGTGTGTGTGTGTGTGTGTGTGTGTGTGTGTGTGTGTGTGTGTGTTGTGTGTGTGTGTTTGCGTGTCGTGTGTGTGGTGTGTGCGTGTGCGCGTGCGTGCGCGTGTGTGTATGTGTGTGTGTGCGTGCGCGCACACACACACACAAGCATACATGTAGGGATAGTAGTCTAGTCAATCCTTGCATTTCCCAAGGAACTAATTGCAATAGTTTTCAAACTTGGTGCAACAGGTAGATAAAAATATCACTAACAACATATCAAAAAAGTAGGAAAAAGTAGGTGTCGGAAGTTGCCGAAAATCAATAAACAAACAAGCTCAAAAACAATATTTGGCACTCTGATACTGATCATTTGCTATAGCTGGCCTGCCTCACCCCACGCAGCATCCTCCCTTATTTGAAAGGGCTCCACCCATTTTTGACCCAGAAAGGGCCATGGCAGCAAATGCTCTTGACCTACTGATTCTGGTTTAGATGAGCATAAATAAACTTATCTTTTGAAATTTAACACACACTAACAGTACCTGCTTGCTTGTTTTTACGAGGTATGTGGTCGTTACATCACTGATGTAGATAAAACCAGACAACATCAAAACAACTGTCCACATCATCTCCAGTGCCTACAAAATACAGTGGGGTATTGATTCTTGTATGGTAAACCACTTTTGCCAAAATCAGCTTTCTGGGTGCCTTGTGTGTTTTACTTGAAAGTGTTTTTAACTTTCATAAACAAAAGCCAGAGGCCTTATCTGTCCACAGAACACTGGATAGGACAGCACTGGAGAAATCTGCCCATAGAAATTAGGAAGGGAGTGTATACACACTGGGGTCTATCCCCTTTCTGTTGAATATCCTTGATCCAGTAAAGCGGGAAGAAAGATCTGTGTGCTCTCTGCTTTTGGAAAGTAAATCTGTGTGCTCCCTGCAAAAGTGTGTGTGTTTTGGTTGTGTGTGTGTGTGTGTTTGTGTGTGTGTGTGTTTTGGGTTGTGTGTGGTGTGTGTGTGTTGGTGTGTGTGTGTGTGTGAATAAATAAATAAATATAGGTATTTTCATTCTGTTTCATTCTCTGTACGTTTCCTGTCTCTGACTGAGTGTACAAATGATCTGAATTCATTGGACCTAATGTCTGCCCAGTCCTATTTTACCCTACTGGTGTATTAACTGTTTTCAGTTTAACTTGAAGCTAAGGGTGGGTGTGATGTTTTTGTGGTTTTTTTCTCTGCTCTACAAAAGTGCTGATCTAAATTTTTTGGTTGCCATTTTGCAAAATTTCCCAATAACTGATCACTTTTTTTCTTGTCCAGATAAAAGGACTGATGGGAGAAAGACTGCTGACTGATAGCCAAGATGAAGTAAGGCAGACTGAGAAAGGTATAGCAGGTCTCCAAAAAGCATGCGGTTTAAAGGATGACAATGTAGAGACAGAGAAAAGAGCAAGATATTCAATTTGTAAACAACACAGCTCTTTGATCCAAGCAAGCTATTTTTAAAATAATTCCTCTTTTTGTCTCTTTTGGGGTCAGTCCATTAATGATTTTCGGAAGAAACGAAACACAGCTGTGTATCAAATTCGGACATGCAATTGCCAGCAGCAGATTCAAGAAAGTGGTTTTAAAACATGGCCCCGAAAACCCAAATGGGCAGAAAGAGTGTGCAAAAGAATCCAAGTTGTCAGTGACCTGCATGCTGCAGATGTTGTGTATCACAAGCAGTGCAGTGTCCATTTCACAACTATGAAATCTAACCCTCGAGCTTTCCGCTGTTCTTCAGAGGAACAAACCACAGCAACTGCAGGCAGACCAGTAGACACAGCTCATGCTGAAGCTTTCAGACATGTCATGACTTATTTCAAAGAGAATGATGATGAAAAAAAATCACAATCATGGACTTGTGCACAAAGATGAAAAAAGTATCTCCATAGTGACACTCCATACACAGAGAAATACATTGGCAAAACTAGAAGTCACTTTGGTGATTTACAATTATTACCTGCATCAGAGGGAAAGAGAATGTCATTTCAATAAGGTCAAATGCAGAGAAGAATCCTGGAGAAGTTTGCAAAGTCCAACAGAGAGAAAGATGCAGAGAAAGAAGAAAATCCGAATGATTCAGACACTTACAAAACTTTCCTATCAAATATCAGGAACGTCAACACATCAACAACAGAGTATCTTTCTGCAGAAGCAAGTATCTCAAACAATTGAGATTCCCCCCCCCCCCCCTAAAACAGTTGAGATTATTAATTTTACCATCTTCTTTGGATCTGTTTCTCAGAACTTGGCTGGGAAGAAAACAGATCCTGACTTGACAATTGTTTCTCTTGGTCAGGCACTGATGCTGGCAGCACGACCAACAGTACTCATCCCCCCTCTTCAGATTGCTCTTGGGCTTGCCATGCCCCAGCAGACTGGCTCCATAAACCTTGTTGAACGTGTCCACAAGCTTGGGTTTTGTTCTTCATACAAGGAGGTCAGTCTGTTTGAAAATGTGTGCTGCTGCTGACTAGGAAACAGACCTGGTAGGCATGAACCCCAACAGCTGATCCAGTTGTTGCTGAAAATGTAGATCATCAATCGGACACAGGATAGAAACTGGTACCTTCCATGGTATGGGCATTATTGGGGCAGCACCCCTGCTCCAAACATGTAAGGCTGTACATCATAATCTAACATTTTTCACCAGAGACAATGTTCCCGTTGGGTATTTTGAAAAATTCTGCAGCTACTTTGTAATTAGCATACTAAGTATTACATGTTTTGGTAAGCATGACAAAGCCAGGCAACTGGACATTCTGTGGAAAGAAAAAGTCCTGGCCTCCCTATGCCCCACCTTCAGGATAGTCCAGGGATTTAGGGAAGCTGTGTGCAATGGAAACTATTCAGGGCAGAGCAACTTTACATTTTCTACATTATAGACATGGACCCCACAAATATGAGCTGCCTATTCTCCACACTGCACTAATATGAGCTGCCTATTCTCCACACTGCACTAATAGGAGCTGCCTATTCTTTACACTGCACGAATATGAGCTGTCAATTCTCCACACTGCACTAATAGGAGCTGCCTATTCTCCACACCGCACTAATAGGAGCTGCCTATTCTCCACTCTGCACTAATAGGAGCTGGTTATTTTTCACACTGCACTAGTAGGAGCAGGTTATTCTCCACACTGCACTAATAGGAGCTGGTTCACACTTGCACTAGTAGGAGCAGATTTTTTCTTCACACGCACTAATAGGAGCTGGCTATTATCCACACTGCACTATAGGAGCAGGTTTTTCTCCACACTGCACTTATAGGAGCTGTCAATTCTCCATCACTGCACTAATAGGAGCTGGTTATTATCTACACGGCACCTAAAAGGAGCAGGGTTTTTCTTTCAACTGCACTAATAGGAGCTGGTTATTCTTCACACTGCACTAAAAGGAAAAAGGTTATTCTCCAAACAAACCCGCACTAACGGAGGGTTTGGCTATTCTCCACCACTGCACTTTGTCTCAGGGAAGACTGATCTCTCTCCTGCTCCAGAGAATATAAAGGTCCTGCGATGTGCTTTGATTTGTTTGTTTTACAAGATTCAGTGCTACATAAATTCCATATCTTCTTCTTCTTCTTCTTCTTCTTCTTCTTCTTCTCATCATTACTACGGACTGCAGAAAAAGATGTGGGCTCCAATTTTAAATGGCATTAGGACAATGCAAAGACTTGAGCTGTCTCTCATACACCTCTTCAGGAAGTAGATGAGAACTAGGTGTACCTGATCTTGATTGATTCTGCTGTTACTTCATTCCAGCAAGAGGGGCGCTGGATGAACTGAGCTTTCCATGTTCTGATTATGCTGGACTGAAGTGACTTGCCACAGTGATTTGAACTAACTCTGATGCTGTTTGCCTCTACCTGCACTGTTTATCTTATACTCCTTGTGAAGTTCTTACCTCAAGGAGAGACTACCACTTTGCTCTGCCATGGGAATTGTACAGTGGTCGAAACTTTGGGGTTTAATCCTGGTAAAATGCAAATTTTTCTTTTTCTTCCAACGGGTCAGGGAGCAAACCATTGTTGTCTGTTATATGAGTAAAAATGCGTCACGATACCCTTAAGCACCTTACAAGTCAGGCCCAGCGATCTAAATGTGGCATAACAGAAAACTGTTAAACTTTTATAAGTCTTTCTGGGGAAAAAAAGGCAGCAGAATGGGCCAAGAAGGCAGAAAATATACAAGAAGGAGGTGACAAGAAGTAAAGGAACAAGGCAGAAAAAAAAGAGAGAGATAAAAAGAGGAAATTTCTATCACAGAATTTCCAGAATGTGGGGGTGCTATTATACTGATTAGGCCCCGGCATCTCTACGTAGGAGGTAAAATGCTTGAGATATACTTGATTTCCCCTGCTAATCGTTTGGAACACTAAATATAGAACACATGCGGCATATTTTCATTGGTTTTTGCTTTCTATTACGCCTAATGGTGATTCTATTATCAAATTCGTAATCAGTAGGTCGAAAGCTTTCAAATGATATGTCACAAGACCATATTACATTCTGTTTAAAAAAAATTTATAAAATCGAAATTTGATGACGTCATATTTTTAAAAAAATGGTCTTCTGACACTTAGATCGTCCTACTTTTTGGATATGTTAAAAGTTAGGTACTTTCCTATCCAAATATCATAAAATAATTACTATTGCAATTAGTTCCTTTCTCGGCACTTTTTTTGCAAAGATTGACTAGACTATAGGAGGTTGGTGTGTGTATGACTGAGCTCGCTGAAGGCTTTCTCAGGGTAGTGGCTGGATCTTTTCCGTTGGCAACTTGCTGCCAAATGAAGTGCCTGCAATCCGTTGCTGTGCTCTCTCGCTCTCTCTCTCTCTCTCTCTCTCTCTCTCTCTCTCGCTCTCTCTCTCTCTCTCTCTCTCTCTCTTCCTCTCGCCCCTCTCTCTCTCTCCCCTCTCTCTCTCTCTCTCTCTCTTTCTCTCTCTCGCTCTCTCTCTTCGCGCTCTCTTCCCCTCTTTCTCTCTCTCGCTCTCGCCTCTCTCTCTCTCGCTCTCGCTCTCGCTCTCTCTCTCTCTCTCTCTCTCTCTCTCTCTCCTCTCTCTCTCTCTCTCTCTCTCCCCTCCTCTCTCCTCTCTCCTCTCTCTCTTTCTCTCTCTCGCTCTCCTCCCTCTCTCTCTCTCTCCTCGCCCCCCTCTCCTCCCCTCTCCTCTCTTTTCTCTTCTCTCGCTCTCGCTCTCTCTCTCTCTCTCTCTCGCTCTCTCTCTCTCTTCTCTCGCTCTCGCTCTCTCTCTCACTCTCTCTCTCCCCGCTCTCTCTCTCTCTCTCTCTCCCCTCTCTCTCTCTCTCTCTCCTCTCGCTCTCCTCTCTTCTCTCTCTCTCTCCTCTCTCTCCTCTCTCCTTTTCCTTCTCTCACTCTCTCCTCTCTCTCCCCCCTACTCTCTTCCCCTCCTCTCCCCCCTCTCCCTCTCTCTCTCCTCTCCCCTCTCTCTCTCTCCCTCTCTCTCTCTCTCCTCCCTCTCCTCTCCTCTCTCTCTCTCTTTGCTCCCCTCTCTCTCTCCCCGCGCTCTCCTCTCTCCTCTCGCTTCCTTTTCCCTCTCTTTCTTTTTTATTCCCTTGTCTTTGGCTATTGGTTGTTATTGTTATTTGTTGGTTTTTAGTTTGGTTAAGGGTTTGGGGGGTGGGGGGGGGGTTCATGGGGAAGGGGGGAGGGGGTTGGATTTTTTTTGTTGTTTGGTTTGGGTTTTTTTCTTTCTTTTTTTTTTTTTGGGGGGGGGGGGGGGGGGGGAGGAGGGGGCTGTTTAGTTGTTTGTTTGTTTGAATTTAGGGGGGGGGGGGGGGGGTTTATTGTTTTCGTTTTGTGTTTTGGTGTTGTTGTTGCTTTTTGGGGGGCTTGAGGTTGGGTTTTTTTAGAGGGTGTCGAATCTGCTGGTGGTGGTGGTGGTGGTGGTTGTCGTCAGTATTGTACTCCTTCTCTCTCTCCCTCTTTTCTCCTCTCTTCTCTCTCCCCTCCTTTTCTCTCTTTTTCTCTCTCTCTCCTCTTTTCTCTCTCTCTCTCTCTCTCTCTCTCAACTATATGTATAAGGAAGGTACACTTAGATGAAAATAGTGAATTGTGTTTGATACATAAAGTATGTTTATGCATTTGTGCATTGTCTTCATTTTTTCTTTCACTGAAAGTGAGCTTGGTATTGTGTATGTTTTTCGGTTTTTGCCCACTCTGTGGCATTGTCAATTTCTCCTACGCCAACCATGTATTATGGCCTAAGGGCCCAGATACATTTAAATTTCTGAGTTTCTCTCTCTCTCATCTCCTCTCTCTCCTCCTCCCCCTCTCTCCTCTCTTCTTCTCTCTCTCTCCTCCCTCCTCCCCTTCTCTCTTTTCTCTCTTCTCTCCTCCCTCTCCCTATCTAACACCATATTATATATATATATATATATTTATATGTATCATCATTATGATGACCTCAGGTTGCTATCCCATTTTGAACAAACAGTGGAATGAAGTGCATGTTTGTGCTGTGCTGGGCCCATATCAGAAGATGTTAGACGATTACATTCCCCGGGAAAGTATAGTAACAGCTAATTTATTTAGATTTCTGTTTACTCATGGCATCTAGTCACCCTGAGATTGTGCGCAGCCTTGCTTTATATTTGTGTAAAGCCTTCAGAATAAGAGATATCTTGGTTTCTTAAGTCACATTTTTTGTAACTGAGTTTTGTTGTGGTTATACAATAACATTTTGTTTTTTGTGCTTTTCCCTATTTTTTTCTCACTAAAATACTAAGCAGTTCGGCAACCCCCCTTCATGTATGGGCCAATGGCCTTTTTGTGAATAAATCTTTCGAGTTCGAGTTCTCTAACTCACTCACACTCACACTCACACACTCACACACACACACACACACACAGTACCTTCCACACCTTCATCACCTACCCCTTTTTTCAAACGAACTAAAAGAGGGGATCTTTCCTAACAAACCGAAAGGGGGATCAAAAAATGGCCTATCAATGGAATGTACACCCACTTCTCTTCCCCCTTCATTCATTACCCAGAAGCACGGACCGAGGCCTCTGACCTGCCTTGTCACAGACAGCGTTCACCAAGAGGAATTCCAGGACGTGTTTGTGAGTAGACAGTGAGAGAGCTGACGGGAAAGCCGGTAAGAGAGAGATCAGAGATAACAGTATAGAATACCACTGAGTGATTCTTTGTGAATCATAATTCGACCAACAAGATAAAGACAGGGTTAAGAGACTCTCTCTGTCTCTGTCTCTCTGTTTATCTCTCTGTCTCTGTCTCTGTCTCTCTCTCTGTCTCTCTCTCTTTTGTCTCTCTGTCCCCTCTGTCTCTCTCTCTCTCTCTCTTTTCTTCCTCTCTTCTCTCTCCTCCTCTCTCTCTCTCCTCTCTCTCTCTCTCTTCTCTCTCTCTCCCTCTCTCTCTCTCTCTCTCTCTCTTCTCTCTTTCTCGGCGCGCGCGTTTGTGTGTTTTTATAATCATGGTTTTCTTTGACTAAGGGCTGGATGTAAAAAAGCCATTATGTGTGCTTGTTCTTTTCTCTCAATAAAAAAATGTTTCAGTCTCTCTATATT
>CM054138.1:77576891-77609391 GCA_028751875.1 Rapana venosa | reverse complement strand
TTAAAGTGGTATACAATACAACACAATGCAATACAATGCAATACAACACAATGCAACACAATGCAATACAATGCAATGCAACGCAATACAATGCAATGCAATACAATACAACACAATACAATACAATACAACACAATACAATACAACACAATACAATACAATACAACACAATACAATACAACACAATACAACACAACACAATACAATACAATGCAACACAATACAACACAACACAATACAATACAACACAACACTACAACACAATACAATACAACACAACACAATACAACACAACACAATACAACACAACACAATACAAACACAACACAACACAATACAACACAATACAACACAATACAACACAACACAACACAACACAATACCGGTATACCTCACAGACAGGGTTCTGCAGTGACCAGAACTGGCACCCTCCACAACTGTAGACCATTTATGCCATTTTATTTCATTCATACCACTTTAAGTCACGAGATTTCTCTGCGTGAAATTCGGGCTGCTCTCTCCGGGGAGAGCGCGTCGCCACAAGAGCAGCGCCACCTTTTTTTTTTGGTCTGCAACTGTATTTTGTTTACCTATCAGAGTGGCTTTTTTCCTAAGAATTTTGCCAGGGACAACTCTCTTGCTGCCGTGGGTTCTTTTACGTGTGCTGAATAATTTTGTGCAACACACGGTACCTCGGTTTATCGTCTCATCCGAAAGACTTAGCGGCCAGACCACCACTCATGATCTAATGGAAGGGGGAAAAGTTTCAGGCCCAAGCAGGATTCAAACCACTGCACACTTCCGACCCGGACTTTGGCTACACACAGGTATTAATTTGGGGGTCAAGTAGTATCTTCTATAGAGTGCGAGTGGAAAAAACTGTTGGTGATTTTCACAGATTTTTTAAAGCATAAAATGATGCACTGTGCACTTGGTTTTTGGATTGAGGACATAGAGCAATACCAGGTAGTCACAAGAAAGTTGGAAATAACCATCAAATGAGGTTTGCCTGTATTCCTACAGCGTTGACCCCGCGCATGCATATTGCGGTAAGGAAGCTAGCAGACGACAAAGGACTGAGGGGGTACAGTGTTTGCTGAAAAATAAAAAAATTTCAAACCTACCAAATTTGTTCACAATCACATGAGTTTTGAGTCAGAGGCTAGTCTTTCACAAAAAGTGGTTTTTATTTCTGTGGATGCCTTAGTGCGTGCGGTATGAATATAAGAGTTACATAGAAAAACAGAAGGAAAGGAGTGATTTTTTAATACCGGTGTGTAGCCTTTTCGCTTTCTAGACAGGCGCGTTACCACTAGACCACTGATCCACCGTCCATGAGTCAGACCCTTTATCTATCTTACTGGCTAACCCCCCCACCCCCCCCCCCCCCCCCCCCACCCCCCCTCTCTCTCTCTCTCTCTCCCCTATGCATTGTCCCACAAGTTATTAAATTGTCTTTCTTTCTTTCCTGTTCAATCAACAAGGTGTGTGTGTGTGTGTGTGTGTGTGTGTGTGTTCAACCTTTAGTATCAAGATGTTTTGGGTTTTTTAAGGCAACGTGGAGGGTGACTGATCAAAGCTGAAAGCACAGGGTGGTGAGTCCATGATGTCCTAATCCCCTGCTGTAGAAAGAAGAAGTTTGAATAAAGAGTTTCATACTGCCAATGTAAAGCTGTCCCATGTCCGCTAGTCCCTCCGATGTTATCCTGCCATGTCTCATTCCAGGGCCTTTTCTTCTCTTTTCTTCTGAAGAGTCTTCCGGCTTTTCTCGCTACAGGGGGGCGCTGTGTTTACAACTGCCAGTAGGGCCGGTGACTCAGGGTAGGAAAATGGTGTGAACAGGATTTGTCTGGGTGTAGCTCGGCTGCTGCTGCTCCTTTGGTCAAAGAAGGGGGAAGTGAGGAAAGAAGAGAAAAGAAATGGTCCTGCTACACACACAAAATCTTGTTTTAACTCTCCTAGATTATTTTTTTTCGTTTCTCGGCTAGAACTGTGAGGTCCACCAATGGTAAGATTTTGCGAATGTGACCGTTTTTTGTCCACCATGAAGGTAGCCATATTCCGACTTCGGGGAGGCATGCTGGGTATGTTCGTGTTTCCGTAACCCGCCGAACGCTGGCATGAATGACGGCATCTTTAATGTTTATATTTGATTTTATGCATGTCTAGCTATATGCACGAAGGGAATTAATGTACTGGAAGGTCAAGATTCGAACCCACGACTTCATGGACCCATGAGATTGGAGTGGAACGATCTTAATTAACCACTGGGCTATAGTCTGTCCATCTCTGAGATGTTTTCACTGACCTTCGGTTAGCGTGTGCTTCCGTATATCGATTAATCAGAGATTAAGGCATTTTTTCCATTTATTAATCTTACTTTTATGTTCTTATCCCGTTTTGTTTTGGTGGGTTGGGTTTGTTTTTGGTTTGTGTTTTTTTAGGGGGGGGGGGGGAGGTGTTGTTTGTTGTTGTTATTCTTTTGTTTGTTTGGTTGGTTGGGTTTTTTGGTGTGTTGTGTTTTTTGGAGTGGGGGGGGGGGGTGTTGTTCATAATTACTTGAAACCAAAAAAATGAATGTAACATCATTTCTGTTATCAAAATTAATGTCATCCTGTTAATGATTTTGCTAATGGTCTGCTTGTCAGTCAGTTCCTTTTTTTCACTATTCGTTTATTGATGAATCAATTCATTCGTCTAGTTTTGGCCATCTTTGACATATATATTCTCTCCATTTTATCTAAAAACAACAACAACAACAACATGGGTTCAATCCAGTTGCTTTGCTCTTTTAGAACAAAAGGGAATCATCAATTGTGAACACTGTGAAGCTTACTTACAATGGTACTGAAAACCAAATACTACAAGAAAATAACTCGGCTTTTGAATCCTTTTCCCACACTCCAGTTATATTGTTGGGGGGGGGGGGGGAGGGGAGAGAGAGAGAGATTACGGAGAGAGGGGGGGAAGGAGAGAGAGAGAGAAGAGAGAGAGAGAGAGAGAGAGAGAGAGAGAGAGAGAGAGAGAGAGAGAGAGAGAGAGAGAGAAGAGAGAGAGAGAACAGATGGTTCATTTGTAGAGATGGCTTTGTAGTGAAAGGGCCCCACAGAATCTTGACTCGAAGACTTGCAGTGACTTAAGTCCATTCATCATTGGGGACTTTGGTGCAGGACTCTTCACACTTCCTCACACACACACACACACACACACACACACACACACACCACACACACACACACACACACACACACACACACACACACTATCCAAAATAATAGTCTAACGTATTGAAACGTCAAAAATTACGAGGCGCCAACAGAATTTGAAGCCTTTTTTTCCTTTTCACTTTTGACTGTGACTGAAAAAAAGCAAGAAAGGGAAAGCTACTATGTATAACTACAATGCACTTCCTTCTAAACCTTTAATCAAGAGCTGAAATTTAATGTTATTCGTTCTTAGTCCCCCCCCCCCCCCCCCCCCCCCCCCACACACACACACACACACCACCACCACCACCACCACCACACACACACACTTTCCTTTTTTCTTTTAAAAATGTATTCTTTTTCGATAATTTCTAAATCAATATTGTCTTCTTTTCTTTTCTTTCTTATTAATTCTGTTCTTTGTGGAAAATTGATTACGAATGATTATTTATTCTTTTATTTCGAAGATAATGGAATAAGCACTCGTGCTTTTTACATTCAGTCCCTGTATGTATGCATTTTTGTAAATGTGGTCATCCATTACCACGGGTACACAATGGCCTACTCTTCCGAAAAGCGGAACGGGTATTAACATGTGCGGGAGATGTTCTGCGTGCTCTCGCACACGGGACCTCGGTTTATAGTCTCATCTGAAGGACTTTTGGGGGGAGTGGAGTCGGCACTGATGATAACTCCAGAGGAAAAATCCTCTTGAACGAGATTCGAACCCGGGTCAGCAGATCACGAGCGTATTAGTCTAACCACCAGGCTGCCCCGTCCCCCAACAGCACTGAGCAATATCATGAAGAGAGTTTATTCAGTCCACCAGTCGTCATGCTAGTGATGGCTTTTGTGCACACTATCAGCATTAAGCTTGTTGTATGTTGCTATGCTGCTGATGATTGTTGATTATATGTATGTGATAATGCTCTGTTCAATAAAAAAAATAAATTATTATTATTTTCGTTTAAACCAAAGAATTCAATTGAAAAAAAATCTCATTTGCTTTTAGTTGTCCTTTTTCTGTTGTTACAAAAATGACCCCAAAAAAGGGTAAAATCATAGCTTTCCAACCAATCCTTTATCATTCTTTCGAGTTCTTTTCTTTCTAATACAAATAAGAAGAAAGTCCTAAACAAGTTCAAGAATAGCAACGTCACAAATCGTTCAAGGCAGTAAAGTAGACTTCCTCCCAATTAATTTATTTTCGTACGAAGATCAACTCATCGCTCAAGGCTGTCATTTTTTCAAATAGTGGGCCGGAATCAGTTTACGTTTCCGTTATTCTTGTTTAGACATGGCTGATGTGGAGCAGAGAAGGTGAGGAGTCAGTTGAACAGGTTCTGAAGGGTGGTAATCGTAGATTATCTTCCTGATGTGTCGATCTTTAATAAACTTCTCTGACTGCAGGCGAACTCTCAAGCGGTTTCGTGGTTGTAGAGGTCTCCATGATGTTTCGTACCTTGTGTTCAATTGCCTGGGGCAGGTCAGCCCTATGTCATATCCACAGAGGGAGACAGAGGACGCAGAGACAAGCAGACAGTCAAGAGAGATAAGAGGAGAGATAGGATCAGACTGTAGACAGGAGACGGAGAGAGACAGAACAGACAGACATAGAATGACGAGAGAGGGGAAGACAGACAGACAGAGGGGTCAGAGACAGGACAGACAGAGAGAGAGCCATCCTGGACAGGACAGACCAGAGAGAGACAGAGGACAGACAGGACAGGCGACACAGAGAGACAGAGGACAGACAGACCGACAGACAGACGGAGAGAGCTTCTTCAGGGATGATGACTAAGCTCGCAATCTGTTTAGTGAGGAAAAAACTAGCAATTTGATGATAGGAATGGCGAATGCATAGTGGGGGAGGGCGGGGGGGGGGGGGGGGGGTGTGCTGGGTGAGCGAGATGGGGCGGGGTGGGGAGAGGGTTGAGGGGAGGTTGAGGGACGGAGATATTCGGAAGTGGAATTGTTGTATTGCTGATTTATTTCTTTTGTGTTGTTTTTGGTAGTCAGTCTGTCTGTATGTGTGTGTGGTGTGTGTGTGTGTGTTGTGTGTGTGTGGTGTGTGTTTTCTAGTGTGTGTGTGAGTCTGTGTGTGTGTGTGTGTGTGTGTGTTCTGTGTGTCTGTGTTCTAAAATGGCTAGTAAAATAATAATCATTTTTTAAAAAAAATAATTTTGCTGGCTATTTTCCTATCGACTTTCTTTGGAAATAGAGACTTTGATGGAAAGCTTAATTATTCTTTTCTGCTCTAGCTATAATTATATGTCAGTACTGTTCTCTGACTTTACATGTCGTCTATGTTAGTCTGTCTGTCCGTGCTGTCTGTCTGTCTGTCTGTCTGCTGGTCTGTCTGTCCTCTCTCTCTCTCTCTCCTCTCTCTCTCTTCTCTCTTCTCTCTCCTCTCTACTCCTCTACTCTCTCTTCTCGTCTCTCTATCTCTCTAAGTTTGGTTATTATTCTTGTTTTGTTGTTGTTGTTGTTTCTTTTTCTCTTTTTTTCTGTCTTTTGTTGGTTTGGTTTTTCTTTCTCTTTTGTTTGTTTGTTGTTTTGGTTGTGGTGTTGTTTGTTTCTTTGTTTGGTTGGGTTTTTTTTTTGGGGGGAGGTGGGGGCCGCGGGAGGGTGGTGGGGGAATGTTTTCTAGGGTTTTCTTTTATTAGTTTGCACTTTCGGGGGGGGGGGGGGGGGGGGGAGTTGTTGGGGGGGGGGGGTCATGCTTTTGAAAAGGGTTTTTTCCCCATTGTTCTTCTACTGTGTGACTGTATAGAGTGTTGGGTAATTATTAAGATGTATCCCTAGGCGGGGACTGGATGTAAAAAAAAGCACATGTGTGCTGATTCATTATCCTCGAAATAAAAGAATTTGTCATTTGTCTCTCTTCATCTCTCTCTCTTCTCTCTCTCTCTCTCTTCTCTCTATCTCTCTCTCTCTCTCTCTCTCTCTCTCTGCCCTCTCTCTCTCTCTCTGCCACAAAGCTGAAGGAAATCTATCAGGGGCATGTTCCGGGTAGAAGCCGCCCCATTGACTTAAAAGCTGAGGACAGATAAATCAGGTGCTGGTCTTTGTGTCTGCATGGCTGACTCTGGAGCATGCCTGTTGCATCTTGTGTCGACTCCACAGACAGACAGGGAGGGGACAGGACAGACAGATGCTGATACCGACAGGCAGAGAAGGACAAGAGTAGGCTTTGTGTGCCGGTGGGAACGGAATGTACAAAGGGGTTACAAAACGCATACATTTAGGGAACTGTATGTAAAAAAAACCAACACAAAAAACAGAAGATATGCTTATTCCATTATCCTACGAAATAAAATGAATGAAAATAAAATTAATAATAAATAATTAGAACAGAGATAGACTCAGATCGGGTTTCGACGGACGCTAATAACCGAGTGGTTAAGATTGTTCGACTCTAGACGAATCCATGGTTCTATTGAGAAGTTGTGGGGTCGAATATCCGGCTCCGTCTGCTGGTGAGTTAAAGACTGGGTATTTTACGATCTTTCAGGTCGACTTTTCAAGTGCAGACCTGCCGGGCTTATTTCTCTTCGGTATGATATACGCATGCAGAAGATTCTAATGTCACGTTTGAGGATCATGTTCACTTCATGTCAAGCGTTCTGGTGGTGTTTACGGAAAACTACGAACACTCCCAGCATAATATTAATAATAATAAATATATAATATATGATTTATTATAGCGCTGGAAAGCTTGTAAAAAGACAAACAATTAATCTCCCAGAGGTCGGATTGCAGCTCCTTCGGGTGGGCTATAAAGTTGGTCACATTCGCGTAACGATTGCTCAGCATGGTGAAGCTCGAGCTGTTGCGCGGGAATGATCTGACCACAACTCGTCCTCTTTCTTCCAACATTTGTTTCTGTTGACTCTTTGTAGATGGTGGCGTTGATTGGAAGAAAAGGAAAATAAGTAGGCCTATGGCACATTCGTCTGGCAATGAATCAAATTGGCTTGATTTTTAACTTTTTGCGCGCGTGCTCACACACACACACACACTCAACACCTCACAAACACCTCCACCACCACTATACCACCACCACACACACACCAAACAACAACAACAACAACAACAAACCATCACCGCACACACTATCACATACACAAACAAAACACACACACAACACACACACACACACACCACCACTCGACGTGTGCGTTTCGTTGTAGCATGTGTGTAATAGTGTTTGATAAGCATTAATAAGAGTGCAAGCCTTTAAGAAGAACTACAATGAATATAGTAATAAAAACAAAACGCAGAACTTTTCATCAACATTAAAACTAATTTTTTCATAGATTTGCTTTGAATAAATTACTATAACATGACAGGTCTTTGCTTTGAAATTTCTCAACTTCAAATTACACCCGGATAAGCTGTGAATAACTATCGAAAGAAATAAAAAGTAATAATTATCTTATTATTCCATAAGAATAAATGCTGGCTTGGTATTCGGAGACAGAAAGAAAATGAAAAGCATCACGATTTGAAAAAGAGAGCGATGAAATAGTAGAAACAGGCAATGGAGCAGACAGAGACACAGCGACGAGAGAGACGCACTGAAGGTGAGAGCGTCCAAAACGACAAGACCATCCTGCTGTGTTTATAAAGTGCGGGGTATGTGTGGCTCGGTTTTTTAATAAAAAACACACACAATTTTTTAAAAGCTTCGCCCTCGGTTTTTGTGCAAGGAGAGTCGCTAAAGTAGTCATTTTTTGTCCTTAACTGGTTCAACGTTCAACATGCACTCAACCCGGTCCAAAAGTAACTTTATTCTTATTTTATTATTATTATTTATTATTAATCATCATCTTCATCATCACTCATTGGAGGGATATAGATTGTTAAGCGTCATGTGCTTTTTTAACATCAGTCTCCCGAAGAGTGTATGCAAGGTTTTTGTCAATGTTGTATCCGATCCACACTGGATTCTCTTTTCGAAAGCGGAGAAAACGGGTTTTAACGTCGTGCGCAAGATGTTCTGTTGCGTTCGCACACCGGGACTTCGTTTAATATGTATCATCGAAGGGACTGAGGTGAGGGGCCATTGCATTCGAACTGTGGTGATGGGGATGGGGGAGGTCGGGGGGGGTGGCGTCGGGGGGGGTAGTGGCGGTCGGTAGTGGACAGTTGGTGTCGGGCACTGATGTTTTGATTTTTAACTCCAGAGGAAAGGATAAAAACTTCCTCTTGATGCGGGTGATTGACCCTCTCCTGAGGTCAGCTAGATGTATCAGGAGTGCAATGCGCAATCACTTCTATCCAACCAGGTCGTATCATCTGCCCCCCCCCCCCTCCCAACACCCTCTTCCCCTCCCCTGTCTTTTAAACTGTTTGAGCACATTAATTATATCAAACGCACGGTTTGGTTTTATAAACAAATACTTAATGAATAGAACAGCAACAAAAAGAGTTTGTACAAGGTAACAAAAAGTCTGTCGAGGCTGCGCTCAGTCAAGTCAAGTCAAGTCAATTCTATTCAAGGATGGTAATTAAATAAAGCCAATGTCATTTGATTTTTTTTCAAATCAATGCCATCTATCTAAGAGATATTTTCTTAATGATTTATACTGAAATTACTACATTTTTACCTCCTTTCCAATAAAATTGAAACATATAAAACAAACGTACATTCCTAACTTTTCGGGATAATTCCAGGCAGTTTGACCCATATTTCATCGCTCATTCCTTCTTTCTCTTAGTTGAACTCGCTCGAGACAGCAACTCGTGTTGTCTGTCATAGGATAGATAGAAAAAATGCTTGCCGCCTGACATGGAGTGCGCCTGACCAATATGGCCCTGCGCATCCACCTTTGCGTAGGAGAGATACTCGTTATGTGAGTTTTATGTGGCTGGTTTTGTGAAACTTGCTATCGGCCTTATGCTGCTCTGGCCATCCATCGTAATAATGACGGACGGCGTGCAGCATTTCCACACAACTTCTGACCAGGCAAATGGAAGCAGCAGGCCATCAGGGGAGAAAGGGGGTTGGGGAGAGAGAGATCTTATCCTTTGGCGAGCCGATCACTTTAGGACATAATAACAATTTATAGACACCCAGTCCGGTTGGCGATGCGTATACATGGTATTTACAACATGGCTGTATGGAGTGTGAGGGTGGTCAATGCCGCGAACTACCTACTTTCGTTGCTTTGATAAATTATGAGTCAGTGGTTTGTGCCGCCTGCCTGGGTGAGTGTCTGCTGGGGAGCTGAGAGGGTTAATAAGTAGGTGTGTGCTGGTGTGTGGTGTTGGGGTAGTTGGTGGGGGGGGGGGGGGGGGGGGCAACAAAGGCCGAACTGCCGCCAAAATCTTAGGGCGAGACTTAAAACCGAGGTCCCGTGTGCAAATGCGCTCACAACATCTTGTGGACAATTTAAACACCCGTTCTGCCTTTCAAAAAGAGTGGCTATTGCGTGTCGTTAGGAGCTGTCGGACAAACTCTTGTACATAACACATTGCACATTGGTGTACATAACGCCTGAAGTCGAAAATGCGGTTACCTTGGAGGTGTGGGCACACACGATCACATAACGAAATATGTCCCAATTGCTTGTGAACCCGCTCTCGGAGCTGTTAGCGAATCGAAAAAAACAACAAACAAAAACAAACAACAAACAAACAAAAAAACAACAGCTCAATAAACAAAAACTAAACCATATCGCCGTGTATCTCAGTCTTCTGCTTTGTGATCGAGGTTCACAATTGGTGAGATTTATGGGACCATCACCACACTCCCCCCCCAACCCACCACATCCATTTAAGTAGCTGCGCACTCCGACACTTCGGAGTATGATGTCCCACAAAAAGATGTCAGTGTACACCGCATTTTTTTTATATACCTTTGATTCATACACTTCTACCGGCCACGCGAATGGTAATACTCTTCCGGACGGCCCGGAACAGGTTTAAACGGGTGTGAAAAATGTTCTTTGCCATACGTTTCTTACACGGGACCTCGGTTTTTTTTTAGTTCTCACAGGAGGACTTTCAGGGGAGTGGAGTCGGTTCTGATGTTAACTCCAGGGGGAAAATCCCCTCGAACCGCGACACTGTGGGGGCCAGCTCGAACCCCACGCTGTCAGATCGCCGGAGTTTCATGTGCTCTAACCACTAGGCCATCTCGCCCCTCTAACCCATTTCAATAAATCACGCAAAAACTCCTCAAAATCCGTGCTTTTATCCATCCCTGTTTGCTCTATCATTTTGTGAGCATGTATTTTCACTTCTCTCTCTCTTCTCTCTCTCTCTCTTCTCTCTCTCTCTCTCTCGCTCTCTCTCTTCTCTCACCCTCTCTCTTCTCTCTCTCTCTCTCCTCTCTCCTCTCCTCTCTCTCTCACCACACACACACACACAGCTGTCCTAGACAAAGGAAAGAAAGACAGGAAAAACGTATAAAGGCGGCATAGGTTGAAAAAAATAACGAAGCAGAGAATCAATGAGAGGAAAAAGAGCGGAAGAAGGATAAGACAGCCAGACGACAGTCGGCTGGAACAGACAGACAGACAGGACCCACCGACCAAACTGCCGTGCTAGGAAGGGGCAGGAGCAGCCGTGGCCGCCTGAGTATCTCCTTGCTTGGGGAGCGTTATCACCAGATGATTTAGATATCACAGCCTAGTGTAGTGTAGTGTTGTGTAGTGTAGGCTACACTATCATGTTAATAGCTTTTGGCAGTTGTTGCTTCTGTGTTTCATATAAATCACTCTTGCAATTCTTGCATCCACGTACTATAGGAACTCTCTGAAATAAACCATTTTTTGTGAAATGACCTACCCGCCTGACTCAAGAACTCGTTTGTGTATTTTTTGCAACAAATGTGGTAGATTCTGAATTTTTCTGCACATACACTGTTGCGCCCCCTCAGTTCTTTTGTTCGTTCTGCTAGGCTTTTCCTTTACGGCAATATGCATGTCTTCAGGGGTCAAATCACTGTTGGAAGGACTAAAGCAAAATTCTCATTTGATGGATCATTTCCCCCTTTCTCTCCACTACTGGGTTTAATATATGGCCTCTAATCCCCCAATAACCAAGCACACACTTGCATTTTTTTCCATACTTTAAAAAATTGCTGTGATAAACTAGCCACAACATTTTTCTGACTCGCGCTATAACAAGTTTAAGTGACCCGGAGGCCTAACCCTTATGTATACTGTAGTCATTCATTGATTTAGTACCGATTTCATAATTCAACAGTTGTCCAGCCAGGTTCTGCTCGAGGGACATATGACCCACACACTCACTGATGAACATGGGATGCTTCCATTTGTGTGTGTGGTTGTGTGTGTGTGTGTTGTGTGTGTGCTGTGGTGTGTGTGTGTGTGTGTGACTAGGAGTGAGAGCGGAGAGACTGACAGACAGACAGACAGACAGCTAGACAGACAGACAAAAAATAAGAAAGGAAAGGGATACACAAAAAATTATAAGAAATTTAAAAAAGTGTTGTAACTGGACACTCTTTTTCCCAAGGACCTGCCCTTTACACGGCTGCCATGCTCAGACCTTCAGAGGATTTCTTCCTCAGTAAAGGAGTTACACTCTGTGCAGACGGGTTCTTGTGAAGTGGTTGTCATGGCTGAGACATTCGATCTCAACAATAGAATATGCAACATAGCTTTTTTTTTTACTCCCAATTTTTTTTTTTTACATTTTACAACATTAGCATTTTGTACAAATTGCTTTTTTACAACAACTGCATTGTAAATAACATGTTTGGTGCAACATTGCATTTTACAACATAGCATTTTACAACACCTGCATTTTACAATAACATTTTACAAACATAGCATTTTACAATTATCATAACATTTTACACATAGCATTTACAAACATTGCATTTTACATTTATTTTACTACATAGCATTTTTACAACATAGCTATTTTACACCACAGCATTTTACAAACACAGATTTTTACAACACAGCATTTTGTACGCAACATAGCATTTTATCTACACATACATTTTAAACATGAGCATTTTACAACATGATTCTAACAACATAACATTTTTACAACATAGGCATTTTTCATACAGCATGTTACTACTATAGTATTTTAAACATTGCATTTTACAAACTTAGCATTTTTCAAAACAGCATTTTACATAGCATTTTACAACATAGATTTTTACAACACTGACGCAGCATTTGACAACAGCATTTTATCAACACAGCATTTTTACATAACATTTTATACAACATAGCATTTTACAACACAGCATTTTACAACACAGCATTTTACAACATAACATTTTTTCAACACAGCATTTTACAACACATGCATTTTTTACAAACATAGCATTTGACAATCACAGCATTTTTACTACATCAGACATTTTACAAATGACATAGTATCTTTACAATCATTGCATTTTACATATCAGTTTTTACTAATATTGCATTGGTCAACCACACGCAGCATTTTAAATACATAGAATTTTACTAAACACAGCATTTTACAACACGATGTTTACATAACATAGCCATTTTACAACACAGCCATTTTACTTACACTGCTTTTTAAAACATAGCATTTTACAACAAGCATTTATTTTACAAACAGCATGTTACATCTTTGCATTTTACATACACAGCATTTTTACAACACAGCATTTTTACAAAACGCATTTTAACAAACTTTAGCATTTTACAATCTCAGCATTTTACAATTACAAGCATATTTACACACTGCATTTTACAACATAGTAGTTTTCAAAACAGCTTTTGACAACACAGCCATTTTTCAACTTAGTATTTTTCCAAACACTGACATTTGACAAACTCAGCATTTTACTACATAGCTTTTTTACATACATTGCAATTTTACAACACAGCATTTTACAACATAGCTTTGTTACAACACAGATTTTACAACACAGCTCTCAGTTTACAACACAGCATTTACATTACAGCATTATACAGACACCTAGCATTTTTGACAACACAGTTTTTACATCACTGCATTTTACCATCATAGACATTTTACAACATAGCAGCATTTTTACAATATCTGCATTTTATCAATACAGCATTTTACAACACAGCATTTTAACTAACACAGCAGCATTTTGTCAAACACTGCATTTTACAACACTGCAATTTGACGCATCAAAGCATGTTACAACATAGCCTAGTTACAACAACAGCATTTTACTACACAGCTTTTTACAACACAGCATTTACAAAATGTAGCATTTTACAACACAGCTTTTACAAAATAGCAATTTTACAACACAGCATTTTAAAAACACAGCATTTTTTACAACACAGAATTTTACAAAAGCATTTTACATTACTTCACAGCAATTTTACAACACAGCATTTTACAATAGCATTTTACAACTACAGCGATTTTACAATATAGCATTTCAATGGTACAGCCAGCACTGGCAGGCATATATAAGGACACATACCCTTCGGAGTGTTTGTTTTCCTAGTTTTTTTCTGTTTAGCTTTTTTAGGTACTTTAAGGGACAGTTTACAGTGAGATTCAGAATAGAATGGTCTTACCCAGTTGAAATCGGCGTTAATGTCCACCATGGTCAGACTCCCATTACATTATTTTTTTGGTATCATAGGGCTAGAGCTTTGAGGCTCTACAACACTGTGAGATTTTTGCCTCTCTGGGACTGTTTTGACCACCACAAGGGTAGCCTTTTCCGACTTCGGGGCTTGTTCGGACATTTGAAATTATTATTGCTCTCTTAGCTTCAGGTCGGGCTAAAGGCGCTGTGAAGACGAAGTCTCTTGCCCGCTGCGCCCGCGCAACCGCACACAAAACATCACACACACATACAACACACACACACAATTCCTTTGTTGAAATAATGGGATCTAAAATACCTTGTTCTTGTGGATGAATGTCTCAGTCTCCTACCCTTCATGATAGGTTGTTTAGTCCACAAAAACAGTCACTCTTGATAGACAGGTTTGGGTGTTTTTTTTAAACCACCTATTCCTTTCCTCTAGGGCACAGATAGTGTCAGTGGATATTGTTGATGTTTATTGCCTGGGAATACCTTGTACCAACATGATCACAAGGTCCTGTGTATTACAAGCTCGCTGACTATTCTTTTCGACTCTTGTCGAGATGACTTGGGCAGTTAAAGTGGGCCATTTTGTTTTTATGACTGGCCCCCGGGATAGTGCAGAGTGCTTACATCGTGATGACGTCTGTGTCATGGCTTGCGGCACGTGACTGACGGATTCGGTTGGGACCTATCAAGAGAAAGCTCGAGGTCATAAAATGGCCTGTATGTTTGTTGGGTTTGTTTTGGGTCGTTTTCTTTATTGGGGGGATTTCGCATACTGCAAAAACAACAACACACACACAGCACACACACCACTACATCTCACCACACACACATCATAGTGCATATATATTCATAGATATGATAGATAGAGATTGATTAGATTTATATACTATATATATATATATACTTCATATATTTATTATATTGGTACCCACCGTTTGCTTTGGGGTGTGTACAGAACTTTTTGCTCTTCCTAACTGGTTCATAGTTCAGTCAAGTCTAGTCATATGTTCAATATTTTATTTCCAGATGGTACATTGAAATGAGCAAGGCATTTGCTTTTTTTCATCTAGAAATCTATCTAAGAACAAAGTCGTAATGATATACTAAGACTCTACATTATTGCATCATTTACCCCTTTAAATTAAACAAGTTAAAAAAAGAGGCAAAAAATCGATAAGGTAGAATACATTGGAAACATACGCAAATTACCACATTACATTATACATGCACAAAATACTCATGCACGCCGGCCTCTGACGTGTCCACACAACACTTTAAATAAAATGTTTTAGAATTAAAAAAAGAATAATCATAAAACGTCAGGACGCAAACAAAATTACTTCAGTACTGTTAATCCATTCTTCACGTTTATACTTTAGATAAATTAAAAAGGTTCAAGAATAAAACGTTAGAAAATACTAGGCATTCGTCAGCCATTAAGTGTCTAGGGTGTGAAAAAAACAAGATCTGAGTCAGAAGTTGGTGTGACTTTCCTCTGGTGGGGGGGGTGGGGAGGGCTGTCAGTATCCCCAACCTTCATGGAAAATTCTGTGGGCTGGAATTCCCTCTATTCTGATCATTTTCTTCGTGGTACGCTTGTTCTTTTTCTTTGTCCTTTCTTGTCTATTTTCTGCCATTCTTGGTCATTTCTCCGGTCTTTTTTCCAGGGAATGACTCGCAAATCATAACGTTTCTCCACGCTGAAGTCATTTTGAACTAGGCCCTAGCTTGTCAGGCGGCTTAACGGCAGCACTACATAACGCATTTTCGCTCATAATGATGACAGATCGCAACACCAGTTTGCTGTCTGGAGCGTTCCAGGAAGAAGAGAAAAAGGAGGTTGGTGGGCTGTGCACAACCAGAAAATAATGAAACAAATTCCATATGCGTCTGGTAAACCGCCCATGAAAGTCTTTCCATGACACTATCAAACGAAGGTCCGTGTACGAAGCACACAAGAACGTAAATTATGGCGCACGAGTTAAAAAAACCGATATCCGCTTTTCTAAAGAGTATGTATTAGTGCCGAGTAGAATGAAAAGAACATTTTTTGTATAATAAAACGATTTTTATTACAAGTAATGAATAAAAATAAGCCTTTTTAAAACGACGTGCAAAACTATGTGTCGTGTTCAGACGCCAATACCTGGGTGGGGTGTGTACTGCATTCAGTGGCCGGTACAAGTGTTGCAGTAGGAAATCACCACCCGTGCCCTCACAGCTTTAGTCGAGGAAGTACAAAGATACACAAGAAAGAAAAAAAAGAACACGTTAACACACATCACACGGCATTACACGCGCACACACGCCCCCCCCAACGCACGCTGCGACGCACGCTCGCGCGCGCACACACACACACACACTCAACCTACACACCACTAAAACCATTATTCCCTTGTTAAAGCAGGCTTTAAATTTAAATCATCAATTGCCTAACGTCGTCGCCAGAAGCATCATCCATAACAGATACAGCACTTCATCATGTCATTCATCATCATTCATCAATCACCACCACCACCATCATCAATCTTCACCATCATCATCACCACCATAATCATCTTATCTTCATTATGTTTGTTTTGAATGCTGCCTAGTCATCTTCTGTGATAGTAATTTGTCTGCTGATTCGGTGGTCTAGAGGTAAACGCGTCTTGTACAAAGCCACAAGTCCGGGTCCGGAAATGTGCGGTGGTTCGTCCCCGTTTGGGCCCGAAACTTTCCACATCCACTAGAACCCTGGAGGGGGGGTCTGGTGCTGATAAGTGGTCTATAATTTTTTTTTGAATAGATTAATAATCTACTGTCTCCACGCCGCGCCTCATACCAATCTCCACATCCCTGCCAATCAGCATCCCTCCACGGCAGGTCATCGTGTTTCGTTGTCAGGGCACAGAGCTCGCAAGGAGCTTATCAGTGTTAGGCCACCCTCTGGCTACCAGCCAGAGAGGCCCTTGCACTGTTGTCTGGGTCACTTCGGTGGTGTTCAGTGGCGTCACCTTTGGCTCCAGCGACACTACAAACCGCCTCAACTCAACTCAACTCAACTCAACAACAGCTGGTCTGCCATCACCGCTGTCGTGCGGTAGGAGCTCCACGCATGCACCAGGGTTCACCATCCTTTCTCTGCTCGGCTTGAGTTCTACCATTATCTGTAGCCCTACTCCCAGACCACATGACTTCAGTGATGTGGCAATGTATGTTGATGGTGGGGGGGGGGGGGGGGTCTGCCTCTTTTCCTTCATTCTCTAACCTTACCTTTAGAGAACTGTGTCATTCACATAACCCTCTATTGACGACCAATTTTCCCATATCTTGTGAGCCAAGGCGGAAGCGAGATAACCGCCTCGAGTGGAGGGCGCACTAATCACAATGGAACAGCTACTTCAACGATGTCTACCATGAATCACCCGCAAGACCCTCGATAAGCTCTTTGACGTGAACTACTACAGGCTATGGAATGACACGATACGGAGAACTGGTAAAATACTGGTCAACATGAGCCAGAGAACAAGGTCAGTAGTCGCATTCAGTGACAATGGTTTTTATAATGATGGTCGTTGTGGTTGAGGAGGGAGGATGATCATAGTCATGATGCTGTGTGAAAGTGTACCAAGGTTGAGACTGGTTGGTTAAACAGGGCTGTTTATGCAGGGCTGTTTATCAGGGCTTGCTGTTTATAGCAGGGCTGTTTAACAGGCTGTTTATAGCAGGGGCTGTTTACAGGCTGTTTATAGCAGGGCCTGTTGTTTAACAGGGGCTGTTTATAACAGGGCTGTTTATAGATGGCTGTTTAACTGGGCTGTTTATAGCAGGCTCTGTTTAACATGGTCTGTTATAGCGGGGGCTGTTTAAAAGGGCTGTGTAGATCGGGGCTGTTTTACAGGGCGGTACTATAGCAGGGCTGTTTTACAGGGCTGTTTATTGCAGGGATGTTTATAGCATGGTTGTGTTTAACAGGGCTTTTTGATCCCTAACTAGAGTCATCTGTTTAAGAGGGCTGTTTATATAAAACAGGGCTGTTTATAACTGGGCTGTTTTAACAGGTGTTTAACTTCCTGGTTAGATATAGTACCACAGCTCTATTTATTTAGGACTCTGTTTCACTCCTGGCATCAAGTCATCTGAGGTGTGCACTGCCTCACTTTTTATTTGTGTTAAAGCTTCAGAATAACAGAGCTTTTGTATCCTAAGTCAGTATTTTTGTAGCTGTACTTTTGGTTATACAGTTAAAATGTTGTTCCTTAAAATATAAGCAGTTCTCTCTCTCTCCCTCTATCTCTCTCTCTCTCTCTCTCGTCCTATAATGTACAATATCCATGAGGATATGACTGGGACAATGTTGTTGAAAGATCATAGTATTAGACATAGTTCTGGTGGAACATTATTATATTAGGAAAATGTCAGTGAGAATGAGGTACTGAGGAAATGGTTTTTCCTGGTTGTTTTGTAGTTTTGGTTTGTCGGGACCTAATAAAATGTGTACTATCTGTTGGTTCCCTTGGTTAACTATGGTGTAGGAGTGATGATAAGGCCCAATTTTGCTTCTGCTGTTGTGTGCCTTTCATGTACCGGTTAAATATGGATAGAATAGTTACTGAATGTTGTGTTTGTTTGCTGGTGTGTGTTGTGGTGTGTTGATGAAACAAGTACTAGTTTCAAATTGACACACATAAGAATTTCATAATAGTGCAGAAGATAATATTAAAAAATACTGCTGATATGAACAGCGTTTTAAATAAAGAGTGGGTGTGTTGCTCATTTTTGAGCGGGGGGCAGGGGAATCACTCCTGCCTATTCATCTGTAAATGAGCAAATCTGAGTGGATAGCCTAGTGGTTGGAGCGTTGAGGTCCTAATCTAAGTGGCTCTGAGATACAGCCAACCACTGGAGACACCTGTTGGAAGGCGTTGTTTCCCGTGGAGTATCGATCTCCACTCCCCCCCAAAAGTCCTCTTCGAGATGAGAATATTAAACCGGTAAGGTCCCGTGTGCGAACGCATGCAGAACAATTTGCGCACACGTTAATAACCGTTCAGCCTTTCGCAAGAGTAAGTTTTTTGTCTTGCCTGTTAGAACACGACAATTTCTACTTTTCGTTTATCACATTGCAGCACACAGGTTGTCGGGAATTCTATAGTCACAACGCCCCAAGTACGTGAATGTGGATTACCTTTTTAAGGTTGGCAAAAACGGGGCATAGGCAAACATTTCACTAAAATAGTCCTTCAGATGGGACTATAAACCGGGCCGTGTGCGAACGCACGCAGAACATCTTGCGCACACGTTAATCCTGTTTCGCTTTTCGATAGGAGTAGGGCCATTGTGTGCCGGTTGGGAAAGCCCCATGACAAAATTTACAAAACAGAATTACAAGAGGGGAGACCAGGATGTAAAAAAGCACATGAGGCATTATTCCATTATCCTCGAGATATTTTTTTTTAATGTCATCTGAGCGCTTTTTTTGTTGCTCTTGTACATAAGGATTCAGCGCTATAGAATAAATTCCATACAAATATTTTATTGTGTTATTTATTATTATTATTTTCATCATCATCTATCAATCATCATATTACTTTGGTGACCCTGGGAGCTGTAGGGGTAGAAGGAAGAGAGAACTGGATGGCTTCATTTGTAGAGAATGGCTTTGTAGTGAATAAGGGCCACGCATACAGAAATCTTGACTTCAGAGACCTTGCACAGTTGGCTTAAAGTCATTCATCAGGTGGGGACTTGTTGCAGGACTCTTCATGAACACTTCCTCTCACACACACACACCACACACACACACACACACACCACAAACACACACACACACAACACACACACCACACAAACCACACTTTCCTAAATGAATAGTATCTAACGTATTGAAACGTCAAAAATTTCCGGAGGCCCGATCCAAAACGAATTTGTAAGCCCTTTTTTTTCCTTTTCACTTTTGACTGTGACTGAAAAAGCGAAGAAAGATAAGGGGAAAGCTACTATGTATTACTACATTGCACTTCCCTTCTAAACCTTTAATCAAGAGTCTCTGAATTTATTGTTATTCGTTACTAGGTCCCCCCCCCCTCCCCCCCCCCCCCCCAACACCACACACTCACACACCACCACCTCTCCTCCTCCACACACACACACACTTTCCTTTTTTTCTTTTAAAAATGTATTCTTTTCGATAATTTCTAAATCAATATTGTATTCTTTTCTTTTCTTTCTATTAATTCTGTTCTTTGTGGAAATATTGATTTACGAATGATTACTGTTATTTCCTTTTATTTCGAAGATTAATGAATATAGCACTCGTGCTTTTTACATTCAGTCCCTGTTATGTATGCATTGTTGTAAATGTGGTCATCCATTAACGGTACACAATGGGCCGCTTCTCTTCCGGAGTAAAGCGGTACGGGGTATTAACATGTGCGGGAGATGTTCTGCGGTGATCTGCCACACGGCTCCGGTTTTATAGTCTCACTTGAAGGATAATTTTGGGGGGATAGTGGAGTCGGCACTGATGATAACTCCAGAGGAAAAATCCTCTTGAACGAGATTCGACCCCGGGTCAGCAGATCTCACAGAGCGTGTTAGTCTAACAACCAGGCGCCCCTGTCACCCAACAGCACTGAGCAATATCATGAAGAGAGTTTATTTCAGTCACCAGTCGTCATGTAGTGATGGCTTTTGTGCACACTATCAGCATTTGCTTGTTGTATGTTGCTATGCTGTAGATGAGATTGTTGATTTTATGTATGTGATAATGTATTTCTGTTCAATAAAAAAAATAAATTATTATTATTTTCGTTTAAACCAAAGAATTCAATTGAAAAAAAATCTCATTTGCTTTTAGTTGTCCTTTTTCTGTTGTTACAAAAATGACCCCAAAAAAGGGTAAAATCATAGCTTTCCAACCAATCCTTTATCATTCTTTCGAGTTCTTTTCTTTCTAATACAAATAAGAAGAAAGTCCTAAACAAGTTCAAGAATAGCAACGTCACAAATCGTTCAAGGCAGTAAAGTAGACTTCCTCCCAATTAATTTATTTTCGTACGAAGATCAACTCATCGCTCAAGGCTGTCATTTTTTCAAATAGTGGGCCGGAATCAGTTTACGTTTCCGTTATTCTTGTTTAGACATGGCTGATGTGGAGCAGAGAAGGTGAGGAGTCAGTTGAACAGGTTCTGAAGGGTGGTAATCGTAGATTATCTTCCTGATGTGTCGATCTTTAATAAACTTCTCTGACTGCAGGCGAACTCTCAAGCGGTTTCGTGGTTGTAGAGGTCTCCATGATGTTTCGTACCTTGTGTTCAATTGCCTGGGGCAGGTCAGCCCTATGTCATATCCACAGAGGGAGACAGAGGACGCAGAGACAAGCAGACAGTCAAGAGAGATAAGAGGAGAGATAGGATCAGACTGTAGACAGGAGACGGAGAGAGACAGAACAGACAGACATAGAATGACGAGAGAGGGGAAGACAGACAGACAGAGGGGTCAGAGACAGGACAGACAGAGAGAGAGCCATCCTGGACAGGACAGACCAGAGAGAGACAGAGGACAGACAGGACAGGCGACACAGAGAGACAGAGGACAGACAGACCGACAGACAGACGGAGAGAGCTTCTTCAGGGATGATGACTAAGCTCGCAATCTGTTTAGTGAGGAAAAAACTAGCAATTTGATGATAGGAATGGCGAATGCATAGTGGGGGAGGGCGGGGGGGGGGGGGGGGGGTGTGCTGGGTGAGCGAGATGGGGCGGGGTGGGGAGAGGGTTGAGGGGAGGTTGAGGGACGGAGATATTCGGAAGTGGAATTGTTGTATTGCTGATTTATTTCTTTTGTGTTGTTTTTGGTAGTCAGTCTGTCTGTATGTGTGTGTGGTGTGTGTGTGTGTGTTGTGTGTGTGTGGTGTGTGTTTTCTAGTGTGTGTGTGAGTCTGTGTGTGTGTGTGTGTGTGTGTGTTCTGTGTGTCTGTGTTCTAAAATGGCTAGTAAAATAATAATCATTTTTTAAAAAAAATAATTTTGCTGGCTATTTTCCTATCGACTTTCTTTGGAAATAGAGACTTTGATGGAAAGCTTAATTATTCTTTTCTGCTCTAGCTATAATTATATGTCAGTACTGTTCTCTGACTTTACATGTCGTCTATGTTAGTCTGTCTGTCCGTGCTGTCTGTCTGTCTGTCTGTCTGCTGGTCTGTCTGTCCTCTCTCTCTCTCTCTCCTCTCTCTCTCTTCTCTCTTCTCTCTCCTCTCTACTCCTCTACTCTCTCTTCTCGTCTCTCTATCTCTCTAAGTTTGGTTATTATTCTTGTTTTGTTGTTGTTGTTGTTTCTTTTTCTCTTTTTTTCTGTCTTTTGTTGGTTTGGTTTTTCTTTCTCTTTTGTTTGTTTGTTGTTTTGGTTGTGGTGTTGTTTGTTTCTTTGTTTGGTTGGGTTTTTTTTTTGGGGGGAGGTGGGGGCCGCGGGAGGGTGGTGGGGGAATGTTTTCTAGGGTTTTCTTTTATTAGTTTGCACTTTCGGGGGGGGGGGGGGGGGGGGGAGTTGTTGGGGGGGGGGGGTCATGCTTTTGAAAAGGGTTTTTTCCCCATTGTTCTTCTACTGTGTGACTGTATAGAGTGTTGGGTAATTATTAAGATGTATCCCTAGGCGGGGACTGGATGTAAAAAAAAGCACATGTGTGCTGATTCATTATCCTCGAAATAAAAGAATTTGTCATTTGTCTCTCTTCATCTCTCTCTCTTCTCTCTCTCTCTCTCTTCTCTCTATCTCTCTCTCTCTCTCTCTCTCTCTCTCTGCCCTCTCTCTCTCTCTCTGCCACAAAGCTGAAGGAAATCTATCAGGGGCATGTTCCGGGTAGAAGCCGCCCCATTGACTTAAAAGCTGAGGACAGATAAATCAGGTGCTGGTCTTTGTGTCTGCATGGCTGACTCTGGAGCATGCCTGTTGCATCTTGTGTCGACTCCACAGACAGACAGGGAGGGGACAGGACAGACAGATGCTGATACCGACAGGCAGAGAAGGACAAGAGTAGGCTTTGTGTGCCGGTGGGAACGGAATGTACAAAGGGGTTACAAAACGCATACATTTAGGGAACTGTATGTAAAAAAAACCAACACAAAAAACAGAAGATATGCTTATTCCATTATCCTACGAAATAAAATGAATGAAAATAAAATTAATAATAAATAATTAGAACAGAGATAGACTCAGATCGGGTTTCGACGGACGCTAATAACCGAGTGGTTAAGATTGTTCGACTCTAGACGAATCCATGGTTCTATTGAGAAGTTGTGGGGTCGAATATCCGGCTCCGTCTGCTGGTGAGTTAAAGACTGGGTATTTTACGATCTTTCAGGTCGACTTTTCAAGTGCAGACCTGCCGGGCTTATTTCTCTTCGGTATGATATACGCATGCAGAAGATTCTAATGTCACGTTTGAGGATCATGTTCACTTCATGTCAAGCGTTCTGGTGGTGTTTACGGAAAACTACGAACACTCCCAGCATAATATTAATAATAATAAATATATAATATATGATTTATTATAGCGCTGGAAAGCTTGTAAAAAGACAAACAATTAATCTCCCAGAGGTCGGATTGCAGCTCCTTCGGGTGGGCTATAAAGTTGGTCACATTCGCGTAACGATTGCTCAGCATGGTGAAGCTCGAGCTGTTGCGCGGGAATGATCTGACCACAACTCGTCCTCTTTCTTCCAACATTTGTTTCTGTTGACTCTTTGTAGATGGTGGCGTTGATTGGAAGAAAAGGAAAATAAGTAGGCCTATGGCACATTCGTCTGGCAATGAATCAAATTGGCTTGATTTTTAACTTTTTGCGCGCGTGCTCACACACACACACACACTCAACACCTCACAAACACCTCCACCACCACTATACCACCACCACACACACACCAAACAACAACAACAACAACAACAAACCATCACCGCACACACTATCACATACACAAACAAAACACACACACAACACACACACACACACACCACCACTCGACGTGTGCGTTTCGTTGTAGCATGTGTGTAATAGTGTTTGATAAGCATTAATAAGAGTGCAAGCCTTTAAGAAGAACTACAATGAATATAGTAATAAAAACAAAACGCAGAACTTTTCATCAACATTAAAACTAATTTTTTCATAGATTTGCTTTGAATAAATTACTATAACATGACAGGTCTTTGCTTTGAAATTTCTCAACTTCAAATTACACCCGGATAAGCTGTGAATAACTATCGAAAGAAATAAAAAGTAATAATTATCTTATTATTCCATAAGAATAAATGCTGGCTTGGTATTCGGAGACAGAAAGAAAATGAAAAGCATCACGATTTGAAAAAGAGAGCGATGAAATAGTAGAAACAGGCAATGGAGCAGACAGAGACACAGCGACGAGAGAGACGCACTGAAGGTGAGAGCGTCCAAAACGACAAGACCATCCTGCTGTGTTTATAAAGTGCGGGGTATGTGTGGCTCGGTTTTTTAATAAAAAACACACACAATTTTTTAAAAGCTTCGCCCTCGGTTTTTGTGCAAGGAGAGTCGCTAAAGTAGTCATTTTTTGTCCTTAACTGGTTCAACGTTCAACATGCACTCAACCCGGTCCAAAAGTAACTTTATTCTTATTTTATTATTATTATTTATTATTAATCATCATCTTCATCATCACTCATTGGAGGGATATAGATTGTTAAGCGTCATGTGCTTTTTTAACATCAGTCTCCCGAAGAGTGTATGCAAGGTTTTTGTCAATGTTGTATCCGATCCACACTGGATTCTCTTTTCGAAAGCGGAGAAAACGGGTTTTAACGTCGTGCGCAAGATGTTCTGTTGCGTTCGCACACCGGGACTTCGTTTAATATGTATCATCGAAGGGACTGAGGTGAGGGGCCATTGCATTCGAACTGTGGTGATGGGGATGGGGGAGGTCGGGGGGGGTGGCGTCGGGGGGGGTAGTGGCGGTCGGTAGTGGACAGTTGGTGTCGGGCACTGATGTTTTGATTTTTAACTCCAGAGGAAAGGATAAAAACTTCCTCTTGATGCGGGTGATTGACCCTCTCCTGAGGTCAGCTAGATGTATCAGGAGTGCAATGCGCAATCACTTCTATCCAACCAGGTCGTATCATCTGCCCCCCCCCCCCTCCCAACACCCTCTTCCCCTCCCCTGTCTTTTAAACTGTTTGAGCACATTAATTATATCAAACGCACGGTTTGGTTTTATAAACAAATACTTAATGAATAGAACAGCAACAAAAAGAGTTTGTACAAGGTAACAAAAAGTCTGTCGAGGCTGCGCTCAGTCAAGTCAAGTCAAGTCAATTCTATTCAAGGATGGTAATTAAATAAAGCCAATGTCATTTGATTTTTTTTCAAATCAATGCCATCTATCTAAGAGATATTTTCTTAATGATTTATACTGAAATTACTACATTTTTACCTCCTTTCCAATAAAATTGAAACATATAAAACAAACGTACATTCCTAACTTTTCGGGATAATTCCAGGCAGTTTGACCCATATTTCATCGCTCATTCCTTCTTTCTCTTAGTTGAACTCGCTCGAGACAGCAACTCGTGTTGTCTGTCATAGGATAGATAGAAAAAATGCTTGCCGCCTGACATGGAGTGCGCCTGACCAATATGGCCCTGCGCATCCACCTTTGCGTAGGAGAGATACTCGTTATGTGAGTTTTATGTGGCTGGTTTTGTGAAACTTGCTATCGGCCTTATGCTGCTCTGGCCATCCATCGTAATAATGACGGACGGCGTGCAGCATTTCCACACAACTTCTGACCAGGCAAATGGAAGCAGCAGGCCATCAGGGGAGAAAGGGGGTTGGGGAGAGAGAGATCTTATCCTTTGGCGAGCCGATCACTTTAGGACATAATAACAATTTATAGACACCCAGTCCGGTTGGCGATGCGTATACATGGTATTTACAACATGGCTGTATGGAGTGTGAGGGTGGTCAATGCCGCGAACTACCTACTTTCGTTGCTTTGATAAATTATGAGTCAGTGGTTTGTGCCGCCTGCCTGGGTGAGTGTCTGCTGGGGAGCTGAGAGGGTTAATAAGTAGGTGTGTGCTGGTGTGTGGTGTTGGGGTAGTTGGTGGGGGGGGGGGGGGGGGGGGCAACAAAGGCCGAACTGCCGCCAAAATCTTAGGGCGAGACTTAAAACCGAGGTCCCGTGTGCAAATGCGCTCACAACATCTTGTGGACAATTTAAACACCCGTTCTGCCTTTCAAAAAGAGTGGCTATTGCGTGTCGTTAGGAGCTGTCGGACAAACTCTTGTACATAACACATTGCACATTGGTGTACATAACGCCTGAAGTCGAAAATGCGGTTACCTTGGAGGTGTGGGCACACACGATCACATAACGAAATATGTCCCAATTGCTTGTGAACCCGCTCTCGGAGCTGTTAGCGAATCGAAAAAAACAACAAACAAAAACAAACAACAAACAAACAAAAAAACAACAGCTCAATAAACAAAAACTAAACCATATCGCCGTGTATCTCAGTCTTCTGCTTTGTGATCGAGGTTCACAATTGGTGAGATTTATGGGACCATCACCACACTCCCCCCCCAACCCACCACATCCATTTAAGTAGCTGCGCACTCCGACACTTCGGAGTATGATGTCCCACAAAAAGATGTCAGTGTACACCGCATTTTTTTTATATACCTTTGATTCATACACTTCTACCGGCCACGCGAATGGTAATACTCTTCCGGACGGCCCGGAACAGGTTTAAACGGGTGTGAAAAATGTTCTTTGCCATACGTTTCTTACACGGGACCTCGGTTTTTTTTTAGTTCTCACAGGAGGACTTTCAGGGGAGTGGAGTCGGTTCTGATGTTAACTCCAGGGGGAAAATCCCCTCGAACCGCGACACTGTGGGGGCCAGCTCGAACCCCACGCTGTCAGATCGCCGGAGTTTCATGTGCTCTAACCACTAGGCCATCTCGCCCCTCTAACCCATTTCAATAAATCACGCAAAAACTCCTCAAAATCCGTGCTTTTATCCATCCCTGTTTGCTCTATCATTTTGTGAGCATGTATTTTCACTTCTCTCTCTCTTCTCTCTCTCTCTCTTCTCTCTCTCTCTCTCTCGCTCTCTCTCTTCTCTCACCCTCTCTCTTCTCTCTCTCTCTCTCCTCTCTCCTCTCCTCTCTCTCTCACCACACACACACACACAGCTGTCCTAGACAAAGGAAAGAAAGACAGGAAAAACGTATAAAGGCGGCATAGGTTGAAAAAAATAACGAAGCAGAGAATCAATGAGAGGAAAAAGAGCGGAAGAAGGATAAGACAGCCAGACGACAGTCGGCTGGAACAGACAGACAGACAGGACCCACCGACCAAACTGCCGTGCTAGGAAGGGGCAGGAGCAGCCGTGGCCGCCTGAGTATCTCCTTGCTTGGGGAGCGTTATCACCAGATGATTTAGATATCACAGCCTAGTGTAGTGTAGTGTTGTGTAGTGTAGGCTACACTATCATGTTAATAGCTTTTGGCAGTTGTTGCTTCTGTGTTTCATATAAATCACTCTTGCAATTCTTGCATCCACGTACTATAGGAACTCTCTGAAATAAACCATTTTTTGTGAAATGACCTACCCGCCTGACTCAAGAACTCGTTTGTGTATTTTTTGCAACAAATGTGGTAGATTCTGAATTTTTCTGCACATACACTGTTGCGCCCCCTCAGTTCTTTTGTTCGTTCTGCTAGGCTTTTCCTTTACGGCAATATGCATGTCTTCAGGGGTCAAATCACTGTTGGAAGGACTAAAGCAAAATTCTCATTTGATGGATCATTTCCCCCTTTCTCTCCACTACTGGGTTTAATATATGGCCTCTAATCCCCCAATAACCAAGCACACACTTGCATTTTTTTCCATACTTTAAAAAATTGCTGTGATAAACTAGCCACAACATTTTTCTGACTCGCGCTATAACAAGTTTAAGTGACCCGGAGGCCTAACCCTTATGTATACTGTAGTCATTCATTGATTTAGTACCGATTTCATAATTCAACAGTTGTCCAGCCAGGTTCTGCTCGAGGGACATATGACCCACACACTCACTGATGAACATGGGATGCTTCCATTTGTGTGTGTGGTTGTGTGTGTGTGTGTTGTGTGTGTGCTGTGGTGTGTGTGTGTGTGTGTGACTAGGAGTGAGAGCGGAGAGACTGACAGACAGACAGACAGACAGCTAGACAGACAGACAAAAAATAAGAAAGGAAAGGGATACACAAAAAATTATAAGAAATTTAAAAAAGTGTTGTAACTGGACACTCTTTTTCCCAAGGACCTGCCCTTTACACGGCTGCCATGCTCAGACCTTCAGAGGATTTCTTCCTCAGTAAAGGAGTTACACTCTGTGCAGACGGGTTCTTGTGAAGTGGTTGTCATGGCTGAGACATTCGATCTCAACAATAGAATATGCAACATAGCTTTTTTTTTTACTCCCAATTTTTTTTTTTTACATTTTACAACATTAGCATTTTGTACAAATTGCTTTTTTACAACAACTGCATTGTAAATAACATGTTTGGTGCAACATTGCATTTTACAACATAGCATTTTACAACACCTGCATTTTACAATAACATTTTACAAACATAGCATTTTACAATTATCATAACATTTTACACATAGCATTTACAAACATTGCATTTTACATTTATTTTACTACATAGCATTTTTACAACATAGCTATTTTACACCACAGCATTTTACAAACACAGATTTTTACAACACAGCATTTTGTACGCAACATAGCATTTTATCTACACATACATTTTAAACATGAGCATTTTACAACATGATTCTAACAACATAACATTTTTACAACATAGGCATTTTTCATACAGCATGTTACTACTATAGTATTTTAAACATTGCATTTTACAAACTTAGCATTTTTCAAAACAGCATTTTACATAGCATTTTACAACATAGATTTTTACAACACTGACGCAGCATTTGACAACAGCATTTTATCAACACAGCATTTTTACATAACATTTTATACAACATAGC
Organism: Rapana venosa; assembly: GCA_028751875.1. Lineage (NCBI taxonomy): Eukaryota > Metazoa > Mollusca > Gastropoda > Neogastropoda > Muricidae > Rapana > Rapana venosa. The sequence goes on along the minus strand of CM054138.1, from coordinate 77,580,577 downwards.
ATTTTACAACACAGCATTTTACAACACAGCATTTTACAACATAACATTTTTTCAACACAGCATTTTACAACACATGCATTTTTTACAAACATAGCATTTGACAATCACAGCATTTTTACTACATCAGACATTTTACAAATGACATAGTATCTTTACAATCATTGCATTTTACATATCAGTTTTTACTAATATTGCATTGGTCAACCACACGCAGCATTTTAAATACATAGAATTTTACTAAACACAGCATTTTACAACACGATGTTTACATAACATAGCCATTTTACAACACAGCCATTTTACTTACACTGCTTTTTAAAACATAGCATTTTACAACAAGCATTTATTTTACAAACAGCATGTTACATCTTTGCATTTTACATACACAGCATTTTTACAACACAGCATTTTTACAAAACGCATTTTAACAAACTTTAGCATTTTACAATCTCAGCATTTTACAATTACAAGCATATTTACACACTGCATTTTACAACATAGTAGTTTTCAAAACAGCTTTTGACAACACAGCCATTTTTCAACTTAGTATTTTTCCAAACACTGACATTTGACAAACTCAGCATTTTACTACATAGCTTTTTTACATACATTGCAATTTTACAACACAGCATTTTACAACATAGCTTTGTTACAACACAGATTTTACAACACAGCTCTCAGTTTACAACACAGCATTTACATTACAGCATTATACAGACACCTAGCATTTTTGACAACACAGTTTTTACATCACTGCATTTTACCATCATAGACATTTTACAACATAGCAGCATTTTTACAATATCTGCATTTTATCAATACAGCATTTTACAACACAGCATTTTAACTAACACAGCAGCATTTTGTCAAACACTGCATTTTACAACACTGCAATTTGACGCATCAAAGCATGTTACAACATAGCCTAGTTACAACAACAGCATTTTACTACACAGCTTTTTACAACACAGCATTTACAAAATGTAGCATTTTACAACACAGCTTTTACAAAATAGCAATTTTACAACACAGCATTTTAAAAACACAGCATTTTTTACAACACAGAATTTTACAAAAGCATTTTACATTACTTCACAGCAATTTTACAACACAGCATTTTACAATAGCATTTTACAACTACAGCGATTTTACAATATAGCATTTCAATGGTACAGCCAGCACTGGCAGGCATATATAAGGACACATACCCTTCGGAGTGTTTGTTTTCCTAGTTTTTTTCTGTTTAGCTTTTTTAGGTACTTTAAGGGACAGTTTACAGTGAGATTCAGAATAGAATGGTCTTACCCAGTTGAAATCGGCGTTAATGTCCACCATGGTCAGACTCCCATTACATTATTTTTTTGGTATCATAGGGCTAGAGCTTTGAGGCTCTACAACACTGTGAGATTTTTGCCTCTCTGGGACTGTTTTGACCACCACAAGGGTAGCCTTTTCCGACTTCGGGGCTTGTTCGGACATTTGAAATTATTATTGCTCTCTTAGCTTCAGGTCGGGCTAAAGGCGCTGTGAAGACGAAGTCTCTTGCCCGCTTTGGGGTGTGTACAGATTTTTGTCTCCTAACTGGTTCAAGTCAAGTCAAGTCAAGTCAAGTCAAAATTTTATTTCCAGATGGTACATTGAATAAGCAATGCATTTGCTTTTTTTCATCAAGCCATCTATCTAAGAACAAATTTCGTAATGATTATACTAAGACACTACATTATTGCATCATTTACCTTTAAATTAAACCAGTAAAAAAAGAGGAAAAAATCGATAAGGAGATACATTGAAAATACAAATTACCACATATACATATACATGCACACACATACTCATGCACGCCTGAGTGTCCACACACACATTTAAATAAAAATGTTTTAAGAATTAAAAAAAGAAAATCATAAAACGTCAGGACAAACAAATTACTTCAGCTACTGTTACATCCATTCTTTCACGTTTATACTTTAGATAATAAAAAGGTACAAGAATAAAACGTTAGAAAATACTAGGCATTCGTCAGCATTAAAGTGTGGGGTGAAAAACAAGTCCAGAGTCAGAAGTTGGTGGACTTTCCCTCTTGGTGGGGGGGGGAGGGCTGTCAGTATCCCCAACCTCATGGAAATTCTGTGCTGGAAATTCCCTCTATTCTATCATTTTCTTCGTGTCCGCTTAGTTCTTTTTCTTGTCCTTCTTGTCTATTTTCTGCCTTCTTGGTCCATTCTCCTGTCTTTTTTTCCAGAAAGACTTAAATATAACAGTTTTCTCCCACGCTGAAGTCATATGAACTAGGCCTAGCTTGTCAGGCGCTTAACGGCAGCACAACAACGCATTTTCGCTCATAATGATGACAGACAACAACAGTTGCTGTCTGAGCGTTCCATGAAGAAGAAAAAGAGGTTGGTGGGCTGTGCACAACCTGAAACAATGACAACAAAATCATAGCGACTGGTACTCCCCTGAAAGTCCTTTCCATGACACTATCAACGAAGGTCCCGTGTACGAACGCACACAGAACGTAAATTATGGCGCACGAGTTAAAAACCCGTTCCGCTTTTCTAAAGAGTATGCTATTTAGTGCCGGTAGGAATGAAGAACATTTTTTGTATATAAACGGATTTTATTCAAGTAATGAATAAAAATAACGCCTTTTTAAACGCACGTGCACACATGTGTCGTGTTCAGACGCCATCCCCAGGGTGGAGTGTGACTGCCTCAGTGGCGGTACAAAGTGGTGCAGTAGGAAATCACCACCCGTGACCCTCCCAGCTTTAGCCGAGGAAAGAACAAAGATACACAAGAAAGAAAAAAAAGAACGAACACACACACACGCATACACGCGCACACACGCACGCACGCGCGCACGCACGCACGCGCGCGCACACACACACACACACACACACACCACTAAACCATAATCCTTGTTAAAGCAGGCTTTAAATTCAAATCATCATTGCCGTCGTCGCCAGAAGCATCATCCATAACAAGATCATCATCATCATGTCATCATCATCATCATCATCACCACCACCACCATCATCATCATCACCATCATCATCACCACCATCATCATCATATCTTCAATATGTTTGTTTTGCTGCTGCCTCAGTCATCTTCTGTGACGTATTTGTCCTGCTGGATCGGTGGTCTAGAGGTAACGCGCCTGCCTACAAAGCCACAAGTCCGGGTCGGAAATGTGCGGTGGTTCGATCCCCGTTTGGGCCCGAAACTTTCCCCCATCCACTAGACCCTGAGTGGGGGTCTGGGTGCTGAAAGTGGTATAATTTTTTTTTTTAATAGATAAAAATACTGTCTCCACGCCGCTCATCCCAATCTCCACATCCCTGCCACAGCCACCCACACACGGCATGTCATCGTGTTCGTTGTCAGGCACAGAGGCTCGCAAGGAGCTTATCAGTGTTAGGCCACCCTCTGGCTACCAGCCAGAGAGGCCCTGCACTGTTGCTGGGTCACTTCGGTGGTGTTCAGTGGCGTACCTTCTGCTCCAGCGACACTTACTAAACCCTCAACTCAACTCAACTCAACTCAACACAGCTGTCTCCATCACCGCTGTCGTGGGTAGGAGCTCCACGCAATGCCACCAGGGTTCACCATCTTTCTCTGTCTCTGCTGAGTTCTACCATCTCCTGTAGCCCTCCTCCCAGACCACTGACTTCAGTGATGTTGGC
>CM054138.1:77521891-77571891 GCA_028751875.1 Rapana venosa | reverse complement strand
CTCTCTCTCTCTCTCTCTCTCTCTCTCTCTCTCTCTCTCTCTCTGCGGATAATTCCTCTTGTGTTCCGTTATATAATTTCACTGAAATCTAAGACTTATATTTCCCTTAGCATGAAGCCTAGTGATGATGCCCACGTGCACCTTTGAGAGAGAGAGAGAGAGAGAGAGAGAGAGAGAGAGAGAGAGAGAGAGAGAGAGAGAGAGAGATAAATCATTATGCCATTATTTTGCTTTAAATGTTATGCATAATTTTATTTTATTTTTAATCTGAGACATATGTTTTATGTAGTTTGCTATTTGTAGTACTGCTTCTCCCCCATCATGATGATATTGGTTATTTCTCCCTCCCTTGTTCTGAAATATTACGATCTTCATGCTGTATTTTGTTGATGGATGATGGTGTGGTGGGATGATGTTTTAAGTTGCTTGACTTGTTATGTTTTCTTGTTCGCTACTTGCTTGTTTGCCCCTTTTTATCATTATCATAATTTGATTATTTATTTTAGTGCACATGCAAGCAAAATCTATCTAGTACCTTGCATTGGTCAACTGATTGGTTGGTTGGCTAATCAGCTGGCTGGTTGGCTAATCAGCTGGTTGGTTGGCTAATCGGCTGGCTCGTTGTTTGAGTCTTCAGTCAGACTATGACCATGACCATGGATACTTTTTTTTCACCATTCTCTTGTTTGCTGCATGTTTGTTTTAGTTTTTAGTTTTTCACAGAACTGCACACTTTTGTTACTATTTTTACAACACACAAAACTAATTGTGACTCAAGCAGGATATACCAGTTTCATAAAGCAATGATCATGATAACAACAATAAGACCTACAACTAGGGCACAACGTCACAACGCTGCGCTGCGCTAGGCTAGGGGGTCACACAGGAAGAGTCCATTTGTCGGTGGTAGTGACTTCCCTTCACTGGGACATGTAGCGAGCTGCCTTGAGCTATCGTCCCCCTGACAGCTCAACTTGGAGGCCTTGGACTAGCCTGTCTGCCTGTCGGCCTGCATGCTCGATAGCTTGCTCGCCGGCGTCTATCCGAGTTCTGCTGAGATTGTGTGCAGGCAGTGTGGTGAATGGGTCACCAAGCCACAACCACACACCACTAGGCCTAGCCTAGCCTAGCCTACCGCAAACTGTCTGTTTGTCCGTGCGTCGCGTGCTCTGGTGCTCGGCGCGTGCAAGCTTGTCTCACTCACTCACTCACTGACAGCCAAGAACACATCCACACACACGCGCGCGCATGGACGCACACACGCACACACCTACACAGCGCGAGAACGGCACAAACGACGTTGTGGTGGAACTAGGCCTACAACTTCTTTCACACACACACACACGCACACTACACACACACACACAGTCATTTGTTTTGCCCACACACACACACACACTTCGCGTCGTCGTCAGGTCAGACAGTGGGTCGGCGGATGACGAACTCAGAAGCCGCGGCAAGCTCCCCCGCCAGCGGAGACCACGGCGCCCGCAACACCCCCAGCCTTGGCTTAGCTAACCTACAAGTCACTCCTCGCCCGTCAGTCACGCTCAGCCCGACAGGCCGAAAAGTTTGGGCAGTAGGCCTAGGCCAGGGCCACTCGGCACGGGGCTAGCCAACGAAGCTGGAGTTGCCACGGCAGAGACAGGCTAGGCTAAGCCCTAGGCTACTACCAGCACGAGCGGGGCGGGCATGCAGGGTCCCAGTAGGCTAGCCCAGTGGTGGGTCAATTGATGCAAGGGGTGTGGAGGGCAGGCTCACAAAGTCGCCCAGGTACTGCTGGGCAGTGCTCTAGACTAGGCCAGGCCAGGCCAGGCCTAGGCCTACCCCCCACTGTCTGGCTGAGCAAGACCTCACCTCCTGTGTGCCACACTGCTGAGGGACTGACTTTCTCTCTCTACTCTCTACGAGCTGGGCTACTCTCTCTCTCTCTCTCTCTCTCTCTCTTGAGTACACACACACAGAGGCCTAGAGGGGTGTCAGCTCTCGTTCTCAGCCGGCCACACACACACACACCCACACACACACACTGTGACGTGAGCGTCAGGCCTATGCTGCAACCCCTTCACTACCGTGTGGTGTGGACCAGTCCCACCCACACAAGATCTCTGAGAGAAAGAGAGGGGAGAGGGGTCATGTGTCATTCGCAAACACACACACACACACACACACGCTCACACACACACTTTTTGACTCGAAAGACAGAAAAAGAAGCAAGCACACACACACACACACTTTATATCTTGTCAACAGGGGAAAAACCTCACACACACACAGTTTGACTTTGGTTTTGACAGAAAAACTTAAGCAAGGGTGCGCACACATACACACAGTTAGACTTTTTGTCCTGACAGTCAAAAAAACCTGAAGCAAGCTCACGTGCACACACACACACACACACACACACAAACACACACACACACACAGGGACATGCAGAAGGGAATGGGTGGGGCTGATCTTGTGGCGAGACGCTCTCCCTAGGGACAGCAGCCCAAATTTCACTCAGTGAAATCTGCGTGACTTAAAGTGGCATACAACAAAACACACACACAAACACACACACACACAGATTGAGATTCTGTCTGACAGGCAAACCGAAAAACTGAAGCAGACTTATCACAGGGGACAAGGGAGAGGTATAATAATGATACCGAAAAACACAGACAGACAGACAGACTGGCAGACAAACTGAAGAAAAACACATAATTATAAGAGAAGAGGAGGACAGGCAGAAAAGACAATGATGATGAGGAGGAAGAAACATTCCCCTGTGGGATGCCCCAGCACACCTTCTGCACTAGGACTTGCCTTCATTTTCCCCTTTCCTTTATTTTCCCCCTTATCTCCTCGTTTCTGCCTTGTTCCTTTTCTTCCTGTCGCCTCCTTTTCATCTACTTTCTACCTTCTTGGTCCATTCTCCTTGTTTTTTACTCCCAGAAAGACTAAAACTATAACAAACAATAATTCTCTCCCCTGCTCAAATGGGCTGGGCTGGGCTGGGCCAGACAAGAGCTAACAGCTGGCAGCTGGCAGTCTTGGGACAGATGGTGAAGCGTGACACAGAGGCTGGCGCTGTTCTGCCAGCAAGGCCGACAATAGCCAACATCTGTTTTCTTTCTGTGGTTTCTCGTTTTTTTGCCGCTATGAAGGTAGCCACATTCTGACTTCAGGAATATATAGCTGGGTGTCTTCTTGTTTCCGTAATCCACCAAATGGATTATGGAATGTTTAACGTGCATATTTTGATCTTCTACACGGGAATAGTATTTACAGGAAAGAACTAAAGGCATGGCAGGCCTGCACTTGATTTTGGGAGTGATGGAACAGTCTAACAGAGGAAGGCATAGGTAGAGTGACAGACAAAGAGCTGATCCGAGATAGAGGCCTCCACCTCCCCCATCATTTCGGGGTGCAAGTTCAAAGACCAGGTGAATGGTTAGAAGTACTTGTTTATTTCACAACCCATTGACCCCAAGAATCTGAGCATGGCTCCGCTGTGTGTATCAGCGGTACAAAAGTACCTCATGCAAGCAAGCCATGTACCTACTGGTGGTGTTTTCTGCCTACTTGGAGAAACTGATTAAATCCCCAGCCCCCTAAACTTGTTCTGAAAATGCCGTGTCATGGATAGAAATGCTTTCTCTGTTCAGGGGTATGATCACCGTTTGTTGATAATCATTTTGTAATTTCTAAATGTAATCTTATTTTTTGGATATGTGTGCATTCATGAATGTTTAAAGTCACAAGAGTGGGGAGAGGTTTTATCAAGAGCTTCTCTCTTCCATAACTTGTAGGTGATGAAATAATATTATATTAGATTGTTTACTTGCTGAACAGGCTGTGTTGGCCAAGTGTGTATGCAAAGGACAGGTTCCTCGCACAGTTTGCTGGTGTCTCCAGATTTAGAGACAATACGTTGCGCCGGGTTTCTGCTTACATGGGAGGTAATCTTATTATATTTAACTGCCCTGCCACTCATATATTCGCATCACCAAATAGGGCATGTAAAAGGTCAAGCCCCCCACCCTCCTCCGGAAAAAAAGTCCATTCATTTATCAGAGAGGTTGGCTAGTTAAAAGCACCAACATTTTGAAAGATCACTGTCTTTGAAGGCAGTTGTATTTCCACTATTTTTGTTCTTTTTCCCCTTTTTTTTTTTATATGTATAAGCAAAATGTAATGATGTTGTATTTTCTTGATTGAAAATATTTCTTGCAGTATCTTGGGTGTTCTAGCATGGTTACTGGCTAAGTGCTTGGGTTTCTTGTATAGATCTGTGTGTGCTTTTCTGTAGGATTAATGTGCGATGGTTTGCCCTTCCCTTTTACAGTTAGACACAAGGAGTCTTCTGAAACAGCCTGAAATCTCCCTGTGAGCTTTGAAGAAGCTGCCCAGTACCTACCTCGCTGAGAGAGAACTGTTCTTCAACCCCAACCAGTGGTGAAGGATGGTGGAGAACTGCTCTTCAACCCCAACCAGTGGTGAAGGCTGGTGGAGAACTGCTCTTCAACCCCAACCAGTGGTGAAGGCTGGTGGAGAAACACCATATCTCTGATGAAGAGAAAAGAGGTGAACTGGAATCCTCTGTTTTGCTGACATAGTTTTTAGTTTGAACTTAGGCCTTCCATTGACTGACAGTGTCAGTATCCACAGTGCCCTAGATGCTTTCAACATTACCGAATGTTAACAAACTGATTCCTGTTCTGTGTTCTTTAGTCACACCTTCTTCAATTATAATCAAAAAGGTATTGCTTATCAACCAGCTAATTGTTGTCTTGTGTTTACGATTGCAGACTTTGTCATAGCGACTGAAATCCCTTACCGGACATGGACATACACCTTGCGGGCAATCAGTCAGGACAGACCGAACTGAATGACAATGTCAAAGGATGATTATGAACTCTCTAGTCAACGGTCCTCTTTCAAACTGTAGCTGATTACTTAAGCGTGCTCAGATTTCAAAGCACAAAAACCAAGAGAAACAAATGATGTAGGGATTATAAAATGCAATAACAAGAATATTTCTGTATGCTTTTGGCATTTTACTGTCTTGTCATATACAGAATTAGTCTATTCTGAACGACTGCCGATCTTGTCATCTCATAGTGTTTTTATCAAGTGGTAGTACATGCAAATTCTGAATTGGAAAAGTCTGACATACAGTTATGGTGTAATATAGTGATGATGTCTGATCTGCTACAACTTTGGGCAATGATGGTACAGTCAGAATAGGAAGATTACGTTTTCTCAATGACTGCTCAACACCTGCATCTTACCGTGAAGACAAAGTGAATTGACTTAAGCTGTTTTCAAGTGCTACCCAACGAATCAGCTCCGCACAATTTGCAGGTGTGTCCCAAAATAGTAATACACCTCGCTCTGATCGCATGGGAGATAAGCTAATTACCGCCCTGTCACGATGGGTTTACTGGTTACTTTTGAGTCTTTGTTTTATAATGATGAAACGTCATTTTCACTGTTTAGCCATCAGACAGATCCACAGGGAGCTCATCAATGTCAGGCCGCAGTGGAGCCATCAGCCAGAGGGGCCCTGCACTTTTGGTGTGGCGCTGTTCTGAGCTAACATACCCAAAACCCCACCTACTAAGGCCCCTACTGATGACACCAGTAGCTCAGTCGCCGAGCCGGAGTGAGTGAGTCACCCACCTGAGGTGGCGATCACCACAACGTCCCTCCAACGACCGTGCCCCCTGAACCTCCAGCCCAAAAGTCTTTGACACAAACTCTCCACACAGGCACTTACCATCTTGTCTCCATTACTCCTCTTCTGGCCACAGGATGTGTCTGCTGTGTTCGCTTGGTTGTCAGTTTGTTCAAGGCAGTAGTGGTGGATGAGGCACATAATCTAGAGGTAACCCGATTGCCTAGATATAATAGCGAAAAGTCCAGGTCGGAAGTTTACGGTGGTTTGATCCCCGTTTGGGCCAGAAACTTTTCCCCCATCCATTAGTCTATGAGTGGTGGTCTGGGTGCTAGTCTTTCGGATGAGACGATAAACCGGGGTCCCGTGTGTTACCAAAAATTATTTAGTGCACGTAAAAGAACCCAAAGCAACAATAGAGTTGTCCCTGGCAAAATTACATAGAAAAGATCCACTCTGATAGGGAAACAAAATACAATTGCAGACAGGAAAATTATTTTATTTTAAATAATAATGGGTAGCACTGCTCTTGTGGCGTCGCGCTCTCCCCAGGGAGAGCAACCCGAATTTCAGGCAGTTAAATCTGCGTTACTTTAAGTGTTATCAATGAAAAAAACAAATAAATGAAATAATTATAATAATAATAATAATAATAATAATGTATGGAATTTATATAGCACTGAATCTTGTACAGCAACAAATCAAAGCGCTCAGATGACTTCTTTTTTTTAAATGCGTGTGTATGCGTTTGTTTTCGTTTTTCTTTGTTGTTGTTTTTTATTTTGTCATCTGTTCCCACCGGCACACAATGGCCTACTCTTTCGAACAGCGGAACAGGATTTAACGTGTGTGCAAGATGTTCTGCATGCGTTCGCACACGGGGCCTCGGTTTATAGTCTCATCCGAAGGACTGATGACCTTGACATCTATTGAGAGCCACCGCCATATTTCTCCATACATCTCTATGTGTGGAGGGAGGTGTATGGTTGCGGCTGTCAATAACCGTTTAGCAGGGCCCTGCACACAGCCACATTTGGCTTTGTGTTTTGGTTGGTGTGTGGTTAGACAAAACAAACATGGCTGTGGTACACCCCATTGGAAAGAACTGTCTTTCATCTCATCATCACTGATCCAGGTTCATCACTAGCATGCAATCTGGGTTATTATCTCTGAGAATCCCCGAGGGCATGCCAGGGGCCTGTCAGTATAAATATCATCCCCCACATCCTGGAAATATGCGCTAGAAATTTCCTCTTTTCTATCACTCTCTTTGTTTCTGCCTTGTTCCTTTTCTTCCTGTCACCTCCTTCTTGTCTGTTTTCTGCCTTCTTGGTCCATTCTTCTGCCTTTTCCTCCAGAAAGACATAAAAGATAACAATTCTCTCTTATGCCGACGTTGGATGCGTAGGCTTGACTTGTCAGGCGCTTAATTGTGATGAAAAAAAGCAAATGCATTGCTTATTCAATGTACCATCTGGAAATAAAATTTTGACTTGACTTGACTTAAAAGTAAAGTAAAGGCAGCGTGACACATGTTCGCTCATAGAACAGACAACAATAGTTGCTGTCTGAGCCTTGGACATAGAAGAAGAAGATTTGTGAGAAACCTTAGCAGACAAACTCACTGATTCTGATGACATTCTCTTCCACTCTTCTACACCACCACACAAGGGGGACAGGGGCTGAACACGTTGTCATCTTTCCTAGAACATTCGCCCACAGGTTGTCCTATCATCCGATCCAGTCGCATAATTATGCAAAGCACAAAATCTTGTAAATGCTTTGCTAACGCCTTATGACAGATCAACACGTTATACTTTGTTTTGATTTGGCAATCCCATCAAACATTTACAAGAACCATTCAGTTCTGAAAGTAGGGGATGGAGGGAGGAGGTGGGGAGGGGGTGAGATAGTCTAGTGAGTAAAGGGTTGTTTTGTATTGTTAGCAGTTGTAGTAGTAGTAGTAGTGGCAGTAGTAGTAGTGGTGGTCGTGGAGGAAGTAGTAGCACCAGCAGCAGCAGCAGCGGTATTAAAAGTAATAGTTAAGGCTCATAGGTAATAATAGAAGTAATACCTTGTTATTATTGCTGTTGCTGTCGTTATTGTTGTTGTTGTTGTTGTTGTTGTTGTTGTTGTTGTTGTTGCTGTCGTTATTGTTGTTGTTGTTGTTGAAAAAAGACGTGGTCTGCATGCAGTGAAGTAGATGAGTGGTTGGGGCAATTCTCGGCAGTGACTAGTTTGCCTGAGTGACGGCGCCACCTGAAGACATCAAGCAGCACTGTACTGCAGCCTGACTCCTCCCTAAACACCCCTTGTGGCTGTGGTCCACCGACATCAGTTTTAACTTCCTGAGGGAATTGGAATGTTCCCATCTGACATGAGTGAAGATGTCATAGTTAGTCATTAAGATCAAGGTTGTTTTAAGGAATCTGGTTTTGGTTTTATATCTCATTTCATGGGTGGTGGATGTGGTTTCTCCCACAACGCGGTGCCCGTCCTGGGTTGACCCTTATGGTTGGCCTGGGCGTTGATACAAGGAACGTCAATGGCGTTGGTTTTGAACCCTGTTTTAATCTGTATATATGTTTTCATCTGAGATTATTTTAAAAAATGACAAGGTATGGCCTCTGTGGTCGATGGGGCTATAAACAACAAGATTGGATTGGAGGCATATGATACATATGCACTGGTAGGGTCAAATGGCATGGTGGCTATCATATGATCTTAGGCAGGGGGTGGGGGGCATAACCTAATAGTTAGAGCGTTGTGCTCATAATCTGACAGTCTGGGATCAAGCTACCAATGAGGCACCCATTCAAGTGGATTTCTTCCCCTGCAGTTAACATCAGTCCCAACTCCACTTCCCCAAAAGTCCTTCGGATGAAACTGACTCCAGTAAAAGGACTCTCAGCTGGGTGACTGACTGACTGAGGGGCCCCAAGGCAGCCTGTCCTTGCAGAGAGAGTGTGACCTCCGCCTGATGGGAAAGATGGTGCCGTTTCTATGATAGTGGTGAAGGCATGTCTCCTTTCTTAGCTGAAGAGTTCGGGTTTATGCAATGACAGAACACGAACCGTAGGATGTTCTAAGGTTGAAATGATGCTGAAACTGTCATGGGTTAAGTTCATCTGTTTTAACTTCTGTCAGGAGGGCTTTGTGCTGTGCATGTGGCACATGCATGACTAAATTCATTATAAACATTCACATCAATATCCAAAGTCCCGTCTAGTCTCCAAAGTCTCTTTACTTTCAATTTCTGCTCGGTGAGGTCATTTTTTCCAGATTGATGGATCAGAAAAAGAAAAAAGTGACGGCCAACGGTGGACCAGGCTCTTCTAGCAATGTCGCAGCTGCTCTGTTGAATGAACGCAGCTGGAGCTGACTTCGTTGTCCAGGGGAAAAAAGACTTGATGTTTGGTTTGTGTGGAAAGTCGGATCCATTAGTGGAGTGAAGATGTTCTGTCCAGCCCTATCCCAAGATTAGATCCAATAGGAGGCACTACTAGATGAGTACAAAGCTCAGACAATGTACATCATCACCTGTATCCGCCTGTAAACCACACAGCAAGCAGAGGATGGGGCAACAAGGAAATGCAAACTATGTGGAGTGAATACCAAAACTAAATGAATGACATAAACATAGTGTGTGTGTGTGTGTGTGTGTGTGTGTGTGTGTGTGTGTGTGTGTGTGTGTGTGTGTGTGTGTGTGTGTGTGTGTGTGTGTGTGTGTGTGTGTGTGTGTGTGTGTTCTTCTTTAATTTAATGTCTTTTTACATTATGAAGAATATTTCACATTAGACAAGAAGTGTGTGTGTGTGTGTGTGTGTGTGTGTGTGTTGTGTGTGTGTGTGTGTGTGTGTGTGTGTGTGTGTGTGTGTGTGTGTGTGTGTGTGTGTGTGTGTTGGGGGTGGGGTGGGGATCCTACAGATGCACACATGAAAAACAAGGGGACATGATGTTCCATAATCTGCATACAGTTGAGGCCTGGTAAGGGTAGATGGGGGGGGGGGGGGGGGGGGGGGGGGGGGGGGGGGGGGTTGGCGGAACGAACAACAAACAACAACATCAAGGATCCAGAAGAAACTGCCGTGGCCACTCTTTGAAATTCAGGTGACCATCGTCAAGAGAAGTTTTTAATGACGAAGTTTTTAAGTTCACCTCTTCTTCTCTATCACACGTTAATTCCTGATCCGCTTGTTGTAAGAGTAGGCCATTGTGTGCCGGTGGGAACAGATGACAGAATTTACAAAACTGCATACACACGGGGAGTTGATGTTTTTAAAATAAAAAAAAAGCAATAAGTGATTATCCTCGATATAAAAGAATAAAATAAATAAATAAATAAAATAAAGTAAATATCTTTCGGACCTGAACAGCAAGAAGTTTGGTAGGGGGGGGGGGGGGGGGGGGGGGGGGGGGGGGGGGGGTGGCGGTTGTCGAACTCCGCTTCCTCTCCAGTCTGTTATTTGTAGTGGCAGTGCCATTTCCAGACAATAGTTATCTCACTGATATTTCAGATAGGACGGACACGCTTCCCACCCACGCTTCCTGGCACCGTCCCCTTCTACGCCCCTCCCCCCTCCCCAATCGCCCACCAAATCAGGAACTAAACTGACCTAATAACCCGAAATTTCAGTTATCACACTACACACGCGCGCGCGCGCGCGCGTAGCCTGTAACCCTCACCATGCTATTAGATGCCAGGGATGGGGTCGAGGAGGCAAGAGACAGCTCCTTTGGCCAACTCTGTGAAGTATTTAGGTGTGGTTCTGGATAACACTCCAACATCTGGCAAATGGGAGACATCGGCAGAAAAACCAAAGCATCCATTTTCAAGAGCCTTGTTTTGTCAGTTCTTCTCTACGGATGTGAGACCTGGAAATTAACGAAAGGAGAAGAAGAGAAACTAGACATTTTCCAAACCAAATGTCTGAGGAGGATCTTCAAGATCCGATGGCAAGAACACATTGCCAACAAGACAGTCTTGGAAATAGCAGGAGCAGAAAAAATCAGCCAGGAGATTAGAAGACGGAGATGGAACTGGATCGGACATGTCCTAAGAAAGGACAGGAGTGACGACTGTGCTGTTGCCCTCGGATGGACACCTGAAGGGAGAAGGAAAAGGGGGACGCCCAAAAACAACATGGCGACGAATGGTAGAAGTAGAGCGGAACGGCGCAGGCTGGAGCACGTGGAACGCCGCACGACGCACAGCTGCAGACCGGAACCAGTGGAGGAATGATGTTCAAGCCTTGTGTGCCTCCTGGCACAGAGAGAATTAAGGTTAAGGTAAGGTCTGGATAACACACTCTCTATGAAAAAATTAATCACCCAGACCTGCCAGTCTTGCTACTATCAATTATGGCGCATAAACGCAATTCACAAGTATCTGTCCACTGACGCAACTTCCAAGCTTGTCACATCTCTCATTCTTTCAGTTTAGACTATTGTAATTCTCTTTTGGTTGGCCTTCCAGCATCATCCATCCACTCTCTTCAATGCATACAAAACTCTGCAGCTCGACTGGTCCTAAGAAAGAATAAATCTGAACACATCACTCCTCTTCTGCGATCTCTTCACTGGCTGCCTGTCTCACAGAGACTGAAGTATAAGACCAATACCCTTTGTTTCAAATGTCTTCACAAATCTGCACCCTCTTATCTCTGTAGCTGTCTTCACCTGTCTACTCCATTCCGTTCCCTTCACTCAGCTGCAGATACTTTGTGCTTTCGAACACCCAGATTCAAACAACCCACTGTTGGCCGTTGCTTTCTCTGTTTCTGGTCCATCCACCTGGAATGAACTCCCTCTTTCACTTCGCCATAAGCCTTTACTTGATACCTTCAAATCCAGCCTCAAAACGTACTTATTTCCTACCTGACACTTTCCCCTCATGTGTGTTCCTACTTTTTCAACAGCATCCTTCACCTCCTTCATCTCCCACCTAAGTGTGTGTTTGTGTGTGTGTGTGTGTGTGTGTGTGTGTGTGTGTGTGTGTGTGTGTGTGTGTGTGTGTGTGTGTGTGTGTGTGTGTGTGCATAAACTTGAAATATCTTATGTTATTTCAAGTCAAGTCAAGTCAAAATTTTATTTCCAGATGGTACATTGAATAAGCAATGTATTTGCTTTTTTTCATCAAGCCATCTATCTAAGAACAAATTTCTTAATGATATTTGAGGAAAGTTGCATGCGTGTAAATGATTTGAGTGCAAGCGCTTCGATTTGTTTGTTTTACAAGATTCAGCGCTATATAAACTCACTATTATTATAAGAGTAGGTGTGGCTTATGGAAGAAAGAGAGAGGGGCTGGCCCTACTTCACATAACTGACCAACAACATATGTGAAGTCAGCTACGCCTCGGCTCCTTCTGTTCATTTTTTTTTTACATTTGTTTTCTTCTTGTTGTTTATTTTGTTTCATAAACCCTGACAGCTACATTTTTATAATGTAAAAGACTCTTCTCTCGTTTGCTTTATACGGTCGGGTGTGCCTGGGAAACGTATAGGCCTAGGCCTAGTATAGGCTAGCTAGCCTTTCCTTTCCTGCTCCTCTTGTGAGCGGAGTCTTAGAATGATGGCCAGTTCTTTTCCTCTGGGATGGTAGGCTAGGTTATAGGCCTTCTCTACTCTGGGAAAATCCATTGATTTGATGACTGGTTTTGGTGTGGTTTTCTAGTTTTTGTTTTTGAAGGTGATGTTAGTGAAAGCAAAGTTGGGGAGGGGTGGATTTAAAAAAATTTTTTTCTTTGTGACAGATATGAGCCTTGTACTTTTCTGTCAATGCGATAAATATGTGATTATTCCACAGCCCTACTTTATGGACTGTGGCAGTTCCAAAAACAAGATGGGTGTGCGTGTGCGGCAGATTTTGTTGTTGTATTTACGTCCCAGCGGAGATTTCCGACACAAGGGCTGGGCGGTTGAGGTAGATTGTTGTTGTTCTGTTTGTTATTTACATTCCAGGGGGAGATATCCGATTTCGGGACTGGAGTGTGGCAGATTTTTATGTTGTGATTGTATATAAAATACAAAAAAAATAAGTACGTTACAGGGGATATTTCCTAATTTAGGGAGTGTGAGAAGGTGGCTTACTGTCTTGAAGAAGCATGGGAAAAGGTTGGGGGGGGGGAGGTTCTGAGGAGGTAGCAGTAGGATGGGCCTGTAAAGAAACGGACTGGGGATACATTTGCCTCATCCTTGTAAATGCTTAGAGCTTTCGTGAAGGAAATAGGCGCACAAACTGTCTCTACTTCTTACTTACTATATTTATATGTCAGTAATTTTTTGAAACATGCACAGCCCAATTTCGTTTTGCAAGCAAATCACTAGTTTAATCATTTGCTTTGAAGGTTTGAAGATTAAACACAACACAGAGGCTTTTAACACTGGTTTTGATCAAACCCCAAGTTTTCTGTACATTTTGTGGTTGAAAGATGTTATTGTCTTAGAGTACTGTCCCTTGTTTCATCGTCTGCCGCAACAGAAACTTGGACGAAAATGATCAAAATTCCGTGCTTATTTTTCACTGTTTGATTTAGATTGAAATGGGTAAGTTGAAGATGAAAGTAATTTTTTTGCTAGTATCAGTGCATGGTCTAATGAAAAAAAATGCTATCGTTCTGTTTCTTAATTCGGACAGATTGAAAGGTTGACAACCAAGCTGTAGTCTATTAGGTCGTTTATCCAAGTACTGCAACGTTAAAGTCCAGGTCCAGACAGGGCCAAGCTGTCAGTAACATTCAAATCGCAAGATGGAAATGGAATAACCTAGTGGTTAGGGCGTTGTGCTCGCGATCTGACTGCCCAGGACCTATCCCGGGTGTGAGCTACCACCGATTTGCCCTTTTTTCTCCCCTGAGGAGTTAACATCAGTGCAGACTTCACTCCCCCTAAAGTCATTTGGATGAGACTATAAACAAAGATCCTGTATACGAACACTCGCGCTGAACATTGTGCACACTTTTAAACCTGTTCTGCCTTTCGAAAAAACAGGCCATTGTATGCTGGTAGGAATTAATAACTAATAAACTTTTTTTTTTAAATGCAAGCACACTGGTACCATGTTTAGACATCATCCCCAAAATCTGAAAGTGGCTATCTTAATGGCAGGCAAAAACGGTTGCAAAATCTCACCATTTGTGAATGCCAGCTCTAGGCAAGTGGAGAAACAAAAGCTTCTCCCCCCCAAACAAAACAAAACAAAAAACAGCTAAAATTAAATAATCTTACACATGACATGAAGGGCCACCAGGGATGTTACCTTAACCATATACACACAGTTAATGAAACTGAACACTGGTAGTATATATAATAATTGACGTTTGTTTATTAAATTATCACCTTATTAAATTTTAACAATTGAGGACAAAATAAAGCGTAAACTGAAATAAGATGATAGTGATAGAACAATTGTAAACACTTTTTAAAAGAAAAGTGTTAGGAGATAATTAAAATCTAAGAATTTTAGGTAAATATTGACCAAGAATGGAGAAGTTGTGTCACATTCAAAATGATCCATTGATAACATTTTAAAATGCTTTCATGGTTTGAATTTAATTTGTAATATCAGCTCTCTGAGTATGAGATTTAAACACTAAAAAAAAAGCATGGAATAAATTATCAGTATTAACTATTATTGGTATTGGTGATTAAGACCACAGCCATATCCAAAGTAATAATTATTTGTATGTAAACTTTTGATGATGTGAACTTGAACTGTGCCATTTGAGTTGGAACAAGACATTGTTCGCTTCCCAAAAGACCATTTCTGTATCAAGTGCAATCTTAGTTGATTTTTTTCTTTGTTTTTGTTTTCTTCTTCTTATTTTGTTTATTTCAAGTAGTTTTTTAAGGTTTGTTTAAGAGAGGGGGGGGGAGGGGGTGGAAGGTGTGGTTGATTGTTGTTTGTCTTCTTTTTCTTTTCATTTTTTTTAGTTGTACTTAAATAATTGTTTGTTAACCCAAACATACCCTCTGTGATTGCTTTGCAGTTTAACAGTATGTTTTCCACAGAGCACTTATTATCTTTGGCATAATTAATAAACACACAAGAGAAGGCTATCACACACATGCATGCATACAGATACACACACACACACACACACACACACACACACACACACAAAGCCTAACAGTTACATTAGCAGTTTGTTCTTTCAGTTCATCTTCATCAGCGCGTAATTGCTCTTCGAGAACTGTGTAAATAGTACTGAAAGTGACAGGCAGAAGAATAAAGATTGAGGTTTTAGTTTGGTTCATTATCATGGCCCTGGGTTTGTGGGTTCAAATCTAAGTAGTTCACAGCGGATTATAGGGTAGATTATGGGTTGATATATATACATTACATGTCAACTGTCTCTCAGGTCCAGCTTATGCAAAGCTAGACCTGCCAATGTTTTTATTTTATTCATGAATAAATATTAAATGAACTTGCATGCTCAAGTTTAGATATCCTTGACAAAACTCATATAACACTTGATGGCAAATGGAAACAGCCACTTACAATATTGGTTTGAATTGGTTTTCTTCTTCTTTTTTTCCCTTTCTTTTTTTTGGCCTGCTGTTTTCTTGGTTTGGTGTGGGTTTTGTTTTGGTTTTGGTTTTTTTGTTTGTTATTGTTGTGATAGTTGTGGAAATGGTTAGGGGATTGATAAGTTGCATGTAATGTCTGCAGTAAGTTAAGAACATGTGTGCATGGGTTTTTTTATATTATGTAATACAAATTGTTGTGTAAAGTTTTTGTTTTGTTTTACTACATTCATGTTGTTACCAAGCACCTGCCTGGTGGCACCAAAGCATTTCATCTTGTTTGTATGCAGTTTAATAAAACAGTAGTGCAAAGAAGCAAATTAAAAATCATCATTTAGATGAAAAAGACAGACCAAAAAATGCCAAGCTTTTAGTATTATAAGAATAGATCTATTTAACTTTTTGGGTTTTTCAAATTCTGAATCTTTGACAGATTAGTTATGGACCAGCCAGAATGCACAATCAGTGGCAAAATGTCGGCAGAGCGGGCAGCTACCAAGCAGGTAGCTTCCCCTTCCCTCCCCCCTGGATCCCCCAAGATAACCAGCAGCCCAGATATTCCACCAACACTCAGCACGGATACAGAGGAGCCTGCAGTCAAGCGCTCCAGGCACAGCCATTCCTCTTCCCCCAGCAGGGAAGATTCCTCCCATTCCCAGTTGACTATGGGTAAGATGCCAAAGTGAATCCTTGTTCAGGTGTTTGTATATATATCAGCAAGCAGTTGTTAGCAGGGAAGCTGCATGAGTTGATACTTGTCTGGCTTTATCACAGTTCTTGATTAAACCATTGACGCTGGGGGCAACAGCAAAGTGAGAGGTTGTATGACCAGTGGCTTTCCCACTCATGGAATTCCACTTTACAGCTTAGTCTTTAGTGATCGACTATGACTCTCTGACTAGGAGGCTTGACTCACACAGCCCTTATGTGCTGCAGTCCTGGGGGCTGGTTGGCCTTCAGAGAACATCTCAAATGCTGACTGTCCTTATGCCCACTTGGCCGAGAGAGTGGGGATGTACTGTGGGCAAGGCATCTCCACTGTAACCAAATTTCTGCCCAGTTTCCAAAACAGCAGCTGCCTCCTCTGCTGTTTTGGAGGTCATCGTCGGACACGACGGACAAACATACATACATACATAGTCTCCCACACCATGTAGACTCAGAGGTGAAGTGCCTCTTGCTTATCAGAATTATGCATCTTCCCTGAAAATGTGCATGCAACATTCCATATGGCAAAATGGTAGGATGGGTTGGTGTAGACTTGTTGGTGAGCGTGATTTGATGCATGCTTGTGCAGAGGTATGGTTGTGTTTATTCATGTATTCTGTGTAATGCACTGCTTTTTCTGTGTATTGTATTTGTGGGGTTTAGGAGTTAGTTTTGAAATAAACAGACAAAAGGTAACACTAACACCGTAACAGTAACATGTTACACTTGCTGAAAATTATACACAGTGCATTTAGTCGTGTTGCTCTGCTTTTCATCATCCCAATATGTGTGGAATAGTGCATGGTTAAAATATTTGACATTGTCTTTGCACAGGTCTAAGGGTGTTCCTGTTAGATTATAGTGTAAGGAAATGTTGTACTGCTGTCTTTTTCCCCTCTTCCCTCCATGTGTGGGTATGTGTGTGTGCATGCATATGAATTGATCAGCAAAAGTCTATCCAGAATTATTCAGTTTACTGCATTGCCTCATAAGCAGATAATGAATGTGAAAAAATGAAGATAAATTATTATGAAATGTTTTGATAAGAGGCATTGATTCTTTTTTTGTGTGTGTGTCCTGTAGATTTGTAATCATTTTCGTAACCTAACTCAGTAACTGAATTTCTCTGTTTTTGAGATTATAAAGTATTTGGAATTGGAATTGTCAGCCCACCCAATAAAGGAATGCAGAGTAGAGAGCATGCTCAATGGCCAAAATGTTGCTTTTTATGCATGTCAAGTGAATGTGGAATAAAGGTGGCTGAGGAGATGCAGGTTGAAACAGAAAGTTGCAGGAAAGCAGTCATTGCTGAAAATTAGACCATTAACTTTCTGAAGTCAGAATGCAGCTACCTTTTAATGTTGTGCAAATGGTTGTATCCCTATGCAAATTATCATCATTGATGAACCTCAGAGCTCTAGCTGTGGAATATAAAAGAAAAAACAACAACAACAAGCAAACAAGAATAACACTTGACCAATAACAGTGCGAAATACAGAAGAAAAAAAATCTTGGGCTCTTAGTACATTCTTAGAGAATTTGTCAAACCTTTTTTAGTTTATAAAAGTAGTACCTCAAGTTTTGCATGGGGGTTTGTTTGTCCCAGTCATGACAAAGTCACTGCGCAGATCTCTAACACTCACAAGTATCTCTGAACTCTCTTTCTTTGAGAAGATTGTATTCTTCTCTTGTTGAAGAGAAGACAACAGCGGGTAGCGGGCCCCTTGATGGCGGTGCTGACGGCAGCAGCAGTCATACATGTCCTCTGCAGCCTGATGTCTCTCATTATTATGGGGGAAACCTCATGGAATAGCCCAGAACTCCCTTTGGACGATTACCTGGTTGAAAGTGAGTGCCCAGTGTGTTTAGAGGTTTGGGATATTGTGTGTAAGCTCTGTGTGTGTGTGTTTTTGGTTTTTAAAAATTTTATTCTTTCATTTCAAGGATAATGGAGTAAGCATTGTGTGCTTTTTTTGATCCAGTCCTGTGTGTATGCAGTTTTGTAAATTGTGTGTGTGTGTTCATGTGTGCTGTGTGTGTGTGTGGGGGGGGGGAAGGTGTTTCAAATTGGCAGAGCGAGTTAAATTTCCTTCTTTTTGTTTTTTCTTAAGCTAAAGGTATGCCTTTACTTCCAGCAAAAATTCTACATTTTCTAATACCTTTAATAATAATTGGGGTTTGAGTGGCATTTCTGTGAACTTTCAGTACAGCCATTATGTAACATTGGCTCAAGAAAACAGATTTTGGATGTTTTGGGTGTTTTTATTCCAAAGATTAATTCTGATTTTGCTCTTCGGGGCTGGGTGGGTATGGGGGGATGAGGGGGGGGGGGGGGGGGGGGGGGGGGGGGTTGGTGTATAGTCATATGCATGTACTCAGTAAAAAAAAATTTTTTTTAAATACATGTAGAGCACACTTAAAAAAACCAACCAAACAAACAGAAGAACCCACATGAAATGATTTGAAATTTGTCCAGCTTTGACATGAAATGATTTAAATTCTCACCAACTTTACTTTTATCAATTCACCAATCAATAAAAAAAAAATCATTGCTAAACTTTTCCTGTTATGACTAGGTTGTCATCAAAATCATCGAACATTTCTTGTAAGGATTTAAGGTGATTTGATCTCCAATATGGGAAAACCATTGACCTTTTTGAACGGTAACCTCACACTGGCTTTAAACTAGCCGTCAACTTTTCCAGTGCTAGTTTAATCAAGACTCTCTTCATCAAAACTGAAACAAACGCTTTGATTTGCTTTTACAAGATATAACGCTATATAAATTTCATTTATTATTATTTTTTATTATTATTATTACTATTGTTATGATTATTATTATGAAACCTCTCTGTAGGCCCATTTTCCCATGGTGATTTCAGACTTTGAGCAGAAGTGCAGCAGCTGCCCAGACAGTGGGAAGAGACGGAGTTTGGGGCGCGCTATCAGGCTGGGGGAGACACCGTGGCCGTGCAGGGCGACCGTCGCAGTCCAGTGACCTTCACCTTGATGTCCTACAATATCCTGGCCCAGGACCTTATCTGCTTTAACCCTGACCTGTACACCCGCAACAGTCCAGAGTCGCTGGACTGGGGCCACCGCCGTTGTCGCCTGATGGCAGAGATTGCCTATCACAATGCTGATGTGAGTGTGTGTGTGTGTGACTCTGTGTGTGTGTGTGTGACTCTGTGTGTTTATTTTTAATTTTTATTGTTTTAATTTATTCTTTTATATCGAGGATAATGGAATAAGCACTCACGTGCTTTTTTACATCCAGTCCCCGTGTGTATACGGTTTTGTAAATTTTGTCATCTGTTTCCACCGTCACACAATGGCCTACTCTTCCGAAAAGCGGAACAGGATTTAACATGTGCGCAAGATGTTCTGCATGCGTTCGAACACAGGGCCTCGGTTTATAGTCTCATCCGAAGGACTTTGTGTGTGTGTGTGTGTGTGGTGTGTGTGTGTGTGATGTGTGTGTGTGGTTGTGTGTGTGTGTATTGTGTGTGTGTGTGTGTGACTGTGTGGTGGGGCTGTGGACTGTGTGGGGTGTGACGGTGTGGGTGTGAGAGAGAGAGTGAGTATGATTTGTATCATTGTGCATGATGCATTATTCTGTATTTTCCTGAGCAGTAATGTTGACTTTGTCAGAAAGCAGATACAGTGTCTGTAATTGATTGTGGTTGTGGTTGTGCTGTCACAGATCTTTATTCACGTATCAGGATGCTATTTTTTTTAAATGGTCTTGACACCGATGTGAAAGTCAAAGGAAAAGTACTCTGAAGACTGCATTTCAAGAGAATGCAGTGTCCAGAGCATCTTTTGGTCCTTAAAGCAGATTATGATAATGGTCTTTAACAAGATTGTATCATGTGAATGGCATAAAAAAATAAGTTGGTAGGATATTCACTGGCCTAGGAAGCTCTGTCAGTCTTTTTTTCTTTTTTTTTTTTTCATTTCTCAGATAGAGCTCAGATATACACCAATGGTGCGATTTTCCCCCCACCATTAAGGTAGGTGCATTCTGACTTCGGGATGGTGTCCAAACACGACACCAGTGTGCATGCGTTTTAAAAACATTTTGTCATTCATTCCTACAGGCACAAAGTGGCCTACTCTTACGCAAAGTGGAATGGGTTTTTAACATGTGCACAAGATATTCTGCATGCATTCGCACATGGGGCCTTGGTTTGTAGTATTCTTCTTCACCGAACATTCAGACACTAACTAGTGTTGTTTGTCATGAGCGAAAATGCATTGTGCTGCCATTAAGTGCCCGACAAGTCAGACCCAGCTCATCTGACATTAGTGAGATTTTTGCGTATGCAACCGATTTTGCGTATGCAACCGTTTTTGCCCACCAAAAAGTTAGCATTATTCCGACTTCAAGAAGTTAGCCACATTTCGACTTCAGGATGTATGCTGGGTATGTTTGTGGTTTCAGAATGCACCAAATGATGAAGGATCTTTTACATGCATATTTGATCATCTGCATGTGTATATGCATGAAGGGAATGAAGGCACTGGCAGGACTGTACTTAAAGTTGACCTGGGAGATCGTAAAAATCCCCACCCCTGATTCACCAGAGGAGGACACCAAGATTCGAACCCACGACTTTATGGATTGAAGTAGATACTGCAGTTGGTATCACTGATTTTTGTGTTACCCTTTTTTTGTGTGTAAACATTGCTGGGGGAAGGGGGAGAGAGCTAAGAAAAGGGGCAGGGAGAAAGTACTCTCAAACCTTCTTGACATTTATGGCTGCCTCCTGTATAAACCAGATGCTATGTTAGATATAAAACTATCATTCAGTCTGTTCATGTTTCTGAATTTGACAGGTTCTGAAGTGTAGCCCATCTGTAGTAATGTGTTGATGTTTGGACAGGTTCTGAAGTGTAGCCCATCTGTAGTAATGTGTTGATGTTTTGACAGGTTCTGAAGTGTAGCCCATCTGTAGTAATGTGTTGATGTTCTGACAGGTTCTGAAGTGTAGCCCATCTGTAGTAATGTGTTGATGTTTTGACAGGTTGTGAAGTGTAGCCCATCTGTAGTAATGTGTTGATGTTTTGACAGGTTGTGAAGTGTAGCCCATCTGTAGTAATGTGTTGATGTTTTGACAGGTTCTGAAGTGTAGCCCATCTGTAGTAATGTGTTGATGTTCTGACAGGTTCTGAAGTGTAGCCCATCTGTAGTAATGTGTTGATGTTTGGATAGGTTCTGAAGTGTAGCCCATCTGTAGTAATGTGTTGATGTTCTGACAGGTTGTGAAGTGTAGCCCATCTGTAGTAATGTGTTGATGTTCTGACAGGTTCTGAAGTGTAGCCCATCTGTAGTAATGTGTTGTTTGGACAGGTTCTGAAGTGTAGCCCATCTGTAGTAATGTGTTGATGTTTGGACAGGTTCTGAAGTGTAGCCCATCTGTAGTAATGTGTTGATGTTTGGACAGGTTCTGAAGTGTAGCCCATCTGTAGTAATGTGTTGATGTTTGGATAGGTTCTGAAGTGTAGCCCATCTGTAGTAATGTGTTGATGTTCTGACAGGTTCTGAAGTGTAGCCCATCTGTAGTAATGTGTTGATGTTTGGACAGGTTCTGAAGTGTAGCCCATCTGTAGTAATGTGTTGATGTTCTGACAGGTTCTGAAGTGTAGCCCATCTGTAGTAATGTGTTGATGTTTTGACAGGTTCTGAAGTGTAGCCCATCTGTAGTAATGTGTTGATGTTCTGACAGGTTCTGAAGTGTAGCCCATCTGTAGTAATGTGTTGATGTTCTGACAGGTTCTGAAGTGTAGCCCATCTGTAGTAATGTGTTGATGTTCGGACAGGTTCTGAAGTGTAGCCCATCTGTAGTAATGTGTTGATGTTTGGACAGGTTCTGAAGTGTAGCCCATCTGTAGTAATGTGTTGATGTTTGGACAGGTTCTGAAGTGTAGCCCATCTGTAGTAATGTGTTGATGTTTGGATAGGTTCTGAAGTGTAGCCCATCTGTAGTAATGTGTTGATGTTCTGACAGGTTCTGAAGTGTAGCCCATCTGTAGTAATGTGTTGATGTTTGGACAGGTTCTGAAGTGTAGCCCATCTGTAGTAATGTGTTGATGTTTGGACAGGTTCTGAAGTGTAGCCCATCTGTAGTAATGTGTTGATGTTTTGACAGGTTCTGAAATGTAGCCCATCTGTAGTAATGTGTCGATGTTTGGACAGGTTCTGAAGTGTAGCCCATCTGTAGTAATGTGTTGATGTTTGGACAGGTTGTGAAGTGTAGCCCATCTGTAGTAATGTGTCGATGTTTGGACATGTTGTGAAGTGTGGCCCATCTGTAGTAATGTGTCGATGTTTGGACAGGTTGTGAAGTGTGGCCCATCTGTAGTAATGTGTCGATGTTTGGACATGTTGTGAAGTGTGGCCCATCTGTAGTAATGTGTCGATGTTTGAACAGGTTGTGAAGTGTAGCCCATCTGTAGTAATGTGTCGATGTTTGGACATGTTGTGAAGTGTGGCCCATCTGTAGTAATGTGTTGATGTTTGGACATGTTGCAGATCTTAAGCCTTCAAGAGGTCCAAGAAGATCATTTCTTTAACTACCTCAAGCCCAGACTTGAAAACTTGGGTAAGTTTGCCAACCTAGACACACGCACACACATACACACATGCATGCATGTACGCGCACTCACACACACATGTATGCACACACAACTGTTGGTGTGCGCGTGCACACACACACCTCCTATAAACACAAATACTCACACTCACACACTCCTAGAAACACAAATATTCACTCACACACACATACATACACACACACCACACTCACACACACACTTTTTCCTCCAAAATAATGATAATAATATATGGAATTTATATAGCGCTGAATCTTGTAAAAAACAAACAAATCGAAGCGCTTGCACTCAATCATTTACAGGCATGCAACTCTCCTTAAACATAATGAACAACAGAATTCAAAACCATGCGCGCGCACGTATGCACGCACACACACACACACACACACACTTGGAACAACACTTAGAAGGTGAAAGATGCTGTTGAAAATTAGGGACAGATATTGGGGGGGAAAGTCTCAGGTAGGAAATAAGTGTGTTTTGAGGCTGGATTTGAAGGTATCAAGTGAAGGCTTTTGGCGAAATGAAAGAGGGAGTTCATTCCAGGTGGATGGACCAGAAACAGAGAAGGAGCGACGGCCAACAGTGGTTTGTTTGAATCTGGGTGTTCGAAAGCACAAAGTATCTGCGGCTGAACGAAGGGAACGGGATGGAGTGTACAGATGAAGACAGTTACAGAGATAAGAGGGTGCAGATTTGTGAAGACATTTGAAACAGAGGGTATTGATTTTATACTCCAGTCTTTGTGAGACAGGCAGCCAGTGAAGAGATCGCAGAAGAGGAGTGATGTGTTCAGATTTTTTCTTTCTTAGGACTAGTCGAGCTGCAGAGTTTTGTATGCGTTGAAGAGAGTGGATAGATGATGCTGGTAGGCCAGCCAAAAGAGAATTACAGTAGTCTAAACGTGAAAGAATGAGAGATGTGACGAGCTTGGAAGTTGCATCAGTGGACAGATACTTGCGAATCCCGCTTATGCGCCGTAATTGATAGTAGCAAGACTGGCAGGTCTGGGTGATGAATTTTTTCATAGAGAGTGTGTTGTCAAGAACTACTCCTAAATACTTCACAGAGTTGGACAAAGGAACTGACGTATTGCCGAATTCTATTGAAGTTTTTGCGATAGAGGAAAGTTTATGTTGGGTCCCTATGAGCATGGCTTCGGTTTTATCGGCATTAAGTTGTAACTTGTTCTGAGTCATCCAGTTTTGAATGTCTTGAAGGCAGTAGGACATATTTGTCAGGAGGGAAGGCAAGTTTTCAACAGTATCACTGCACTGAAGCTGAGTATCATCGGCATAGAAATGGTGATCAATATGGTGGTTGTTTATTATATGTGAGAGTGGAGCAGTGTAGAGAGTAAAGAGAACAGGGCCCGGGACTGATCCCTGCGGGACTCCACATTCCATTTTGACAGGTTTTGATTGAATTTTGTTTACAACAACTTTCTGGAACCTGTCTGTGAGGTATGAAGTAAACCAGGTGAGGGCTGTGCCGTTAATACCAAACGTATTTTGGAGGCGAGAAAGAATTGAGTGATCTATGGTATCAAAGGCTGCAGATAAGTCAAGAAGAGTGAGGAGGGAGATTTTTCCTGCATCAGAAGCAAGTAGAAGTGTATCTAAAGTGTGGACTAGGGTGGTTTCGGTGCTGTGGTTGGGGCGATAGGCAGATTGAAAAGTGGGAAGGAGATCATTGGAATGAAGGTGACTGTTGAGCTGTTTGAGAACGACTTTTTCTAGTACTTTAGAGACAAAGGGTAAGTTTGAGACAGGCCTATAATTCTTCAGAATGTTGGGATCGAGGTCGTGCTTTTTCAGTAGAGGTGTGACTATTGCTGTTTTAAGAGCTGATGGAAAATTTCCTGACAGAAGAGATGAGTTTACTATTTTAGTGATAATAGGTACAAGTTGTGGAAGGCATTGTGAGAAAACAGGAGCAGGTGTGGGATCAAGGTCACATGATTTTATAGTCATTTCCTTCAAAATTGTCATGATTTCTTTTTCACTTGTGGGATGGAAGGAAAAGAGAGGAGTGCAGTGAATGGGGATCAGGAGGCGCAGGCTGGAATTGAGTCTGATCAGTCTGGAGCGTATGTTTCGAACTTTGTCTGAGAAGAAGGCAGAAAATATGGATGGAAGTTCAGACAGGCTGTGGGTGTTAGGCAAAGGAGTTGTTTTTTTGCAGATCCAAGGAGATTTGAGGTGAGGGAAAAAAGAGATTTTATGGATGTAGCACAGAGAACTTGGGAAGAGTAGTAGTCTGTCTTTGCTGAATGGATTAAGAGTTTGACTTTGTTTATTTGTTTTCGGAAAAGCTGTTTGTTGATTTCGGTTTTTGACTTCCGCCACTGCCGTTCTAGTTGCCGGCGTTTGCGCTTCGCTATCAAGATGTCTTGGGTATACCATGGCGCACAGGGTCTATCAGGGAGGAGATGGTCAGTAGGAGGTGCATGCTCATCAAGCAGTTGGCGGAGAATAGTGTTATAGTGATCAGAGATGTCAGTGTGGTCAGAGGTTTGTGAAAAACGTTCGGAAGCTTGTGAAGAGAAGGTATGAATGTCTAAGGCCTTAAGATTGCGACGAGTAACATATTTCTTCTTTCTGACAGGTTTTGTGATGTTAAGATGGAAAAGAATGGCAGAATGATCAGAATGCAGTTCGTCAGTGACAGAAACAGATGTGACAAGATTAAATGAAGCATTAGTAATCAGCCAGTCTAAAATATGACTAGATCTGTGTGTTGCTTCGTTTACCAGTTGAGAGAGAAAATGGTTGGACAGAGAAAGAGAAAGACGTTTGACATCTGGAGAAGACTGGTTGTCGAAATGGAAGTTGAAGTCACCAAGAATTATAAGTTTAGTGGGAGAGAGGCTGTAGTGGTCGAGGAGTGACTGGAATTCTTGGTGAAAAAGAGAAGATGTTAGGTTGTTTTTTACGGCTGGGAGGTGGACGGTAAAGGCAGCAGATAGTAATAGAGTGGCCAGGTAGGTTGAGATTGATTTTGCAAACTTCAAAAGATTCATGTGAGAATTGAAGGTTGTGACTGAAAGAAAGAGACGGTTTCAATGTGTCTTTGAGAATGATGGCAATCCCACCTCCTCGAGAGAGTCGGGGGAAAGAAATAGTTTTATATCCAGGAGGAGTCAGCTGTTTTATTTTTGGTTCATGGCCATGTGGTTTAAGCCAAGTTTTGGTGAGGAAGGTTAAGTCAATGACTATGATGACTTTCTTTGGATCTTTGTTTTGATAAAATCCAATCATTTTATTTTGTGCACACCATCCACTTTCCATCTTTGTTGTGATAAATGGCAATCAGTTTATCTCCTCCACACCATTGAATTCACTCACTGTGCAGGTTACATTGGCTGCTACCAGAAGAGGACAGGGGATAAAACAGATGGCTGTGCCACCCTGTGGAAAACGGACAGGTTTCAGCTGCTGCACAGCACGCCAGTGACGTACTGCCGGGGAGGGCTGCTGGACCGCGACAACGTGGCTGTGCTGGTTCTGCTGCAGCCCCTGAGGCCAGGGCAACCTGTGAGTAGGTTGGCATTGTCCAGGTTTGTGTGGAGCTTTTTCTGCACTGAAGAAACATGACTATCGCTAGGGCTTTGAGGTTTACCAAATGGTGGTAGCCACATTCTGACTTCAGGGATGATGTCCAAATACGACACTAGTGTGCATGCATTTTTGTAAAATTTTGTCATCTGGAACAGTGTCTTCCATGCCCAGTATGCATCGTGTGCAAAACATGAGCTGCTATGAAGTGGGAATGTGTCAGCTGAGGCTGCAGGAAGACTCCTTACAAATTTGAAGTGCAGGAGAGGAGCAGGCACTGTGCACCCCACCCAGTAAGTGAATGCAGAGAAGAAGAGAACCTACCAATTTTGCCAGGACAGGCAGGAGGTACCTCAATGCTCTTTTTGATTTTTAACTGTGGTGGGTTCTTGTGTCATGCACAAGACTAAGCTCACAGGTCAACTGGTATAAAGTCTCCTCTGAAAGACTTGACACTAAGATTGATTTTCCTGTCAAACTGGGAAGAAAGGGCAAGGCTGGGAATTGAACCGAGAATTTCATGCTTTACTTGTTAGGCAGGTGAACGTCTGAACTGTTCATGCCTTTTTTTTTTCAAACAAGACAATTTTATCTGATTTGAAAATGCTGGCATACATTTTCACCATGTGAACACCAAAACCAAAACCCAGAATATCATCTGACCTGTTTCAGGAGTTGCCGCCTGATCCAGAGGACAAGTTGCTGGTGGCCAACACTCACCTGCTCTTCAACCCTCGAAGGGGCGACATCAAGTTAGCCCAGCTCATGATCCTGCTGGCAGAGATCGACAAATACGCCTACCTGGGACCTCCCCTAGAGGACCAGCACACCGCCTCAACCTCATCCAGGGACTACTCCATGGGAAAGAAGCGTCACTGCCCCGTCATCATGACAGGCGACTTCAACATGGAGCCTCACTGCGACCTGTACAGGTTCCTTATCTGCGGCACGCTGAAGTACGAGGGTTTGGTGGCCAAGGATATGTCCGGGCAGCAAGACAGTGGATGGTACGGCGGCACGTACTACCTGTCACGCCACTTTCTGTCCCCCATGTATGGCGTGACAGACCTGGCCCAGTATCACAGTGTGGTGGTGGAACGTTTCCAGCAGTTCTGTGAGAGCCGCAGCAGACCCCCTGCCTCTCTGGACAGGCACAGGTCAGTGACCGACAGACAGTCCGATCAGAATAACTCCAGACTGTGTGGAGGGCAGGGGAGCGGTGCCAGTCTTCAGAGAGGCAGTGCGAACTCGCATGCAGAGCAAACTGTTAGTAACACCTTTCACAAGGCAGGTGGCCCGCCAGAGGCAAGAGTGAACATTGACGGAGCTGCCAGTGAGAGCTCTGAATCTATTCTGGCTGATAGGAAGGAGAAGTGTGTGGACTCAGAGGTGAGTTCACACTCAAAGGAGAAGTCAAAGGAGAAAAGGTCAGACAAGAGGAAGAAGAGTTCGAAGAAGAGGAGGAATAGGAGTTCAGACAGGAGGAGGGTTAAGAGTTCAGACAAGAGGGATAGGAGTTCAGACAAGAGGGATAGGAGTTCAGACAAGAGGGATAGGAGTTCAGACAAGAGGGATAGGAGTTCAGACAAGAGGGATAGGAGTTCAGACAAGAGGGATAGGAGTTCAGACAAGAGGGATAGGAGTTCAGACAGGAGGAGGGAGAGAAGTTCAGACAAGAGGGATAGGAGTTCAGACAGGAGGAGGGAGAGAAGTTCAGACAAGAGGGATAGGAGTTCAGACAGGAGGAGGGAGAGAAGTTCAGACAGGAGGAGGGAGAGAAGTTCAGACAAGAGGAGGGAGAGAAGTTCAGACAGGAGGAGGGAGAGAAGTTCAGACAAGAGGGATAAGAGTTCAGACAAGAGGGGGGAGAGGAGTTCAGACAATAGAGAGAAAAGTTCAGATGATAGGGGGAAAAGCTCAGACAGTGGGGAGAAACATTTACATGATGGGGAGAAAAGTTCAGATAGAGGAGAGAGAAGTTCAGACAGTGGGGAGATAAGTTCAGACAAAGGGGAGAGACGTTCAGATAAAGGGGAGAGAAGTTCAGACAAGGGGGAGAGAAGTTCAGACAAAGGGGAGAGAAGTTCAGACAAAGGGGAGAGAAGTTCAGACAAGGGGGAGAGAAGTTCAGACAAGGGGGAGAGAAGTTCAGACAAAGGGGAGAGAAGTTCAGACAAGGGGGAGAGAAGTTCAGACAAGGGGGAGAGAAGTTCAGACAAAGGGGAGAGAAGTTCAGATAAGGGGGAGAGAAGTTCAGACAAGGGGGAAAGAAGTTCAGATAAAGAGGATGGGAGTTCTGCACCAGAACCACCAGGTAGTGAAGACTGTGACCTGTCCCGTCTGACACTCTGCAGCTCAGGGAGCCTGTCCCACGGCTTCAACCTGTTCTCCGCTTACCGCCACAAAGTACAACGTCTGGGTGGTGAGGAGGAGGAGGAGGAGGTGTCCACTCACCACAGCCGGGCAGAGTGCACCGTGGACTATGTTTTCTACTCCGTGGACAGTAAAGACGTGGGTGTGAATGAGGAGGAGGAGGTGGAGGTGAGAATGGTGGAGGAGGGACCTCTGAAATTGTTGGGGCGGTATGGTCTGATGTCGGGGCCAGAGCTGGATGCGTTGGGGGGCATTCCTAACCGGCTGCTTCCCTCAGACCATCTGTGTCTGGTCACCCAGTTTCTGCTGCAGTGATCCGGCATCAAGTCACCCTGTTGTTCCACCTAACCATCTGGTTTAGTCATTTGCTATGCTGCTGAGTTGTGTTACTGCGACATATATTGGCTTCCACTTCTTTCGCCACTTGTGAAGCAGTGTACGTGGTGGCATCGTTTCACTTGAAAAGGAAGCTGCTTCAGATAAGATCAACAAGATATTGTGAGACAGTGTGTCTTATCTCCCTTATTGTGCTCATAGGGGAATAAGATCAGTTCAGAATTTATCCCCGTAGAACACTAATTCTATGTAAAAGATCTTGTTATTGAAAGTAACTCAATACTGTATGATATTTGCTCATAAAAACATAAATAAAGGTCTTGAAAATAATGATCTTGGGAAAAAAATGGCAAAACTGGTGATCTCGTGTTGAGTTGTTATAATACCATTCATGTTAAACAAAGACATGAGTGTGCCAAAGATAAACAGTTTGTGACAAATTTGACTCTCCGTGTTAGAGATATCAAAATGATGAGTTCAGTGTGTCATGAACCTGTATCTTCTGTGGTGATATAATCAGCATCGCTATTGTAAAATGGAAATCAGATGAAAACCAGAGGAGAAATAGATCTGCCCTGAGTGATTAGTTCATGAATAAGAAATGATATTGAAAATACAGAATTTTTAGTATTATTTTCCTCATGATTAAAATGGGTTTTGGTTATTTAGCAAACTAAAGAAGTTGTAATGTGAAAGATACATATGCACAAACACACTGTGTTTGTGTGAGTGTGAGCATTTGCTGAATTCCCATGTAATGTGCTTTTTAAACACAGATTGTTGTATATTTTTATTCATGAGATGAATGTATGATGTGAAAAACAAGCCATGTGAATGGATTGAATAATTTCCCTATAGATAACAAAAGATATGTTTGATTTGATTCGATTTGATTCATTCCTCAAGCCTGTTTGTGTGCATGCTAAGTTGAATACTTGAAATCGTTGAAGTTACTGACAACTGTGCAGTAAGTGAGTGCTTACAGATTGACTATATTCAGATAGCTTTGGCCAGCATTGTTAAGCCTTATTTGATAAAATATGCCACTCTAGCCATCTTCTGTGTCATTTATCTTTGGATTCATTTATCTGTTTCAGATATAAGATGTATATTTTCTCAGAGAAAATCTGGTTCTGTTTTTCAGTGAGAAAATCAGGGTCTGTCTGTTTGTTGGATTGTGTAATCTGTGTGAAACTGTGATTACACTCTGGATAAGAGGTTTGCCTGTATGACTGTATTATTAAGTACCTTGTCATTTTGGCAACCATACTCCAACTGCAGAGGATGTTTTAAGTTAAGGGAAATGTAAGAATAAAAACTTGTGACTGTGCCATCCTCCTTCCCTCTTGTCTGTTAAAACTAGAATATTTCAAGTTTAACAAAAACAAGAAAACAAAACAAACACATACAGAATTAAAGAACAATCACTGTTCAGGAGCAACAGCAAAACGCTGTATATCCCTCATGTGCAGTGCAGTAAACCGGCACATTAGCCAAGTGGTTAGGGTGTCAGTGTTCAAATCCTAATGTTTCTGAAGTCATGGGTTCAAATCTCAGCTGCTTGTGATGGATTAATTAAGCATAGGAATTTTTATTACGTCCCAATTCAGCTTTTCTGCAGACCTGCCCGTGCCTTATTCCATTTTGTGTCTACACACATGCAGAAGACATATTTTCAAATGTGTCATAGAAAAAGGAAAATAACCAGTATGCATGGAGGCTTATTCAGCAGTTTGGGTTTTGCAGGTGGCCCTGCATGTTCAGAGCAGGATTCTTTGCAGATGTGGTGAGGTGTGTGTACATAGAATGTTCTGGTTGTGGTCATTCCTCTTGGGGAGGCTGAAAACTGTCACTGAGAGTAGAGCATTGACATGGGGGAAAATGCAAGTGTCATTACTGTCATTGAGGTCGGTTGTTTTGTTGTTGTTGTTTTTTTGGGGGGACATGATTTATTCAATACACGTACAACATCAGCAAACAACAATACAGCAGGAGAAAGGCATCAAGCTATAGCTTATTTCAAGCCCCACTTTTTTTTTTTTAAAACCTTGTGTTGTTCACGTATTGTATTGAAGAGGCTGTATGCTCAGGGGATTACAAAATATCACACTTCATCACTGCATAATTACATATGAACTTTGTGCATGTTTGTAGTTCTGTGTTCAAAGATGAGTGTATTTGTGTGCTCTTTATGTGTGTGTGTGTGTGTGGGGGGGGGGGGTATACATACAAATATGCTTTTATGTCTTTCCATGTGTGTCTGAGTGCATGGATACACATCCATATAATTATTGGCATGATATTTAGTAATGAGTGTTCATGTTAGAATCTTGAAAGGAGGTTGAATGTTGGGGTTATTTTGTTGGAAATTGTTCGTATGTGATGATGGTGTGTGTTGGTTTAAAGTGTGTGGAAGTTGAAAAAGACAGCAGCATTTTACCACTCTCTTTGGTGACTTGTGCAGTGATAGTACTTTGGATGAGACTATA
The DNA here is from genome assembly GCA_028751875.1 of Rapana venosa. Taxonomy (NCBI): domain Eukaryota; kingdom Metazoa; phylum Mollusca; class Gastropoda; order Neogastropoda; family Muricidae; genus Rapana; species Rapana venosa. Next base: position 77,540,622 of record CM054138.1, on the reverse strand, counting down.
AACCGAGGTCCTGTTTGCAAACACACAGAACATCTTGTGCACATGTTAAATCCTGTTCTGCTTTTCGTAATAGTAGGCCATTGTGTGCCGGGGGAACAGATGAAAGAATTTACAAAACTACATACACACGGGGACTGGATGTAAAAAAGAACATAAGTACTTATTCCATTATCCTCAATATAAAAGAATAAAATAAGTTTAAAAAATAGCATGCCCAGACCCTTTTTTTTTCTGTCTCATCTTCAGTGATGTTCCTGTCCTGCTGTTCACACACCACTCATTTTAATCTCCCCACCACAGCCATACCCAGATTCGTTATGTCGCATCCTCAGAGTTAGAAGTCCACAGGAAGCCCATCAGTTTCAGGCCCTCATATGGCCATCAGCCAGAGAGGCCCTGCACAGTGGTGCAGTTCATTGGTGCCTGTTCTGAGCTAACATACACAGGACACCACCCACTAAGCCCCCTACTGACAACAGTATTAGCTCAGTCGTGGAACCAGACTGAGTGAGTTGCCCACCCAACATGGCAACCACCACACATCCCCCCAATGACCATTCCCCGCAAACATCAAACCCTAAGGTCTTTGACACAAACTCACCACAGGCACAGAAGTGTAAGGGGAAACCAAATCTGAGGTCACCATGAGACCAGAGCAACTGGGACCACTCAATCAGAGGCTATTTTTTTTATTGCATAATGATCAGTAATAATGGGGATGACATAATGATGCTGCTATGAAAGTGCATATGCTTTGAGACTACTTGACAGGGTTGTACTCTATGCTTACTATCATAATTTTTCCTGGTGCAGCCAAGAGATACAGACACCTGTAATGTTGGTCAGGTAATTTGAACAACACTCTCAAACTCGAATCCATACAGTGGATGAAGCTCAACTGTGTGGTCCCAGTCTTTCCACTGAGCCCACCCAGAGTCCGAAAAATGCCTATGACTCTTGAGATTTGAACCCGGGACCTTCCAGTCCACAACCCAAGGTACTAACCACTGCACCATGGCAGCTGGTGCATGCCCAGATCTTAGTCACTTATTTTATTCACCTGTTCTGCTGTTTGTAGTCTTGTGAAACATGAAATCTTCCCCTTATATCACTCAATCATTAGACTGACTGTACAAAAGTGCTTATTCCATTATCCTCAAAATAAAAGAATAGAAGTATATATATAATTTGTTTTATATGTTAAACCAGCCTATAAACAGCAGAGAACACTAAGCCAATACTTTTATGTAGCTCTAGAAATTTTCGGACAAACAGCTCTGCTGTTATATACATATGATTTCGTATGAAAGGTAGTTTTCTGTTTAGTCTGTCTTGAAGAGACCCGTGAATGCACTTTTTAAAAATGAAATTATATCAATAATTTTTGTAAATTACGCTGATAATAATTATGGATATGCTGATGTCATGTAAAGGACAGATTGAAACAGAAAGTGGTTAATTTGTGGGGGGAGGGGGGGTGTGAAAAAAACTGTCATTTCAGCTGTTTAACTTACACTGAGCAAAACTTATTATTCATCAGTTGTGAAACAATGCGCTAGAACACAGGCCTAAATTAGTTAACCACTGTCCCATATAAAAGCAAAAGCTAAAAGCAGAATTGAATTTTGTATGTATATTTTTCATGGTGAAGGAAAATACACAGCACAGCAAAATCAGATAATTTTATCATGTTCAGATGACATACATACATACAGATGTTTTCCAAGAGTACTATGCAGTGTGTCATGTTGCATGAGCTGTATTGTGGAGACAAATAAATATTTTCAGAATTATGATTTTGTGTGCTTTTGGGATTCAGTATAAGCTTTCTTGAGGAAGGCATACATGTGTAGATAATTGTTTTTGATTTATTTCTGATGCTTGTGGACAGGCTTTTACTGACTTCTTTCGACTCTCTGAGGAATTATTTCAGGCACCACTGTGAAACTTGTAGGCAGTGTGTTTTTGGGAAGGTCACTGACTCAACGGAACTCATCCCCCTCTTGCTTGCAGGTTGTATGGTTGGTATGATCATATGGTCATCCACTTCATCTGCAATCTCTGTGAAACATGCACAGGCTTTGGACACATGCCAAGATGCTACATATTGTATTACCTGGGTTTTCAAGTCCCTTCTGAAGGACTGGCTGGGGTATGGAGTTGGAATGATTTTAATTGCAAGAGGGGAATCCCTTCCCTTTCTTCTTCTTCTTCTTCCTCTACTGCGTTCCCTTGTAGCTGTAGTTATGCCCCTTTGAGGCTGGAGGCCCAGCGTTTTCACTGTCTGGAAAATCTCTCACACTCTCTCTCTTTCATCTGTTGTTTTCTGATCAGTCACACCCATACATTATACATATGATATGCACACACTGCTCATAATTATGAACACTTGTATGCAAACACACACACAGACACACACGCACGCACACACACAGACACACACGCCCGCACACACAGACACACACGCACGCACGTACTCGCGCACGCACACACACACACACCTGCATCAATCCAATCTAATCCAGTTCCCATGATATTTTCTATAGCCCCCCTGATCACAAAGGCCATATCAGAGCTGTCACCTGGTTAGTGGTTTAGCTCAGATTGAAGCTGTACCACTATGTAGGCCTACAGATTAATATGCCAATATTAAAACCAACTGTTCTTTACAAAAGTTTTGTTGCATTTTGTTTTTAAAGTTTAAAAAAAAAAAAAAAAAAAAGCTGTTCAATCTTTCCTTGTACCACCGCTGCAGTCAACCATAAGCATAAAGCTTGGACAGTCACCATGTTGCAGCAGAACCTTAGAAACATTTCAAGTGGAATAAATCCACCCCCTCCCACACACACATCCATTTGGTATGCAACAGACCACTTTGCAAGGAAGGACATGCAGATGACCTGTCTGTATGGCCTACCATGTTTGAACTTTCACCATGACAGGCTTTCAATATTCCATCATTTATTTATTTCATTTATTTCATTTCATTTATACCACTTTAAGTCACGAGATTTCTCTGCGTGAAATTCTGGCTGCTCTCCCCGGGGAGAGCACGTTGCCACAAGAGCAGCGCCACCCTTCTTTTTTTTTTTTGGTCTGCAACTGTTTTTGTTTCCCTAACAGAGTGGCTTTTTTCTAAGAATTTTGCCAGGGACAACTCTCTTGTTGCCATGGGTTCTTTTACATGCGCTGCATAATTTTGTATAACACACGGGACCTCAGTTTATTGTCTCATCCGAAAGACTAACGCCCAGACCACCACTCATGGTCTAATGGATGGGGGAAAAGTTTTGGGCCCAGACGGGATACAAACCACCGCACACTTCCGACCCGGACTTTTCGCTTTCTAGACAGGCGCGTTACCTCTAGACCACCGATCCACCATCAAACCATCCTCCCATCAACACACAGAAAGAGACTTGGTAATATTAATTTTGTCAAATGTTTTGCAGCACAGGTTTGCTGTTATTCTCATTAATTATCAACTCCATCACAAAATCATCAAAGCCAGTTAGATTTGAATTGAATACCACTGTAAGTCATGGCAGATTTCTCTATGTGAAATTCTCAAGTGCAGTACCACCCATTTTTTTCCTTTTCCTATTTGCATGTGTTGTTTCCCTATCAAAATGGCTGATTTGCTACAGAATTTTGCCAGGAACAACTCTTGTTGCCATGGGTTAATTTTACATGCGCTGATCATAATTATAAGACCACAGTTTTTATAGGCTGGACAGAATTTGCTACCAAGGCAGCACTATATATTATGGGGATTGGAAAATAAGTCCATAGCCCAACTGTGAAAGAGAATCTACACCATCAAAGCTTGGGGCACAGCTGCACATGCCCTGCAGAGGATGATATACAAGATCTGAAGTCTTATTTCCCTGCAAGGATGAAGTAGCATGGCAAATAAAGTTACTACAATTATCTGCATCAGAATGGAAAATAACTGGCAGAACACAGCTGTAATCAACACACTGAATAAGAAGACTGACCTCTTACAGCCATTCAAGAGGACATGAGCAAAGCTTGAGGTAAGTCTGTTCCTTTGTATGTGACAGTGAATATGTAGACAGCAGAATTCAGAGGAGAAAGAAAGAACATTGATTGTGTTGACTATCTGGCAGGTTGGTGTCCCAGCAAAATGCAGAAAATTTCCACAAAATGATGTTTATGATCTGACAATGGCAGAAGTACTACTGATAAACTGTTTTGTAACACATGAAATAAATGTCTCTTGTACTGCTGTCCTTTCTATTGTGAAGGAAGACCTGACGTTGAGGAAGGTTTTCTCTGTGGTGGGTCCCAAGGCTTCCACTTCACTATATCACATAAGTCTTTGTTGACGTAATGCTAATCTCTAAGATTGAAATTCATTGATTTGTTACCGTGCATAAAACATGGTTTCATCACTATATTCACCATTACAATATGTCAAAACATTGGATGCATGTGGGCTTTGCCCACCAAAGAATGCCAAGGGTGCTATCCCAAGGAGCAAGGAGATAGCCTTGATTTTCTGGGATGCAGATCTGAGATGTGCTATTGTGATATAAATAAGATTTTCCATGTCATCTTTCAATGATTGCATGCAGGTGTACAGGAATTTGTTGAAACACTAACAGAAATGGATAGGTGGTGAGTAGTGAGCAGATAGCAAGCCAGGCCAACTGCACTACGAGACCTACAAGTGAACATTTATAAGAAAAAAGGAAAGGAAGAAGAAAATAACAAAATCAACCCGAATGTTATATACATGATCCTGTGTAGTGAAAATGGTACCAAACATTACATCTTTTAGCTAACGAAGTACTATTAATTTTGCCTAGTTGTTGTTGTCTCCCCATTTCCATTATTGAAAACAATGAGCTGGAGGCATAAATAGGTTAATCGTATAGTACAAAAGCAAACGGATGGGAGAAACTTTTTAGGAGAGATTTAAAGACTTTCAAACTGCAATGTAGAGCCGACTGGGAAAGCGAAACTACACGCCACAAACCGTGACGACATCACGAGAAGGAGCGAGAAATCACGAAGTTTTAGTCATGTCCGGTGATGACGGGATGGGAGGCAGTCTGGAAGAAAGTTTTCTTGCTTCACCCAGTCTTTCGTGATTCGTGAACTGTTCACATAAATTACACCGGTAGTCAAGTGCCATATTGACAGTGCTATATTTTTGGAGAAAACGATATTTTCTCCTGTTTGTTTGCAACCGAGGAGTTTGCCAACGAAAACGTCACAGTTGGCCGCTGTCTCGTCTGCTTTTCCTGCGACTTTACCTGAGGTGACTGAAATCTTCTTCCCAGGTACGATTAAGTTCAGAATGTGCTTGCATTTGCATAAGTTTTCATTGTCTCTTTCTCTGCAAGAATGGGAAATGTATAGGGGAGAGAAGATAAATGAATGAAGTCTTTGAGATCAAGTTTTGCAGTTGTTTTCAACTTGGAGGAGGCGTGTCTTTTTCAACAACAGTTGCAACAGTTACCTGCTTGGAGTTGGGAAGTGATTCACTGATAGGATTGGGGGGGGGGGGGGGGAGGGAACAGATCTTAAGACGGAGAGTACACAAGCTGTTGCAAACAGCTGTCACAATATGCCTGCATGAGAAAAATGTCTTTTGGAATGGCCATTTCTCCTCATCAAGTGTTAAAATCAGTGATGTTAATGTTAGTTGTTACTGGGCTTATTTTTGTGATCATGGGAATAATGTATCATAATTAATATTATAAGTAACTTATTGATTACATCTTTCTAAATCATTGTCATTTAGATTAGGTACTTATCTTGATCCTGTTAAATGCTAAATGCTTTCACAGCACTCTATAATCCGTAAACAGGAACTGAGGAAGCCTCCATCAATAAATTTAAGAATTATCGAATTTACTTAGAAATAAAACTGGTTATAGTCTTTTTTGTGGTTAGATTTGGGAAGCTTCATAGTTCCACACTGAAAAAATGTTAACTGCAGTGCATAAGTTCAGCTGTTTTACAGTTTACTCTTTTAGTGTTTAGTATCTTATCAAACTTTGAGATACAGTGATACTGATAGCATCTACACACATACACACACACACACACACACACACCGCCCCCGTTTAAAAAACCCAACAACAACAAAGACTGAAACTAATACAGTAATAGTACCTTTGAAGTTTGAACACAAGGGTGGCACCTGTCCTATGCTGGCTGTAGTTAAAATATAAATTATCATCATCTATTATTTCAGAATCACTTTTTCATATAAGGTTTTTTTTTAAAAATAATCTCTGGCAATTTCTTGGTGGTGCTGGTGATTGCAATCAGACAGCTTTGAATTGTTTGATTCATGATTGCCATTTTCTTTCCACATTTAAAAAAAAAATATTCATTTAATTTTACTTTAGACTTATAAGCTAAAATGTAAACAACAACAATGTTGAACAAAAGTTTTATTCATATTATTATACTTTGCAGAGTCAGGAAACAACATTTCAGTGAATTGTAAATTAAAATGGTAACTAGTTTGAACGTGGATTTTTCTCCTAGCCAGTTTCTGAGTTTGAATTTGAGTTTTGACAATGAAGCCTTTTAACAGGTGTTTGAAATAACTAGTGTATAACATAAAGAATTGTGAATGTAAATTGTAATGTACACAGTGTATACAATCATACAGATGCATTTAAAAAAATATATATTGGTGAGTAACAATACATAATATTAGCTTTTTGTTGTGTGTTGTAGTGTGTAATCATTTTTTAGGGATATCTTATCCATAAAATGTGGTCAGAACAAGAAACTTTGAAACTTTAAAGTTTGATATTGCTTTAGTTTTAAGTTTTATTGGAATTTAGTTATTTACCTATTCTACCTGTGTTAACAATAGAAAACTAAGAAAAGGAGATATTTTGTTTTATAATTATCATAACTGAACTTAAACTGCACTAAGATTGGACTTCATCAGAGACAGCAACTATTATTAAGCATGATATGTCACACATTATAATTATATGTCATTATCAGTGCCATATGAAGTGACTAATGTCCTGTGACATGCATAGCAGAGATTGTGGTATTGATAGCATTAATAATTAGGTTACTATCTAATACAGTAATACTAATAGTATCTTGTTTCAAAGCAGTATCTTACTAATGTGCTTAATGCCCTTGTGGAGTGGATGCATGAGTTTTCCCTGGCTAAACATTATGTTTTTATTAACTTTATCATCATTATTATGTTAATTAACATGATTGCAGCACTTCATGTTCATGTGTTCATGTACATGTAGCTGCCCTGTACTGTGCATGCTATGCTATAGTATATTTCATTTATTTGTGTTATTTAATGTGCATTGTTTATTAACTGTTGTGACTACAATCTATTCATGGTTTGTTTACCACTGTCCTGTAGGTTGTACTGTTATGTTTAAATGCATGTGTGGGCATGCTATGATATATATGTTAGTGTGTGTGTGTGTGTGTGCGTAAAATAAAATAAATGTGTGCTTGTTTTTAATGTGCGTGTGTGTGTCATGTCTAGGATACAGTGTGTTTGTGTGTGGGTGGCATGCCTGCTGAAGTGTTTATATGTGATACATGTGTGCATGATGTGTGCTTGCATTAATGTTTTTTAGTAATGCATACATGTATGTGCTAACTCTGTGCATGTATCCACGCATGTGTAACTTGGCATGTGTGTATGTCCTATACTGGTTGCAGACCAGGGGATGTGGTGAGTGGTGTGAGTAGTGCATGCAGTGGCCAGCATAATGGAGGGCCAAGGGGAACCTGACCCCTCTTCCCAAACCCCAGCCCCTACCAAGCCCCCTTCTCCCCCTGCCCAGACTGGGGAGGATGCCAAACCCAAGGACAGCAGGTAAACATGCATACATGTAGATGAAGTACTATTCATCAGCTATTGATCATAATTAAATTTTACTGCTATTGCAGTATTGACATGCTAATATATATAAGAATTAATATATATATATATATATATATATTTTGTTTTTTCTGCCATCACAATAGATGATCTACACACCTTGTTCGGAATGCAGATTATCCATTCCAGTTTTAGAAGTCATGTCTTGTGTGTCAGAGAAAAGCATTTACTGTCAAGTGTTATTGAAAGGGTTTCTACACTGTCAGCTGAAAGGGAAGCCCATTGTTTGCACTTGACATTCCTGTCTGTCAGTGTTTGGAGAAAGAACTTATTTTGAGTACCTTTTAAACAAAAATTTCTGTGAAGTTGATAAAACAACTGAGAAAGTAGTTATTAGTAATATTTTTGTACATATACTCATTATACTGATTATTTTTGTGTGTGTTTTTTTTTTGTTGGTTTCATCCTGCTGGTATTTGATTAAAGTAAGAAAGTAATGATTGTGTGGTAGTATTTTTGTCATCAGTCATGTCATTGAAACAAACACACACAAAAACTAATAAATTTATCAGTCTTCTATAGCCCTGTCAGGGTGTGTGACCTGTGTATGTGTGCGTGCCTGCCAGCATGCACATTTGGACTTGTTTGAACTATTAATTGTTACTGGTTGTATGACTGTGTAAGAATGAGTTGAGTGCAAGCGCTTTGATTTGTCTCTGCAAGATATAGCGCTATATAACTTCAATTTATTATTATTATTATTCTTTATTGTCAAAATTAATGTTCACACACCAGTTATTGTCTGTCACTTGAGTGAAAATGTGTTGCAATGCCATTAAACACCTGACAAGTCAGGCCCAGTGCATCTAACTTTGCCATGGAGAGAATTATTATTAACTTTTAAGTCTTTGGACCAGAAATGCAGAGAAAAAAGATGAGGTGACAGGAAGAAAAGGAACAAGCAGAAGCAAAGAGAGGGATAGAAAAGAGGGAATTCCTTTCACAGACTTTCCAGAAGTTGGGGATACTATACTGACAGACCCCTGGCATTTCCACAGGGGAATTTATCTATCTTAGAAGAGACAAATAATCAGTTCATCTTCATCTTCATCTGTACAAGAGGGTGTTTACCAGGCCTGGTTATTCTGTTATGGTCACATTGTATGTTTCTGCATATTCGGTACATATTTGCATTTTTGCTTTACATATTGCTGTATTGTCTTGAGCAAAGTTGTCCTTGAACTTTATCCCATATATAAATACAGTCACTGGTATTTTTCTGATTTGTAATTAATTCAAATAGAGTGAGCGGTACATCATACCACTACATCATGTCCATGCTTCATTGTTTTGTGATACAGGATACTGCTTTAAATTTCTGCTCAGACTGGCTGAACTTTGAAGAGACACGAGTTTCATTGAATTAATAATTTTTAAAAATCAACATACACTAAAATTACATGCTGTATAGTATGAAATCATTAGAAAAAAATTTGGGATCAGTGGTTACTGAGGAGGAAAGGGACAGGAAGGGGGCTTTGTTCTTGTTTAATTTAAAATCCACTCTCCAGTAAGTAACACATCAGGTTTGAGTAGTGGGTACTGTCTACTGTCTCCACCTTGGGTATAAAACTATTAAAAGAACCCAGGGAGGACTTTTTAATTTTTTTTTTAACCACTCTCAGTCCTCTCCAGTAACACATCACATTTGAGTCAGTAGTGCCAGTAGGTACTATCTTCTGTGACCTCATGGATAGTAAAAAGCAAATTGAAAGTGATCAGTTTGAATCCTCACTACAAAATAGAGCATTTGAACGTAATTGAAGCAAAACAAAACCCAAAAGACAACTTCTTGTCTCTCATGCACAATATTATATTTGTTATGTTTTTCTGATTTGCAACACTGCAGTGCATGAATGCATGCACACGTAGAGTTGGGGGTTTTTGTGTTTGCATGCATGTGTTGCACAGTGAGTGATGTGGAAGTGTGTGTGTGTGTGTGTGTGTGTCATTCTGTATGTGTTAAAGATAAATAAGGTGATGGTAATAAATAATGTGTTTACTGTAAAGAGAAAAGATTGAAGTATGAAATTAGCAGCTATTGTTGCAGTGAACTTTTGCTGCTGCTGATAGTAGTGTTGTACTGTAATTTTTCTGGAATGTGCTGTAATGATGTTGATCTATATTATATATATAATATCAGTTGCTCAGCTAGCCTACCACTGTATCATTCAGTGATTCATTGATCTCAGTGTAATAGATATTACAGAGGCAACTCACTGATTCCCTCCCCATTTTTCTTTATAATAATAATAATAATGTATGGAATTTATATAGCGCTGAATCTTGTAAAGCAACAAATCAAAGCACTCAGATGAATTAAAAAAAAAATTATGCGTGTGTATGCAGTTTTGTAAATTTTCTCATCTGTTCCCACCGGCACACAATGGCCTACTCTTTCGAACAGCGGAACAGGATTTAACGTGTGCGCAAGGTGCTCTGCATGTGTTCGCACACGGGGCCTCGGTTTATAGTCTCATCTGAAGGACTTATGGTCTTAAGTATGTGTTTACAGCATGAGTCTGCATTTTTCTGTTGCATATAGCCAGTAACAATAGGTCTCTGTTTTGCATTGGGTCATTTGACATCACTGTGTTGTGACACAAATAACTGAAGTTTACCATCTTCCAAGGAACAGTCAGTGGACGCAGTCTTTGCTATTTCACTGTAAGCACATTCACATAGATTTAAAATGCAGAATTTAAGGTGTGCCAATCCATCATTTTTTATCAAAAGTCTTGTATGTAAATTAAGCATGTGTCGTGGTGTTATAAAGCAAGTGCAAAAAGAAAATTGTTACCTTACATTTACAAAAAAGGGGGAAGAAGAAAAAAAGTGATGCAGTGCACTACATTCAAGAGGTGAAATCTGTCCTCACACTTTCAGAGCCGTTTCCTTACAAGATTCAGCGCTATATAAATTCCATACATTATTATTATTATTATTATTACATGTATACCATGTTGATTTTGATCTATTTTGTGTTTGATTTTCTTTTGTTGATGTCTGAAACGTTCACCTGTGTATTAATAATCTGCTTGCAGGTGTGTGTAAGTTTTGTCAATGTGCATGCTTGGGTGTGTATGTTGTGGCGTGTGTGGTTTTTTAAAATATTTATTTTATTCTTTTATATCGAGGATAATGGAATAAGCACTTATGTGCTTTTTTTTTATACCCAGTCCCCATGTGTATGCGGTTTTATAGATTCTGTCATCTCTTCCCACCGGCACTCAATGGCCTACTCTTCCAAAAAGCGGAACAGGATTGACGTGTGCGCAATATTGTCTGCGTGCGTTCGCTTGTGCGTGCGTTTGTGTCACTGTATGTATGTGTGACACGTGTGTGGGTGTGAATATATATAGTGTGTGTGTGTGTGTGTGTGTGTGTGTGTGTGTGTGTGTGTGTGTGTGTGTGTGTGTGTGTAGAAGATCGTCAGTAGATGGCACAGACTTTCACTGTGTCAGATAAAGAAAAAGGGGTTTGAGAGTACTTGAACCTTCCTTTTAACATTTGGAAGACAGATCCCAAATCAAACATGAACCAGGACTCTTGTTGGCTGAGTGGGATCTTTGACACATGCATTCTTTTGATCAAAGGCCATGAGTTCAAATCTTACTGTACAGTCAAATTTGGAAGACTTTTTTTTTTTTAAAAGAGTTAGCATGGACCCAACACTTGTGCAGCCTACAGTCCCTTCCAGTCTATCAGATGAAATGAAAAAGCATGTTTTAACCATCTTGCATGCATGGTACTTTGTTAACCCTAAACCATCTGTAAGGAGGAGTAGGCCATTGTAGGCAGAGAGGAATAAAAATAAAGATGCACTCTATGTCTTTAGACATCATCCCTGAAGATGGAATGTGGCTACCTAAATAGTGCAATTAATTAAATTTGTAACTGTAAAATACCCCAAAAATGTACAAGTAAACAGCAGAGTTCTGGCAAAGAAATGAAGAATAGGCAGATGCAATTCATACCAGGGTATTGTGTTTTTTTATCTGTTGAGTTTTTTCATACTTGGCATTTATTTTCATTTCTTGTCAAAGACATGATTTACAGAAAAGAATGGAGCAGGAAACAAGAAAGAAGTGTGGTTTATGGTATCAAACACAAGGTGAAATAATGGCACATAGTGTAGTTGAAAAGAAATGGCCACCTTGATTGAAAAACACAATGTTCAGCAGTACTGTTATCTTTTAGAATTTAGCTTTGAGTTTGTTGACTAATGCTTCACTCCCGTTTGAAGGGTTTTTAAAAAAACCCAACTTTTTAATGAGACATTAATGTGATGCTCATACAGGCTTTTTCTAAAATCAAAGGTCTGTACTCAGCCATTGAAAATACAGGAAGCTGCTGAATGAAAAGAAGCTGGTCAAATAAAACTGGCATAGAGCCAAAAGGCAAAGCAAGACCGTATATAAATCAGCCACCTGCCTTTCTCCTGTTTAGCTCAAAACATGATGTACTCTTTCTCTCTCCCCAGACAGATCAACAGATGACTGTTTTATGATCACTTGTCAGGAGTGTATGGTCTACAGCCATTCTCAGGAGAAGAGAACAGCGCCCACTTTTCCTCTTCATCCACACCCTCTTTGATCTTTGCCAGTAATGCTGAGAGGCTATAGAGGAAGGAAAAAAGGCTTAGATAAATTATAAATGCATCATCATACGCTTTCTCTGCAAGTGGATGAAAGTGTGCATCACCGTTGAGAGAGACTAGACTATCACTGTATCAGCTGGGGAAGGGAAAGGTAGGATAAGATAAAAGCGGCATTGTCCCTGTCTCCTTTATTTCACTTCCAAAGACTTGTCTAGTACTTAGTCCCCAAAAATATTCACATTACAAAGGTATCTTGAGGTAAGAATTATACATAGAGGACTATTCTGATTTTAAGGTACTTTGCTTTCACAGTATAGTCAGTATACCACACTGAAATTACATAAAACATGGGTTGTCTTTTAAAGGCTGGAGGAATGAGGAATAGACTGTACAAGGGTGGGATATCTTCTGTACATTCATACATTATAAAATTCAGCACACTTGTAACCCATCCAAGAATCCATAAACTGTTTGAAAAACCTTTAAAAAGTGACCCACAAAAGAAATTATATTTTGCACTCCATAACATCCCCGCAGAGAGAAGATAGCATCGTGCATCAAAATCTTTGCCAGAGTCAATACCTGTTTCGACAGTGCACCAATTTAAGTGTTTTCAGGGAGAGTTTCAAAAAGCTCCCACTGCTCTTGACTTGTTAGCCATGGGGACGCCTGCAGAGCGGCGAGATAAACTAGGCTGTGTGGCTGTCTTTGGCAGAGGTTCTGCTCTGGAGATAGAACTTTGCAATCAGGCAAAGCTGGCGGCATGGATACCTGCTGATATACATGAGTGTGTGTGTGTGTCTACGTGTCATGTGTATGTGTGTGTGTTTGTGTGTGTGAGGGTATGTTGTGTAAAGTTGGGGCCTCTAGTCTATAGATAGGAAGAGGTTGAATAGAAGAGGAAATCCAAGTTGTGAGATATGCTGATTTTCTTTTTGGAGGGTTGGTTTCTTTGTCTTTGTGGGATGTTTTGAATGTTTGCAAGAACAGTAGATGTGAGCAGAAATATTCTTGAACTTGTTTTTGTTGGTTGGTTGGTTGCAGTTCAAGCTGTCTATTTCTAAGTTGATTTTTTTTTTAAATGGATGTCAATTTCTATTCTTAGTTTTAAAGATGTCTTCTTTTTATAGTTCAGACATTTGTTTTGTGTTCTCTTCTTATATCAATACTGATTTCTTCTCTGGTGCTTGTTTGGTCTTTTTTTAACAGCAATTCTAAGTTAATGATGGTGTTTTGCCTGTTCCTAATTATTTTTTTCTTTTCTCTCTGGCAAAATTTCTGAGAGATGGAATCACACCATGGGTCTATCCCCGAAGTCAGAATGCAGCTACCTTAATGCAATAGTGGTGGGCCAAAACAGTTGAATATATATCTGCAAAATCTCACCAATGGTGAACCTCAAGCTCTAGCCAAGGAACAAAACAAAAAAATGAAACCAAACAAACAAAAATCAGGGGTCTGCTGTATTTGAGTGTCACTAGGGGGATGTTGTGTTTTCTCTAGGGCTTTTATTACACATGTTCTCTGTTTCTTCTCATGTATTTGTTATTCTAGGGGTTTTGTGGGGTTGGGGTGGTGAGGATAATGCTATTTGAGTTGCTGGTTTCTTATTTAAAGACAGATAAATGGATTCCTTCTTTTTTTTTTTCTTTTTTTTTTGCACAGTGATCAGTGGTTGAAAATATTTATAAATTGATGTTGGATCTGGGTTGCACGTGGTCTTTTGGGATCATTTATACTATAGACATCGCTATGATTATTTAGTTTTACTGTCCAAGTCAGCTTGCATATTCTCCCCCTCCAAAAAAAAAAAAAAAAAATGGGGATGCTGGGGGATCTTTCAGTATAAATAGTGTCCCCATTTTATAGAAATTATGTACTAGAAATTTCTCCTTTTCTATCACTTCCCTTTGTTTCTGCCTCTTCCTTTAAATCTCCCTATCCCCTCTCTCACTGTCTCTTGCCTATTTTCTGCCTGCCCAAGTCATTTTTCTGCCTTTTTTTCTTGCAAATCTGAAATTTGTTTTTGATGAACTTTCTAATGAGCTGCCCTGAAGTCAGAACGTGTTGGCTAAGGCCAGCTGCAGGTGAAGGTCAGGCACTACACATTCTACCCAATATGACCGTGCAAACAGGTATCTGACGCATTCTACCCAATGGCTAGGGAATGCGGGAGCAGGAGGCATTTTCTTTCTTTCTTTTTTTCCTCCTTCTTTCTGTTATGTCCCAAAAAGGACAGGCAAAGCTGTAGATGACACAGACTGACAGAGAGAAAGACTATGATGATGGATGGCAGTGTCAAGAACAATTCTGTTTTCAATGTGTCCACATGTCTGTTTGCCTGTCTCAACATATACATACATGTATGTATCTAGTCTTCCTGCTTGTCTGCTCTCTGTCTGTCTACTATCTGTCTGTCCTGTTTGTCTTGCTGATCCCCAGTCTGTAGTCTATCTCATCTGTTGGCTCTGTTTCCCATCATTACTGAATAATGTACCTACACAAGACTGCATCAACTGTTGGGGGCTGAGAGAGGGAGGGTGGGGATAAAGAACAGTGTTCTGTGGGCAATGGTCCAATAGTAATCAGGTTGTCGTGGTAGTTGTGGGTTCACAGTCCTAAGGCCGGATGGAAAATAAGCATCTGTGCTAACGCCCTGATACTGTGTGCCTGTCCTGAATTTCTTTGTAATAGTCGTTGTCCTGTTTGTGCTTTTGTATGGTGTGCATCTTCCTTTTGCCTTTTGCTTGTGTTTCCACACTCTGTCCAGTAACTAATCATCTTGCAGTTTCCATCTTGATCACGGAATAAGTACTAAAAGATGAATCCATTGTGGCTGAAGAATGGGTCAGCGGTGGGGAGAAAGAAGAGTGTACTCATGGAATTGGTCTAATGTTAAGTAACAGTTGTCTGTGTGTTAGTTGTGGATGTTTCACATGTTCTGATATGGCCTGTGTCATGGACTGTAAGTAAGCTCTAGAAGCGAAAGTCCCTGATAGTGTGCTGCTGTTCTGTATCTTTGTACCGAAATTTGTCTCCCATGTGACTGTATGGTGGTCTGGGCCTAGTCTTCCATCATTGATCCGTTTTACTACGTAATTATTTGCGTCACTGTAAACTCCAGAACTAAAGATTGTCTCTGGCAAGTCTTAGAAAGATGCCTTGATGGGACAATCAGCTGCAGAAAAAAAGCAATAATAAAAGAAAGTCATTGGGTGGCGCGGCGTATGGGGCTCTTCCCTCTCCGTGGGAGAGAGGTCTAACTTCCATAATCTGACGTTTGAATTTGTTGCTTTAGCAAGATCCAGCGTCTATATGATGTGTACTTATGATTTTATTATGATGATTGTGTCCGTGTGTCTTGATGATTTGTGTCTTTGTGTCTTGTGATGTTTGTGTTCTGATGATTGTGTCTTTGTGTCTGTGATGATTGTGTCTGTGTGTCTTGATGATTGTGTCTTGTGTTGTGATGATTGTGTCTGTGTCTTGATGATTGTGTCTTTGTGTTGGGGATGATTGTATGTCTTGATGATTGTGTCTTTGTGTTGTGATGATTGTGTCTGTCTTGATGATTGTGTCTTTATGATTGTCTGTGTGTCTTGATGATTGTGTCTTTGTGTCTTTATGATTGTCTGTGTGTCTTGATGATTGTGTCTTTATGATTGTCTGTATCTTGATGATTGTCTTGTGTCATGATGATTGCGTTGTCTTGATGATTGTGTCTTTGTGTCTTGATGATTGTGTGTCTTGATGATTGTCTATCAGTGTCTCTTCCATCTCCTGTTTTTCCTTCCTTTTTTTTCTTTTTTTTTTTTAAAGAAAGATGGCATGTTTTATAACATAAACAAGGTTGGGGTCTTTGATTAAAACAATGCTGATGTTAATTCCAGGGGAAAATCCCTTAAAACAGGTGCCTCCATAGTGGTTCAATTCCAGACCGTCAGATCAGGACCGCAACCACTAGGCTATCCCCCTTCCTCCCACTCCTTCCGGAAATAGATTTTGAATTTGCATGTAAAGCTGGAACCACTGGACAGTTTTTCATCACCTTGCAGTAACAAAAAACATCCACCAAAGAAAAATATCAAAGTAAAGGCTTGAATGATATCACAGCTTATAATCATTTTAGGTTTCAGAGGTTTGGGAGATACGTGGGATCTTTGAACAAAAAGGAGCGCCCCAGAACCTACTTACAGTAACAGACTAGCACTGTAGTTGAGAAATTTAAACTCAAAGGTCTGAAAACAATAAACCAGTCCTGTTTTTTTGTTTATTAATCAAGTGTTGCAAGAGGATTATTAGGGTGGATGATGGTAATGATGGCAGTGGCAATTTTATTAGTTTGTTGTTGACTTCTTTAGATGGAAACAACTGTTGTGGAAGGGGTAGCAGAGGGTTGGAGAGCACATATGTATACAGGGTCAGTTGTACATATTGTATGGTGGTACATATCATGCAAGCGTACATTCCATGTTTGCCTGCAAACATAAATAAGATCTATGCTTTCACAGACAAGCAACTTGTATTTTTGTATGCCTAACCACCTATGTAGAAGTGCACACAAAGACCCAGAGATTTCTATATTGATAAAGTGCTGCCCAGTTTCAATACCGTGAGGTGAAGTAGAGCGCATCCCATCAAGTATTGCAGGGCCACGGAGCTCCAGATGAGGTGGCATTGATTTTTCACTGTAGATGTTTGGCATTCCTTGGAGGACCAACAGCTGGTGGAGATTGGGGCTGGGGCTCAGCGGCCAAGGAAGGGGAGAGACTGTACTGTGTGACTACTGTCAGGCTCTGACCTAGAGGTAGACCTATCTGTGTGTTGCATTCATGCAGATCTATATATATATATATATGCATGTGTGCCTGTTGTGCATACTTGGTGGTATGCAGGCAAGCATACACGCGTGTGCTTGCAGATGTGCACAAGCAGACATCTACTTGCTCCTGCATGGACATACATACACATGCACACAAGTGAGCATGCGCATGTACACACACACACGGACACGCACACACACTCACTCACAGTCACACACACACACATGGACACACACACTCACTCACTCACACAGTCACACACACACACACATACACACACATGCACACACACAACACACCACACACACATGCCCTCACACACAACACATACAAACGTACACACAAACACACAACACAACAACACACACACACACCACACACACACACACACACACACCACACACACACACAAAATCACACTCACACAACATGACAGATGCTGAGATAGTAACTCTCTAATCAGAGCATTGGGCTATACATTAATTAACTGGCACATTAGTCACACATCTAGTGAACTGAACTTTAGAGCCCCTTTTCTTACTGTTTTCCTCATTTTTACCTTGTTAGCTATTGTGTCTGTTTGTATAAAGGTATTTTGTTTGGGTCTTGTTTTTCCTTTTTTTTCTATTCAGTATTGACTCATTTTATGAGAGGACATAGCACTATGACCTAGCACAAAAAAGAGTGGTGTTTTACATGCATACAACTCAAGAAAACTGAATCTGTGTGTGTGTGTGTTCGTATCTGTCTGTCTATCCATCTGTCTGTCTGTCTCTCTCATATATACATGCATTTACATTGACAGAAAGTGGAATGGGATTCAGTCAGAGGGAGGCTGGTGACACTTTAGGTGAACTAGAAAATCACTAAAAGCACCCACATAGTTAAAACTATTTTATCGGTACTTGTGTCACCAGCTGCTGTTGCATAGCTGTTGCATATTCATATAATATATTGGACTGATGGCAAGGGCTTTAGGTTCAGTTACCCTCAGGGTTAGCGGCTACTTTATTTATCATTGATGTTGTGGGTGATTGCTATGTGCTGTGTGTGAATCTGTCTGCACGACACACACACACACACTTGCTCTTTTATGTTAGTTTTCAAAGTGAGGTGTGTTTGTGTGTGTTCATGTACTGTTTTAGTCTTTTTGACCTGGCAGATAGCTCATGTGGTTTAGTGTTTGTAATATGAAATTTGATGTCGCCTCTTTGAATTGCTCAAAGTAACACTTCATTACAAGATGGTCCCATTTGCAAAGTTATTATGCTTCATGCGCTCTCAAAATGCAGGCAGTATATATATATAAATACATATATATAGATAGATAGATAGATATGCCAACAAAAGAGATCACAACAAGTACATGTATTTTTTCCCAATATTT
>CM054138.1:77501778-77521391 GCA_028751875.1 Rapana venosa | reverse complement strand
TTTTAAAAAAGGGGTGGGGGTGTTTTTTTTTTTTTAAACCGCCAAAAAAAAACCATACCCCCCCTTTTTTAAGAACGGGCAGGTGGGTCTTTTTTGGCCTCCCCTCTGTCCCCTTTCCCTCGTTTCTCGGGTCTCCCCCTGCCCTTTTTCTTTTTGGTCCCCCGCTCTCTTTTCAATCTTTTGTTTTTCATTTTGTCTCCGACCCCACCTCGGGGTTTTTTTTAGGATTTTTTAAACTTTTGGGGTTTTTTTTTTTTTTAGATTTTTCCCTTTTGTTTTTTTTTTAGGATTTTTTATTTTGTTTTTTTTCCTTTAGGATATTTTTTTTTGGGTTTTTTTCTTTAGGTTTTTTTTAAACTATGTGTTTTTTTTTTAGGAATTTTTACTTTGGGTTTTGTTTTTGGAATTTTTTTTGGGGGGGTTTTTTAGGTTTTGGGTTTTTGGGGGTGTTTTCTTTAATATTTTAAATTTTTGGTTTTTTCTTTGGGATATTTTACTATGTTTTTTCAAAGGATATTGTATTTTAAAATGTTTTTCTTTGGGAATTTAAATTTTGGGTTTTTTTCCCTTTGGGATTTTTTTACTTTTTTTTTTTTTTCTTTCCCCCAAGCTTACCCGGGGTTAAAATGAGGAAAAATTTTCAAACAAAAAAACCCTGTCCATTTTTTAAAAGAAATTTTTCCCAAAGCAAATCTTGAAAAAATAGTTTTATGTTAAATTAAAAAGTTGCGTTTTTTTTTTTTCATTTTCCTTTGTTTTCTTTTTAAAAGGTTTTGGCCCCCCCTTCTTACAAAAAACCAATTTTAAACAAGGCATACTAAACCCACGTGTGTGTGTGGGTGTGTGTGGGTGGTGTGGGGGTTTTGGGGTGGTGTGGGGTGGCGGTATGGGTTTGTTGTTGTTGTTGTTTTTGGGTGTGTTTTGGGGCGGTGATGGTGCTGTTGGGTTTTTTGGTGGGTGGGGTGTGTGTGTGGGGGCGGTATGGGGGTGGTGTTGGGGGGTTTGGGTTGTGTGGGGGTTGATGGGGTAGTGGTGGGGGGGTGGTGGTTTTTGGGGTGCAAAGCGCGCACAAAAAGTAAAAGGTCAAACCCAAAATTTTCATTGCCAACGAATGACCCAAATGGGCCAAAACATTATTTTTCCTTTTTTCCATCGAGCCACCCATTTTTCAAAAAAGCCCAAAGAAAAAGAAAGGGGAACGGTGGTGTCGGGCATTTCTCCGCAAAACGGCTCCGATTTTCCCACCAAGGCTGACATTTCGCGAGTGTGACCACTTTCCCCCCAAACCCGAAAGGTACTGAAAATTCCGCCCTTTCGGGGAGGGCATCCCGGGTATTTTTCGTTTTTCCGAAACCCAAACCAAAAGCTGACATGAAGGGACTTTATCCCTAACTGCACATTTGATCTTCTGCTTTCCCTTTTAATCAAAGCAAGAGAATTGGGGGGGGGGCGGTCTGAAACTTAAAAGTCGACCTAAAGATCGAAAAAATCCCCCTTTTTAAAACCCCACCAGATTCCGAGATTCAAACCCACGACTTTTGAATTAGAACCGGGGGAAATTTGAAGTCAAACCCAATCTTAAACCGTTTGGGTTATAGGGGGTTTCCGTCCCCCCCCGATTCAAAAATCATCTCGGGTTCAAATTTATTTTTTTTTAAAATTTTTTTTTCCATTCTTTTTTTTCGGGGAAATAAGGAATAAGCATTCACGGGGTTTTTTTTAACATACAGTTCCCCGAATTTATGGGGGTTTGAAACCCTTTTTTTCATCGTCCCCCCGGCACAAAAAGGGCCCTTTCCTCTTGTCTTTTCCTTGCCTGTCGGTCAATCTGTTTGCCCGGGCCCTCCCTCGGGCCCCTGTCCTTCTGTGGAGCGACACAAGACCCCAACGGGGGGCATTTTTCCAGGGGAAGGCCAGCAACACAAAGCCCAAAAACCTTTGGGCAATGGGGGGTTTCCACCGGGAACTTTCCCTATAGGTTCCTTTCATCTTTTGTGGAAACACACACAACACACACACACACAAAAACACAAAAGAGAGAGAGAGAAGAGAGAAAAAGAGAGAGAGAAGAGAGAGAAAGAGGAGAGAGAAAGAGAGAGAGAGGAGAGAGACAAAACAGGAAAAATTTCTTTTTTTTCGGGGAAAAATGAAAAAGGGCACACTTTGGGGTTTTTTTTAAACATCCATCCCCCGCCCGTAGGGAACATCAAAAATACTTTCTCCTCGGGGGCCACAAAAGCTAAAGGGAAATCTTGGGGGTAGGTTCCCGGGGGAAGCCCCCCATTGATTTAAGGAAAAAGAGAAAAGAGAGAGAGAGAAGAGAGAGAGAAAAGGAGAGAAGAGAGAGAGAGAGAGAGGGGACAGACAGACAAGGGAAACTAAACCGACAGAAGACTGAAAAAAGTCAAGACAAACGGACATAAAATTTATATCTAGAACAGAAAAGAATAATTATGCTTTAAAATCTTTATTTACAAAGTCGATAGAAAACGGGAAAAATGTTTGTTTTTTTTTCCCACACACACAAACACCCCTCCTACTTTTAAAATTGATTTTCTTTTTTTAAATTTCTTAAAACAATTCTTTTTTTAAAAATGTGTGTGGGGACGTGGGGCGCGCAGGGCGCGAAAGGTGTGTATGAGTAGGGTTTCCCGAAAAATTTGGGGTAATTTTATTTTAAAATGAAAATTCCCTTATCAAATTTTTTCCCTTTTTTCCCGGGGTTTAATTTAAGGGTAAATGATCTCAAAAGTATTTTTTAATATAACATTAAAAAAAATTTTTTTAAAATAGATGGCTTATAAAAAAAACCCAAATGCATTCTTATTCAATGTACCATCTGGAAATAAAATTTGCCCAATTTGACTTGACTTGACTTAACCCAAAACACCCCAACACACACACAAAAACACACACACACACACACACACCCCCACCACACACACACACCCCCAAAAACGACAAACCAAAAACCAAAAAAGAAATAATCAGAATACAAACTTTTTCCTCTCAATTTTTCCGCCCTCAACCCCCCCTAAAACCCTCCCCCCCTTTCCCCCCCCCCCCCCTTTCCTCCCCCCCCTTTTAATCCCACCCCCCCCCACCCCCCCCCCTTCGCCCTTTCCTATCATATCTTTGTTTTTTTCCCAAACTAAACAGTTTGGGGCCCTTTAAGCCCATCCCCCCGAAGAGCCTCTCCGTTTTCTGTCCGGGCC
Organism: Rapana venosa; assembly: GCA_028751875.1. Lineage (NCBI taxonomy): Eukaryota > Metazoa > Mollusca > Gastropoda > Neogastropoda > Muricidae > Rapana > Rapana venosa. The sequence goes on along the minus strand of CM054138.1, from coordinate 77,518,176 downwards.
TCCTGCCCTGTCTCGGGTCTCCTGTGCCCTGTCGTCTTCTCTTTTTTCGGGGGCCTGCGGTCAGTTTCCCTCTATGTCTGTCTGTCTCTGTCTCTCGGGCCCTTCCGGGCCTGTCAGTTTTCTTTTCTGTCTGTCTGTCTTCCCTGCCCCCCCTGTCGGGCTTTTTCTGCCCTCCCCCTCTCTTTCTTTGTCTTCTGTCTGTCTGTCTCTGTCTCTCCCCGTCGCCCGGTCCTCATTTTCTCTATTTCTGTTTTCTCTTTTCCCTCTGTTTTCTCTCTGTCTATCTTTTCTGTCTCTTTTTTTTCTATGTCTTTTCCGCTCCGTCTGTCTTTCCTGTCTGTCAGTGTCTCTCTTCTCTTTTTTGTCTTTTCTCCCCCTCTGTTTCAAATTCTGTCCTGCCCTTCCCCCTTTTTCTATTCTTTTCTGTCGTCCTCTCTGTCCTCCCCGGGCTAAACTCTGTCTTTTTTTTCCCCTATTCTGCTCTCCCCGTCTCTTTTCCTTCCTCTCTGTCCTCTTCTGTCATCTGCTGTCTTTTTTTTCTCTATTCTTTTCCTCTTTTCCTGTCTCTTCTCTCTCTGTATCTCTCTGTCATCTGTCGTCCCCTTTTTTTTTCTATGCCGGGCCCCCTTTTTCCCCTCTCTAGGGGGGGCCCCCTCCGGCCCTCTTTTCCCTCTCTCCCCCTTGTGATACCTTTCACGGACCTGCCCCAGGAAAATTAAAACAAAAGGACAAACACAAGGGAAACCCTTTAAAACCCAAACGAACCGTTGGGGGTGGTCCCTGCTTCAAGAGTTTTTTTTAAAGATCGACACATGGGGGGAAGAAAATCTGACGACCCTTCAGAACCTGTTAAAACTTCTCCTTCCCCTTTATCTCTGCCCATCACCATCTTCAAAAGAAAAAGGGAAACGGAAACTGTTTTCCGGCCCACTGAAAAAAGGACCCCTTGACATTTTGGGTTATTTTTGGGTACGAAAAAAAAAATTTAATTGAGGAATTTGGGTTTTTTGGGGCCCTTTGAACGTTTTGGGGGTTGCTTTCCTTTTACTTTTTTTGGACTTTCTTTTTGGGTTTTGAAAGAAAAGAACTCGAAGAATTGATAAAGGATTTGGTTTAAAGCTTTTTTTTCCCTTTTTGGGGGGGTTTTTATTTTGAATATAGAAAAAGACAATAAAACAAAAAGGTTTTTTTTATTTGATTTGGTTTAAGGGATAGTTTTTTTTTAAAATTTTATATAAAAAGACTTACAAAATACTTTTGAAAAAACAAACACACAACCCTAGCAACATACAACAACCCAAACCGGGTAGGGGGCCCCAAAAAAAAAAGACACATTAACAAAGACGACGGGGACGGGAAAACATGGGCTCTTCTGGGGAAATTTCCATGTTTTGGGGGGGCGGGGCAGCCTGGTGGGTTTGGTAATACGCTCGTGATTTTGTTGACCCGGGGTTTTGAATTCCCGTTTAAGAGAATTTTTCCCCTATTAATATCTTTTCCGACTCCACTTTCCCCCCCAAAAATCCTTCAGATGAGACCGTAAACCGAGGGGCACTAAGGAAACGCACGCAAAACCCCCCCTTTCCCGCACATTTAAATACCCTCCGCTTTTTTTTGGAAGAGGAGGGCCATTGTTGGGGCCCCCTGGTTAAAGGAAGGGCAACATTTACAAAACGCCCTACATTTCAGGGACGAATTTAAAAAACAACGAGTGCTTATTCCATTCTTCTTCTTCTTCTTCAAGTGCCCGGGTCTGGTCCTGCAGACATCGACGATCATGGCTCCCATTCTTCCCTGTTTTGGTCCCTCTCATGAGCTCATTGTTGGTGCCCTCTTTATTCGTTGCGAATTTGTTTAAGCGTCCGTGAATTTTGTGCGTTGTCTTCCCTGCTCTTTTTTTCCACAGATTTTGCCACTCCAAACAGTTTCTCTAGTCGTCAGCCCTTATATGGCCAAAAAATTTGAGCTGTCTTTCTCTGATGGTGTTGAGAAGGATCTCTTGATCCAGCCATTTCCTTACCTCTGCATTTGTTTTTCTTTTTGTCCATGAGACTTTCATGATTTCCCGGATAAAACCCATTCCACTCTTCTAGTCGCTGTTCTGGTCCTTGGCTAGGGTCCAGCACTCACACCGTAATAGAAGAATGGCCCATAACTAGGCTCCAAGACATGGATCTTGTCTTGAGGCTTAGCTTACTGTTGTAAAAATCATTTCATGTGTTAAAAGGTTGCTTAGATGACCGATCTCCTTGATTTCTGTGTCACACTTGCCGCCCGGGTTTGATAGTACAACCAAGGTATTTAAAGGTGTTTCCCCTTGTCTGATTCTCTCTCCTTTACAGGCTATGTTGCATTGTGGTATAAACACTTTTTTCGAGATCCCCCAGCATTCTGTCTTCTTTGGGATTGAGCTGGGAATCCTTTCTTTTCGCTTTCGTCTGTTTCTGTTGTTAAAAACTTTGCAGTTTTTATTTAGAGTCGGCGATAAGGACTGTGTCATCTGCATATCTCAGGTTGTTGATGTTGTGGCCACCTACACTAATTCCCATGATTCTCATATTTCGTAGAATTATTTCACTATATACATTAAATAAATCAGGTGAGAACACGCAGCCCTGCTCACAACCCCGCAGATTGGGCTATATGAAAAGATGCATTGTCGACTCTAAAGGCTGCCCTGTTTCCCCAAAATTTGTTCTGAGGATCGAAGATCTTTCCATCGATATATAGCCCTGCCAGAATATCAAACTTTTATCATTATCTTCGAAATAAAGAATAAATAAAAATTCGTAATCATTTTCCAGAAGAACAGAATTTAATAGAAAGAAAAGAAAAGAAGACAAAATTGATTTTAGAATTTCGAAAAGAATTCATTTTAAAGAAAAAGGAAAGTGTGTGTTGTGTGTGTTTTGTGTGTGTGTGTGGGGGGGGGGGGGTGGTGTGTGTGTGTGTGGGGGGGGGGGGGGGGGGAAAGAACGAAAAATGAATTCAGCTCTGATTAAAGGTTTAGGAAGGAAGGCATGTAGTTATACATAGCCTTCCCTTTCTTGTTTTTTTCAGCACGCAAAGTGGAAAGGGGAAAAAAAGGTTCAAATTTGTTGGCGCCTCGTATTTTTGGGGTTTCAATCGTAGACTATATTTGGACAGTGGTGGTGTGTGTGTGTGTGTGTGTGTGTGTGTGTGTGGTGGTGGTGTGTGTGGTGTTGTGTGAGAAATGTGAAAAGTCCTGCACCAAAGTCCCCAATGATGAATGGACTTAAGTCACTGCAAGTCTTCGAGTCAGGATTCTGTGGGGCTCTATCACTACAAAGCCATCTCTACGAATGAGCCAGCTGCTCTGTCTGTCTGTCTCCCCCCCCCCCCCCCCCAACAATATAACTGGAGTCAAAAAAGGATTCAAAAGCCGAGTTATTTTCTTGTAGTGTTTGGTTTTCAGTACCATTGTAAGTAAGGTTCACAGTATTCACAATTGATGATTTCCTTTTGTTCTCAAAGAACAAAGCAACTGGATTGAACCCATGTTGTTGTTGTTGTTGTTGTTGTTGTTGTTTTTAGATAAAATGGAGTGAATATATCTATATCTATCTATCTATCTGTCTGTCTGTCTATCTATCTATCTATCTATCTATCTATCTATCTATCTATCTATCTATCTATCTATCTATCTATCTATCTATCTATCTATCTATCTCTCTATCTATCTATCTATCTATCTATCTATCTATCTATCTATATGTCAAAGATGGCCAAAACTAAACGAATAAATTGATTCATCAATAAATGAATAGTGAAAAAAAAGAAACTGACTGACTAGCAGACCATTAGCAAAATCATTAACAGGATGACATTATTTGATAACAGAAATAATGTTACATTCAGTTTTTTTGTTCAAGTAATTACGAACAACCGCCTCCCCCCAAACCCCCCCCCCCAAAAAAAAAAAACACACACAAAAACCCCCCAACCAAAAACCCACCAACCAACCAACCAAAACAACAACAACAACAAAACAACCCCCACACCCAAAATAAACAAACCCAACCCCCCAAAGCAAAACCCGATAAGAACATAAAAGTAAGATTAATAGATGGAAACAATGCCTTAATCTCTGATTAATCGATATACGGAAGCTAACTGATGGTCAGTGAAAACATCTCAGAGATTGACTGACGCTATAGCCCAGTGGTTAATTAAGATCGTTCCACTCCAATCTCATGGGTCCATGAAGTCGTGGGTTCAAATCTCGACCTTCCAGTACATTAATTCCCTTCGTGCATATACTGCTAGACATGCATAAAATCAAATATAAACATTAAAGATGCCGTCATTCATGCCAGCGTTGGGCGGGTTACGGAAACACAAACATACCCAGCATGCATCCCCGAAGTCGGAATGCAGCTACCTTCATGGTGGACAAAAAACGGTCACATTCGCAAAATCTTACCATTGGTGAACCTCGAAGTTCTAGCTGAGAAACGAAAAAACAAATCTAGGAGAGTTAAAACAAGATTTTGTGTGTGTAGCAGGACCATTTCTTTTCTCTTCTTTCCTCACTTACCCCTTCTTTGACCAAAGGAGCAGCAGCAGCTGAGCTACACCCAGACAAATCCTGTTCACACCATTTCATACCTGAGTCCCGCCCTATGGGCAGTTGTAAACACAGCGCCCCCCTGTAGCGAGAAAGCCGGAAGACTCTTCAGAAGAAAAGAGAAGAAAAGGCCCTGGAATGAGACATGGCAGGATAACATCGGAGGGACTAGCGGACATGGGACAGCTTTACATTGGCAGTATGAAACTCTTTATTCAAACTTCTTCTTTCTACAGCAGGGGATTAGGACATCATGGACTCACCACCCTGTGCTTTCAGCTTTGATCAGTCACCCTCCACGTTGCCTTAATAACACACCACAAAACATCTTGATACTAAAGGTTGAACACACACACACACACACACACACCACACACACACACACACCTTGTTGATTAAACAGGAAAGAAAGAAAGACATTTAATAACTTGTGGGACAATGCATAGGGGAGAGAGGGAGAAGAGAGAGAGAGAGAGAGAGGGGGTGGGGTGGGGGGTAGCGAATAAGATAGATAAAGGGTCTGACTCATGGTCGGTAGATCGGTGGTCTAGCGGTAACGCGCCTGTCTAGAAAGCGAAAAGTCCGGGTCGGAAGTGTGCGGTGGTTCGAATCGTGCTTGGGCCCGAAACTTTTCCCCCATCCATTAGACCATGAGTGGTGGTCTGGCCGCTAGTCTTTCGGATGAGACGATAAACCGAGGTCCCGTGTGTTGCACAAAATTATTCAGCCCACGTAAAAGAACCCATGGAAGCAAGAGAGTTGTCCCTGACAAAATTCTGTAGGAAAAAGCCATTCTGATAGGGAAACAAATATAGTTGCAGACAAAAAAAAAAAGGATGGCGCTGCTCTTGTGGTGACGCGCTCTCCCCGGGGAGACTTGACTTACTTGACTTATGCCTCTTGGTTCCTTGGGGAACATAGGGCTGCAACAACACCCCTCCAACGAACTCGGTTTTGGGAGATCCTCTTCAGCTCGGCCCATGTCATTCCGGCTGCCTTCGTTTCTTCGTCAACACTTTTGCGCCAGGTCTGTTTTGGTCAACCAACTTTCCGCTTCCCTTGTGGATTCCAGTCAAGGGCCTGCCTGGTGACATTTGACGCAGGCTTGCGGAGTGTATGGCCGATCCATCCCCACTTCCTTTGTTTAATAATGGACTCGATTGGGGTTTGTCTGGTACTGTCCCACAGTTGTTTGTTGGATATGACTTCCGGCCACCTGATGTTGAGGATGTTCCTGAGGGCATTTGTTGGTAAAAGACTGGGAGTTTGTGGGTGTTGGTTTTTGTTACCCGCCAGGTTTCTGAGCCATAAAGTAGGACCGATTTGACATTGGTGTTGTAGATCTGGATCTTGTTTTGGAATGAGAGGGCTGTTGACCTCCAAATTGGCCGAAGGGTGTTGAAGGCGTGACGGACTTTGTTGATTCGGCACTTGATGTCTTCATCTGTTCCCCCATCTTTACTGACGACACTGCCCAGGTAAATAAACTTGCTGACTTTTTTTATGGTTTCTTAATGCAGTCGCACTGGGTCATGTGTTTTGTTGTTCACCCTCATGACCTCCGTCTTCCCGATGTTGATTTGGAGGCCAGTCTTTTCAGCTTCTTCAGCAACACGACAAAACTTCTCTTGTGCGTCTTGTTGCCTGTGGGAGAGAAGGCTGATGTCGTCTGCGAAGTCCAGGTCTTCCAGCTTCTTCATGAGGGTCCACTGTATGCCGGTTCTCCTGCCTGCTGTGGCTTGCCGCATTATCCAGTCAACCACCAACAGGAAGATGGTTGGCGACAACAGACAGCCCTGACGAACACCGGTCTGTATGGAAAAGAGTTCCGTCAGTTTCCCTTCATGGATGACTTGACAGGTGGCATCTTCATATAGCTGCTGGATGATGGTGATGAACTTTGGTGGAAAGCCATAGTGATGCCTGTTTCCAAATGTCATCTCTGTCGACGCTGTCAAATGCCTTCTGGAAGTCGACAAAGACTGAATATAGGGGGGTCTGCCACTCCAGGGACTGCTCAATGATGATGCGCATTGTGGCGATTTGATCTGTGCATGATCTGTCTTGCCTAAAGCCTGCCTGTTCATCCCGAAGTGTCTTGTCCAGTGCTGTCTTCAGTCTGTCTAGCATGATCTTTGTCAGCACTTTCCCTGGGATGGACAGTAGCATGATTCCTCTCCAGTTGTTGCAGGAGGACAGATCCCCTTTCTTTGGAATTGGCAGCTTTACGAGATGGCCTTTCTTCCAGTCTTCTGGTACACTCTCTTGCTCCCAGATCTTGTATAGGAGTGGGTATAACATCTCAGTGGAAGTTTGGATGTCTGCCTTCAGTGCTTCAGGTGGTATACCATCTGGGCCTGCTGCTTTGCTTGATTTGAGCGACTTGATGGCTTTGGTGATCTCATTCTTGGTAGGGGGGCCGGTGTTGATGCCAAGGATTTCAGTAGGTGGGGGGATGTCAGGCGGCATGGGTGGTGCAGGTCTGTTGAGCGTTTCTTTGAAGTGCTCTGCCCATCTTGCTCTCTGGTCCTCCTCACCTGGAATAATATTGCCATTCTTATCTTTGACAGGGCAGCTAGGTTTGTTGTTTTTTCCTGAGAGAGTTCTCGTGATCTCGTACAGTCTCTTCATATTTCTTTGGCCTGCTGCAGTCTCTGCTTCCTGAGTCAGTCCCTCGATGTATTTTCTCTTGTCTTTTCTTGCACTTCTCTTTACTGCCCGGTTTTTGTCCCAGTAGCATGCTTGCAGTTCCTGTTTCTTTTCTTGATCTTGTGTTCAGTTGATCTGATCTTTCAGCTGTTTTCTCTCGGTGATCAGTGCCCATGTTTCTCTTGTCAGCCACTCCTTGTATTTTCTTGTTTTCTTTCCCAGTACTGTTTGGCATGTTGTCTTCCAGGTCTCACGCAGACTCTGCCATTGCTCTTCGACTGTTTCCTCTGGCAGCTGGGAAAGCACACTGAAGTTGTTCCTCAGTTCGAGCCTGAATTCTTCTATTTTTTCTCTTTCCTTCAGGCTTGCACTTGAACTTGTGTGATGGTCTTCCTGCCCGGTCGATGTAGGCTTTGAGCTTGGTCTTGAGGATGGCAACAACAAGATGATGGTCTGATGCTGCATCTGCTCCGCGCTCACCCTGACATCATGCAAGGCTCCTTCTCCACTTTCGCCCGATGGTGATGTGGTCAATCTGGTTTTCTGTCTTGCCATCGGGGGAAGTCCATGTGGTCTTGTGGACTTCTTGTGGGAAAGATGTGCCTCCAATGACCAGGTCGTTGACATGCAAAATTCTGTAAAAGTTCTCCATTTCATTTTGTTCTCCATGCCATGTCTGCCCATGATCAGTTCTCTGTTTGTGTTGTCTGCCCCACTTGGCATTCATATCTCCCATTAGTATTTTTAGGTCCCTCTTTGGTGCTTTGTCCATGATGTCTGGACTTCTTCGAAGAAGTTTCCTTATCTTCTAACTCTGCTGTATTTGTTGGAGCGTAGCACTGATAGGATGGCAACCTTTCTGCCTTTTGAGTTGAAACGTGCTGTGAGGATCCGTGGTGACACTGGTTCCAGACAGCAGTGCTTGCGTTGCTTCGGGTCTCATCAGCAGCGCTACTCCATGTGTGTGGGGCTGGCCTTCTTCCTGTCCAGAGTAGATGATAGTGTCTCCGCTGCAAGTTTTTTCTGCCCGGTTCCATTCCATCTGGTCTCGCACAGGCCAAGGATCTTTAGGTTGTACCTGTGCATTTCTCTACTCACCTGTGTTGTTTTACCAGTTTCGTACATGGTTCTGATGTTCCAGGTCCCTATCGTGGTTGTTGACTTGGTTGTTAAAAGAGTTGTCGGCGCACTGGCTTCCCGGAGGCTTTCACCAGCACGCGTCATAGGCTCTACCAGAGAGGACTCTTCCCCAACCATGTCGCTTGTAAGAGGTAATGTTGCAGTTTCCGTAACAGACTAGTTTTTTTAGTGAATGGGTCATTAGCCCAATGCACAACCCCCAACCTGGAGGACCAGGGTGCATCGTTTAGTCTGGCTCCTCCCCCACAGACCTGTTGAGCATGGTTGAACCTGCCAGAGGCCGAAGCCCCCGCCCACATAGCTCTGGGGGTCATTGAAGCACGCAAGCCATCCCACCACGACAAGGTGATACACCATCGGGAAAGCTCCCGGGGAGAGCAGCCCGAATTTCACGCAGAGAAATCTTGTGACTTAAAGTGGTATAAATGAAATAAAAATGACAGAAATGGTCTACAGTTGTGGAGGGGTGCGAATTCTGGTCACTGCAGAACCCTCTCTTTGAGGTATTGCGGTATTGTGTTGTATTGTGTTGTGTTGTATTGTATTGTGTTGTGTTGTATTGCATTGCATGCATTGTATTGCATTGTATTGTATTGCATTGTATTATATTGTATTGCATTGCATTGTATTGCGTTGCATTGGAATGTATTGCATTGTATTGCATTGTATTGTATTGCATTGTATTGCATTGCATTGCATTGTATTGTATTGCATTGCATTGTATTGTATTGTATTGCATTGTATTGTATTGCATTGTATTGCATTGCATTGTATTGCGTTGCATTGCATTGTATTGCATTGTATTGCATTGTGTTGTATTGTATTGCATTGTATTGTATTGTATTGTATTGTATTGCATTGTATTGCATTGTATTGTGTTGTATTGTATACCACTTTAAGTCACGGCAGATTTCTCTACGTGAAATTTGGGCTGCTCTCCCCGCGGAGAGCGCGTCGCCACAAGAGCAGCGCCACCCATTAAGTTTTTCTTTTCCTGTCTACATATATAATTTGGTTTCCTATCAGAGTGGCTTTTTTCTACATAATTTTGCCAGGAATACTCTCTTGTTGCCGTGGGTTCTTTTACGTGCACTAAATGAGTATTGAACTCGGGACCTCAGTTTTTATCATCTCACCCAAAAGACTAGCACCCAGACCACCATCACTCACGGTCTAGCGGATGGGGGGAAACGTTTCGGGCACAAACAGGGATGGACCACCACGCACGTGAAACCCGGACTGTTCGCTGTGCAGGCAGGGAAGTTACCTCTAGACCCCCAATCCTCCCTCTAGTGGTAATAATAATAATAATAATAATAATAATAATAATAATAATAATAATAATAATAATAATAATAATGTATGGAATTTATATAGCGCTGAATCTTGTAAAGCAACAAATCAAAAGCGCTCAGATTTTTAAAAATTATTATATCGAGGATAATGGAATAAGCACTCATGTGCTTTTTTTTTTTGTACAACCAGTCCCCGTGTGGTATGCGGTTTTGTAAATTTTGTCATCTGTTCCCACCGGCACACAATGGCCTACTCTTCGAAAGCGGAACAGGATTTAACTTGTGCGCAAGATGTTGTGCGTGCGTTCGCACACGGGACCTCGTTTATAGTCACATCCGAAGGACTGTGTGTCACAGCTTGCACTCCTGATCTGAGGGCCCAGGATCCAGCCCCCACCCACACGCCCGTTTGAGGATTTTTCCCCCGGAGTTAGCATCAGTGCCGACTCCACTCCCCCTCAAGTCCTTCGAATGAAACTATAAACCGAGGTCCCGGTTGCGAACGCACTCACAACCGTCTCGCGCACACGTGAAAAACCCATTTTGCTTTTTCGTAACAGTAGGCCATTTCGTGCCGGAAGGAACGGATGACAAAATTAAAAAACACACACCACCCAACCGCATGCACACAGCTGTGGTGTGTAGAGACCATCCCCGAAGTCGGAATGTGGCTACCTAAATGATGAGGGGGAAAAACGGTCGTCTAAGCGACAGTCTCACCATTGGTGAACCTCGGGGCTCTTGCCCAGGAAGGAAAGAGTAGAGAGTGAAAGAAACCTGTAACTGAATGGCTGCCTTGGGGATACGTCATGTGCCCTCCCCACCTACCTCCAAGCAAAAGAGAAAGAGGGGAACATCTCATGTTTTTTAAACTTCAGGGAGAGAGTACACAGACAGACAGACAGACAGACAAACAGACAGACAGACAGTCAGTCAGACAGACAGACAGACAGACAGACAGACAGACATTCAGACAGACAGACAGACAGACAGACATTCAGACATTAATAATAATAATAATAATAATAATGTATGGAATTTATATAGCGCTGAATCTTGTAAAGCAACAAATCAAAGCGCTCAGATTTCATTTCATACCACTTTAAGTCACGGCAGATTTCTCCGTGAAATTCGGGCTGCTCTCCCCGGGGAGAGCGGGAGAGCGCGTCGCCACAAGCGCTGCGCCACCCTTTTTTTTATGTCTGCAACTGTATTTGTTTCCCTATCAGAGTGACTTTTTTCTAAGAATTTTGCCAGGGACAACTCTCTTGTTGCCGTGGTTTTTTTACGTGCGCTAAATAATTACGTGTAACACACGGGACCTCGGTTTATCGTCTCATCCGAAAGACTAGCGCCCAGACCACCACTCGTGGTCTAATGGATGGGGGAAAAGTTTCCGGTCCAAACGGGGTACGAACCGCCGCACACTTCAGACCCGGACTTTTCGCTTTCTAGACAGGCGCGTTACCTCTAGACCACCGATCCACCATACAGACAGACAGACAGACAGACAGACAGACATTTCAGACATTCAGACATTCAGACATTCAGACATTCAGACAGACAGACAGACATTCAGACAGTCAGACAGACAGACAGACAGACAGACGAACAGAGAGAGAAATAGGGAGAGACACAAAGCAGAGACTGGCATATTGGACATCAGCAGACAGACAGACAGACAGACAGACAGAAAGACATAGAAATAGTGAGAGGCAGAGAGTGAAGACTGACATATTTGAACAACAGACAGACAGACGGACGGACAGACAGAGAGACAGACAGTGAAGTAGGCAGAGCCAGAGAGCGAAGGCTGACATATTGGAAATGCCACGGGAGGCCAGACAGTGTTGATCTGACCAGGCACTGCTGATTCAGAGATCAGGACATGCCATTTGGCAGAACGTGCCATTTGTCAAAACACGCCATTTGGCAGAGGGTGCCATTTGTCAAAACACGCCATTTGTCAGAACGCGTCATTTATCAGAACGTGCCATTTGTCAGAACGATGCCATTTGTCAAAACACGCCATTTGTCAGAACGCGTCATTTGTCAGAACATGTCATTTGTCAGAACATGTCATAATTTGTCAGTGGCAGGGAACACTGGCTGGCAGGTAAACAGACAGACTGACTGACTGACTGCCAGACAGATGGACAAACAGACCCAGACATAAACACCTGCGCGCGCGAGCGTGTATCACCCACCTACCCCATCACTCGCTCACTCACTCACACACACCCCACACACACACACACAAAAACCACACACACACACACACACACACACACAACACACACACAGGGAACATGTTGAGCTTTATTTTTAAATTTCCCTGTTCCGCTTTTCGTAAGAGTAGGCCATTGTGTGAAGTGGGAACAGATGACAGAATTCACAAATCCGCATACACACAAGGACTGGATGTAAAAAAGCACATAAGTGCTTATTCCATTATCCCGATATAAAAGAATAAAATAGATAAACACACACAAACACATACGCACACACCACCACCACACACACAAAACCCACACACACACACACACACACACACACACACACACAACACACCACACACACACACACACACACACACACACACACACACACACACCCCACAAATGCATTGCTTATTCAATGTACCTCTGGAAAAAAAAATTTTGGACTTGACTTGACTTGACACACACACCTCTCTCTCTCTCAATCACTCTCTCTCTCTCTCTCTCTCTCTCCCTCTCTCTCTCTCTCTCTCATCTCTTTTCTGCGTCTGTCTGATACTACTATTTGTTCAGAGGGCAGGAGCAAGGGTAGACTGAAGGACTCACATCATCATCATCATCATCATAATTATGCAAACCCACACTGACGCTGTCGCTCTAATGCCTGTGCATGCTTCAAGGAGTTCCTCTGCATTAGGAAAGGAGAAAAGAGGGGAACAAGACCAGAGAAAGGAGAAAAGAGGGGAACAAGACCAGAGAAAGGGGAAAAGAGGGGAACAAGACCAGAGAAAGGGGAAAAAGGGGAACAAGACCAGAGAAAGGGAAAAGAGGGGAAAAAGACCAGAGAAAGGGGAAAAGAGGGGAACAAGCCCAGAGAAAGGGGAAAAGAGGGGAACAAGACCAGAGAAAGGGGAAAAGAGGGGAACAAGACCAGAGAAAGGGGAAAAGAACAGAGAAAGGGGAAAAGAGGGGGGAAAGAACAGGAAAGGGAAGAAAAGAGGGGGAAAAGAACAGAGAAAGGGGAAAAGAACAAGAAAAGGGAAAAGAGGGGAAAAAGAACAGAAAAAGGGGGAAAAGAGGGGAAAAAGAAAAAGAAAGGGGAAAAAGAACAGAGAAAGGGGAAAAGAGGGGAAAAAGAACAGAAAAAAGGGGAAAAGAGGGGAAAAAGAAATAGAAAGGGGAAAAGAGGGGGAAAAGAACAGGAAAGGGGGAAAGAGGGGAAAAGAACAGAGAAAGGGGAAAAGAGGGGAAAAGAACAGGGAAAGGGGAAAGAGGGGAAAAAAAACAGAGAAAGGGGGAAAGAGGGGAAAAAAGAACAGAGAAAGGGGAAAAGAACAAGAAAGGGGAAAAAAGAACAGGGAAAGGGGAAAAGAGGGAAAAAAAACAGAGAAAGGGGAAAAAAACAGAGAAAGGGAAAAAGGGGGGGAAAAACAGGGAAAGGGGAAAAGGGGGAAAAAAACAGAAAAAGGGGGAAAAAGAGGGGAAAAACGGGAAAAAGGGGAAAAGAACAGAAAAGGGAAAACAGGGGAATAGAACAGAGAAAGGGGAAAAGAGGGGGAAAGAACAGAGAAAGGGAAAAGAGGGGGAAAAGAACAGAGAAAGGGGAAAAGAGGGGAAAAACAGAGAAAGGGGAAAAAAACAGAGAAAGGGGAAAAGGGGAATAAGAACAGAGAAAGGGGAAAAGAGGGGACAGAACAGAAAAAAGGGAAAAGAGGGGGAAAACAGAAAAAGGGGGAAAAAAGAGGGGGAAAATAACAGAGAAAGGGAAAAGAGGAGGAAAACAGAGAAAGGGGAAAAGAGGGGGAAAATAACAGAGAAAAGGGAAAGACGGGGACAAGAACAGAGAAAGGGGAAAGAGGGGGAAAAGAACAGAGATAGGGGGAAAGGGGGGGAAAAGAACAGAGACAGGGGAAAAGAACGAGAAAGGGGAAAGAGGGGAAAAAACAGAAAAAGGGGAAAAGAACAGAGAAAGGGGAAAAAAGGGGGGAAAAGAACAGAAAAAAGGGGAGAGAGGGGGGAAAAGAACAGAGAAAGGGGAGAGAGGGGGAAAAGAACAGAGAAAGGATTGAACAGAAGGCAAAACTACATGATAATAAGACACAGACACAAACACACAATACACACACACGCATAGAAGATATAACGCACACACACACCCCACCCCACACACCCCACACACCCCACACACACACACACACACACCCCACACACAACACACACACACACACACAACACACACCACAACACATTTCTCCACCACACATACACTGCATACACACACACACACACACACACACACACACACACACACAACACACACACACACACACACACACACACACACACACACAGAGGATATAACGCACACATACACGCACACACATACCCCCACAACACACACAACACATTACCCCACCACACACACACCACACACACACACACACACACCACACACACAACACACACACACACACACATAATAATAACATATACACTCACATACACAAAAACACACACACACACAAACACACAGAGGATATAACGCACACATATTCACACCCCAACACACACCACAACACACATTACTCCACCACACACACAAAACACCACAACACACATTACTCACCACACAACACTCGCATACACACACACATACACACACACACGCTCACACAGAAGATATAACGCGCACATAATTATACGCACATACACCACAACATACGCACACATTCTCCACCACACACAACACACAACACACAAGAGAAAGGAAAGCAAGGGGGGAAAGGCATTACATCTGAAGGCAAACAAAGACAAACTAACAGCGGAGATTTGAAAAAAAACAGCTGTCGTGCGATGCCAATTAAAGATGTTTTGGTGTGTGTGTGTGTGTGTGGTGTTGTGTGTGTGTGTGTGTGTGTTGTGTAGTGTTGTGTGTGAGAGTGTGTGTGTGTTGTGAGTAGTGTGTGTTGTGTGTGTGTGTGTGAGGTGTGTGTGTTGTGGAGTAGTGTGTGTGTGTGAGTTGTGTGTGTGTGTGTGTGTGTGTGTGTGTGTGTGTTGTGGTATTTGTGTGTGTGTGTGTGTGTTGTGTGTGTGTGTGGGGTTGTGTGTGTGTTGTGGAGTAGTGTGTGTGTGTGTGTGGGGTGTGTTGTGGTGTAGTGTGTGTGTGTGTGTGTGTGTGTACCACGGGTGTCTCCTTGTCATTCCTTTACCACCATCATATTCATTCATGCAAGGCCAGACCTCATTATAGAAAGGGCATGTTAAGATCGACAACTCCGGGTTGGCTGAAATTGCGTCCTTTATCGACCACGACGCCGTGCCTCGTGGTTTGAGTTCTTGTTGTTTGTTTTGGTGTTGGTGTTTTTTGGAGAGGGGTGGTAAGGGGGGGGGGTGGGGGCGGGGGGGGAGTGGTTTCTTTGTTTGTTTGTTTCTTGTGTAGTTTCTTTTTTCTGAGTCTTTCTCTCGTCTGACTGCGGAAAAGGAGTTGTCGTGGTTGCTAAATGACACTCCCAGTTTTTATTGTCTTCATACTTCCATTAAAGATACGGTGGTCTAGAAGTTGCACTTAGTGAGGTTATGGGTTCAATTCCTGCCTAAACCAGATCTTTTCTTTCATCTGCCAATACCATGAGTGGTGGTCTGAGTGCTAGGGTTTTCTTGTGGTTTTTGTGTGTGTGTTGTTGTTGGATGAGATGAAAAACCGAGATCCCATGTGCTACATGAAGGGCCCTTAACTCATGCTGACAAAAGAGTTGTCCCTTGAAAAAGTATGTAGAAACAAACCCCCACCCTGACAGGGAAACAAGTACCCCGTGTTTTTATTTTATTCAAATTTTTTTCTTTTATATCAAAGGATAATAAATAAGCACTTTTGTGCTTTTCTGAAAAAAAAACTTTGATTGACTTGACTTGGCTATAGCGTCTGTCGAAACTTTGTGGTGAAAATCCAGGCTGCCGTCCCCGGGAAGAGATTAACGCCACAAGAACAGCGCCACAACTTTCCTCCCTGTCTGTACGTAGGGGACGGGATAGCCTAGTGGTTAGAACATTGCGCTGGCAATCTGACGACCTGGGTTCGATTCCCGTTGAAGGGGATATTCTCCCCTGGAATTAACATCAGTGCAGACTCCACTCTCCCCAAAAGTCCTTCGGATGAGACTATAAACCGAGGCCCCGTGTGCGAAAGCACGCAGAACATCTTGCACACACGTTAAATCATGTTCAGCTTTTTGTAAGAGTAGGCCATTGTGTGCCCGGGGGGAACAGATGACAGAATTTACAAAACCGCATAACACGGAGACTGGAGGGGGACGGGATGTAGTGGTCGGAGCACTCGCTTTCCCCAGCCAAGTTAAGCCGCCCAGCGTGGGTTCCCCCTTTGGATGGGTGACCGTTTACGGCCCGGTTCAGACAATTTCCCCCGTTCACCCCGTGTAAATGGGTACCCGCCTCTTTTGGGTCAGGGAAGGTAAAACAGCGAGGGGAGGAGTGGGGCCCCCCGGGGCCC
>CM054138.1:77454265-77501278 GCA_028751875.1 Rapana venosa | reverse complement strand
ACCCTCAGAGCTCTAGCTGTGGAATAAAAAGAAAAAAACAACACAACAAGCAAACAAAAAAATACAACATTGACCATAACATGCGAAATACAGAAGGAAAAAAAATCTTGGGCTCTTATTTACATTCTTAGAGAATTTGTCAAACCTTTTTTAGTTTATAAAAGTAGTACCTCAAGTTTTGCATGGGGGTTTGTTTGTCCAGTCATGACAATGTCACTGCGCAGATCTCTAACACTCACAAGTATCTCTGAACTCTCTTTCTTTGAGAAGATTGTATTTCTTCTTGTTGAAGAGAAGACAACAGCGGGTAGCGGGCCCTTGATGGCGGTGCTGACGGCAGCAGCAGTCATACATGTTCCTCTGCAGCCTGATGTCTCTCATTATTATGGGGGAAACCTCATGGAATGCCCAGAACTCCCTTTGGACGATTACCTGGTTGAAAGTGAGTGCCCAGTGTGGTTTAGAGGTTTGGGATATTGTGTGTAAGCTCTGTGTGTGTGTGTTTTTGGTTTTTAAAATTTTATTCTTTCATTTCAAGGATAATGGAGTAAGCATTGTGTGCTTTTTTGATCCAGTCCTGTGTGTATGCAGTTTTGTAAATTGTGTGTGTGTGTTCATGTGTGCTGTGTGTGTGTGTGGGGGGGGGAAGGTGTTTCAAATTGGCAGAGCGAGTTAAATTTCCTTCTTTTTGTTTTTTCTTAAGCTAAAGGTATGCCTTTACTTCCAGCAAAAAATTCTACCCTTTTCTAATACCTTTAATAATAATTGGGGTTTGAGTGGCATTTCTGTGAACTTTCAGTACAGCCATTATGTAACATTGGCTCAAGAAAACAGATTTTGGATGTTTTGGGGTGTTTTTATTCCAAAGGTTAATTCTGATTTTGCTCTTCGGGGCTGGGTGGGTAGGGGGGATGAGGGGGGAGGGGGGGGGGGGGGGGGGGGGGGGGTTGGTTGTATAGCATATACATGTACTCAGTAAAAAAAAAATTTTTTTTAAATACATGTAGAGACACACTTAACAAAAAACCAACCAAACAAACAAACCAGAAAAACCCACATGAAATGATTTGAAATTTGTCCAGCTTTGACATGAAATGATTTAAATTCTCACCAACTTTACTTTTATCAATTCACCAATCAATAAAAAAAAAATCATTGCTAAAACTTTTCTCCTGTTATGACTTAGGTTGTCATCAAAATCATCAAACATTTCTTGTAAGGATTTAAGGTGATTTGATCTCCAATATGGGAAAACCATTCACCTTTTTGAACGGTAACCTCACGCTGGCTTTGAACTAGCCGTCAACTTTTCCAGTGCTAGTTTAATCAAGACTGTCTTCATCAAAACTGAAACAAGCGCTTTGATTTGCTTTTACAAGATATAGCGCTATATAAATTCCATTTATTTTATTTTTATTTTTTTAATTTTCATTATTAATATTGTTATTATTATTATTATGAAACCTCTCTGTAGGCCCATTTTCCCATGGTGATTTCAGACTTTGAGCAGGAAGTGCAGCAGCTGCCCCGACAGTGGGAAGAGACGGAGTTTGGGGCGCGCTATCAGGCTGGGGGAGACACCGTGGCCGTGCAGGGCGACCGTCGCAGTCCAGTGACCTTCACCTTGATGTCCTACAATATCCTGGCCCAGGACCTTATCTGCTTTAACCCTGACCTGTACACCCGCAACAGTCCAGAGTCGCTGGACTGGGGCCACCGCCGTTGTCGCCTGATGGCAGAGATTGCCTATCACAATGCTGATGTGAGTGTGTGTGTGTGTGTGTGTGACTCTGTGTGTTTATTTATTTATTTATTTTTTTTAATTTATTCTTTTATATCGAGGATAATGGAATAAGCACTCATGTGCTTTTTTACATCCAGTCCCCGTGTGTATGCGGATTTGTAAATTTTGTCATCTGTTTCCACCGTCACACAATGGCCTACTCTTCCGAAAAGCGGAACAGGATTTAACATGTGCGCAAGATGTTCTGCATGCGTTCGAACACAGGGCCTCGGTTTATAGTCTCATCCGAAGGACTTTGTGTGTGTGTGTGTGTGTGTGTGTGGTGTGACTGTGTGTGTGATCTGTGTGTGTGTGACTCTGTGTGTGTGTGTGTGTGACTGTGTGGGTGTGTGTGTGTGGTGCGCTAGAGTGGTGTGGGATCTGTGTGTGTATGTTTTGGGGTTATTGTGCATGATGCATTATTCTGTATTTTTCCTGAGCAGTAATGTTGACTTTGTTCAGAAAGCAGATACAGTGTCTGTAATTGATTGTGGTTGTGGTTGTGCTGTCACAGATCTTTATTCACGTATCAGGATGCTATTTTTTTTAAATTGGTCTTGACACCGATGTGAAAGTAAAGGAAAAAGTACTCTGAAGACTGCATTTCAAGAGAATGCAGTGTCCAGAGCATCTTTTGGTCTTAAAGCAGATTATGATAATGGTCTTAACAAGATTGTATCATGTGAATGGCATAAAAAATATAGTTGGTAGGATATTTCACTGGCCTAGGAAGCTCTGTCAGTCTTTTTTTCTCTTTTTTTTTTTTCATTTCTCAGATAGAGCTCAGATATACACCAATGGTGCGATTTTCCCCCCACCATTAAGGTAGGTGCATTCTGACTTCGGGATGGTGTCCAAACACGACACCAGTGTGCACGCGTTTTAAAAACATTTTGTCATTCATTCCTACAGGCACAAAGTGGCCTACTCTTACGCAAAGTGGAATGGGTTTTTAACATGTGCACAAGATATTCTGCATGCATTCGCACATGGGGCCTTGGTTTGTAGTATTTCTCTTCACCGAACATTCAGACACTAACTAGTGTTGTTTGTCATGAGCGAAAAATGCATTGTGCTTGCCATTAAGTGCCCGACAAGTCAGACCCAGCTCATCTGACTTAGTGAGATTTTTGCGTATGCAACGATTTTGCGTATGCAACGTTTTTGCCCACCAAAAGTTAGCATTATTCCGACTTCAAGAAGTTAGCCACATTTCGACTTCCAGGATGTATGCTGGGTATGTTTGTGGTTTCAGAATGCACCAAATGATGAAGGATCTTTTAACATGCATATTTGATCATCTGCATGTGTATATGCATGAAGGGAATTAAGGCACTGGCAGGACTGTACTTAAAGTTGACCTGGGAGATCGTAAAAATCCCCACCCATGATTCACCAGAGGAGGACCCCAAGATTCGAACCCGGGCTTTTTGGTTAAAGTGTACTGCATTTGGTATCACTGTTTTTTGGTTCCTTTTTTTTTTTTAAATTGCGGGGGGAAAGGGGGGAGAGAGCTAAAAAAAGGGGGCAGGGAAAGTACTCCCCAAACCCCTTTTGACTTTTTGGGCCCCCGTTAAAACCAGATGCTTGTTAGTTTTAAAAAAACTACTTCAGTCTGTTCTGTTTCTGAATTTGACGGGTTTTTAAAAATGTAGCCCATCTGTTGTAATGTGGATGTTTGGACAGGTTCTGAAGTTGGCCCATCTGTAGTAAGGGTTTTGTTTGGGGACAGGTTCTGAATGTGGGCCATCTGTAGTAATGTGTGATTTTTTGGGACAGGTTCTGGTGTAGCCCATCTGTAGTAATGTGTTGATTTTGGACAGGTTTGAAGTTTTAGCCCTCTGTAGAAAATGTTTTGGGATTTTTTGGAAGGGTTCTGGTGTGGGGCCCATCTGTAGTAAGTTTTGATGTTTGGAAGGTTTGAATGTGGCCATCTGTGTTTTTGGTGGTTTAAAGGTTTGAAGTGTGGCCCCTCTTTGTAGTATGTGTCCCGATGGTTTTGCGGTTTTGGAAGTGTGGGCCCATCTGTAGTAATGTGTTGATTTTTTGGACAGGTTTAAAGG
The DNA here is from genome assembly GCA_028751875.1 of Rapana venosa. NCBI lineage: Eukaryota > Metazoa > Mollusca > Gastropoda > Neogastropoda > Muricidae > Rapana > Rapana venosa. Next base: position 77,497,432 of record CM054138.1, on the reverse strand, counting down.
TCCCCTCTGTGAAATGTGTTTTTTGGGGAAGGTTTTTTGAGTGTGGCCCCTCTTTTGTATGTTTTGATGTTTGGACGGTTGAAGTGTGCCCATCTGTAGAAATGGTGATTTTGGGGACAGGTTTGAAGTGTCCCATTGTAGTAATGTGTGAGTTTGGAAGGTTCTGAAAGTGTTGCCATCTTAGTAATGTGTGATGTTTGGGACGGTTCGAAGTGTGGCCCACTGTAGTATGTGTGATGTTTGGACGGGTTTGAAGTTTTGGCCCATTTTTAGTAATTGGGATTTTGGGGGACGGTTTTAAAGTCCCCCTCGGTGGTTTGGTTTGGGTTTTGGGGGGGGGCCCCTTTAGTAATGTTTTGATTTTGGATGGTTCAAAAATTTTGCTTCGGGGTAAGGTATTTTCCCTTTAAGCCCAATTTAAAAAATTTTGGTTGTTTGAAAACTGAAACCCAAAATTTAAAATTGTTGAGGACAAAAATGTACCCAACCAATTTTGGGTTTGGGAGTGCCCCCACCAAAAAATTTTAAAAAAATTTTCCCCAAAAAAAACCCCCCCCCCCCAAAAAAATTTTCCCCCAAAAATTTAATCCAAAAACCCAATACCCACCAAAAAAAAAAACCCAATTTTTCCCCCCAAAGATGGATTTCTTGGGATTCTTTTGTTTTAAAAAAAATTTAAATTTTTTTTGTGAACCCATCCCCCCTTTTGTTGTGTAAAGGGTTTAATTACCCCCAAATTTAAAAATTTTTTGGGGGTTTTTGGGTGTAAAAAGGGGAAGGGGGTTTTAAAAAACTGGGGCCCACCGGGGAAAAGGAAGGTTTAGGGGAAACGGCAGTGATTGGGGGGGGGGGGGACCCAAAATTTGGTTGGCGGTTTGGGGAGCCCCGGGTTGGGTGGAGGGGTTTTGGTTTGGTGGGGGTTTTTCGAATAAGGGGGGGGGACATTTTTTTTCTTGTGTTTTGTTTTTTGGTTGTTTTTTTTTGGTTTGGGGGTTTTGAGGTTTAAAATGGGGTCCCTTTTTTTGGGGGGGATGTGCCCTTTGACGGGGTGGGGCCTTTTTTTTAAAAAAAATTTTTTTTTGGGAAAAAGGGGTTTCCCCCCAAAGTAGATTTTAACTAGCGTTTTAATGGGAAGTGCAAAAGGCCAAACCCTTAAAAAATTTTAAAGTGGGGGAAACACACTGTTGCCCCCACCCGTGAAATGGGGAAAAGAAACCTAAATTTTCCAAAACAAACCTAACTTTTTTTTTAAAATTTTTCCCCCAAAAATTTCCCAATAAAATTGGAAAAAAGGCTTCTTGAAAAACCCAAAAAAGTTTTCCTTCAAAGGGGAAAAGGGCAAAAAAATTGAACCCCAGTTTTTCTCCCCACGTTAGGCGGGGAAACCAAAACTTTACCCTTTTTTTTAAAGGGAAATTTTAATTTTTTAAAAATTTGGGGGGGAAAATTTTTTTAAGGAATAATTTTTTTTTTGGGGGAAAAAATTTTGGGGAGAGGGACCTCAAGTGGGGACCAAAATGGGGGCCGGCTTTTTTTTGGGGGTTTTTTGGGGAAAAAATTTTGGGGGAACCGTTTTGCGTGGCCCCCCCTTTGTCTTACCTTTTCCCAGGGATGTTTTAATTTTAGCTTTTTTGGGGAAAAAAACCCCCAAATTTTGTTTTTTTTTAAATGGTTTTTTTTTGAATTCCCTTGATTGTGGCCAAGGAGTTGTGGTTTGGGGGGGTTATGTTAGGAGTAAAATTTTAAAAGGTTGAATGCGATTTTAAATTAAACCCGTAATGCCGTTAGTGTACAAGAAGGGAGGGATGTTTTTGAGTTGTTTTGGGGTTTTTTTTGGGGTTTTTTCCCCAATTTTTGCCATTTTTTTGGGGGTTTTCCGGGGGAATTTTTTTCAACTCTTTTTTTGGGGGTTTTTTTGGTTCCGTAAGGTCTTGAATTTTCCCCCCCTTTAGGGCCCCCCCTTTTTTGGTTGGGGGGAGGGGGTGGGGTATTTTCCGGATTTGTTTTTCCCTTGTTGTTTTTAGTGGGGGCTTTTTGCGGGGGTTTGCCTGGGTTCTTTTTGGGGGGGGATTAATTTTTAAAATTTCAAAATTGGGGTTTTTTTGGTTGGGGCTTAACCCCAAAAGGGGGCCCGGAGATTGTTTCCAGGAAAGTTTGAAAAAGAAGGGGGGGGAGGGGATTTTTGAGGGGGGTGTTTAAGGTTGGTTTTTGTTTGGTTTGCGAAGAATTTTTAAATTGAAGAGTTCTTAAAAATTGATGGGGCCTTTTAAAGAAATTTTTTTTTGGACGGGGTTGGGGTTTTTTTTTTTGATGGGGGTCTTTCGAATGTTTTTGGCGGGTTAAAAAGGGGTTTTTCTGAAGGATTTTCTTTGGGGTTTTTGTTTTTAAGGCTTGGAAAAAAGGGGTGGATCGGGACTGATTTTCTTAATTTTGATTCTTTTTCCTTTTTGGGGAAGAAATGAGGGTTGGGCCCGGGGGGCCCCCTTTTGGGGGGTCCAGGGGCGGGTTTTTAAAATCCCCCGGGGGGTTCGAAGTGGGGTTTTGGGGTTTTTTTCCCTTTCGGGTTTTGAAATTTTTCCCACGGGTTTTAAAAGGGGGTTTGGGTTTCTTGGGTTTTTGGTTTTGTTCGGAGTTTTTTAAATTCGTTTTTGCCACCCTTTTTTGGGGGCCTTCGAAAGGGATTTTGTTTAAAAATGGGAGGTTTTTTGGGGTGGCGGGTTTTTGGGGGGGGTTGGGGGTTTTTTGGTTTTTTGGGTTTGTTTAATTTGGAGATTTTTCGTTTTTTGGGGGAGTTTTTTTTGGGGGATGGGGGGTTTTTAATTTCCCCTTTTTGGGTTTTTTGTTCTTCAGGTTTTAAGTTTTGGGGGGTGAAGGGCCCAGTTTGGGAAAGGTTTGGGTTTTTTTCCCTTTTTCCCCAAACTCCCTTTCCGAAGGTTTGGGGTTAAGGGGGGGGGTTTTTGGGGGGAAAAAATTTGTGCAAATTTGCCCCTTTTTGAAAAAAATTTCAGCGCTTTTTCAGCTTTTCCTGTTCCCCCCGGGGGTTTTTTTGGGGGAGCTTGATCTGAGGGTTGGGTAAGGTTGGTCACAAAATATAAGGGTTTTTTGGGGCTTTTTTTGGGGGAAAAAAAAAGGGGGGAAAAAAAGTGGGGTTTTTCGGTAGGGGGTTTTTTGGGATCCCCGGTTTTTTTTTTTGGGGGGAATTTTTGGGGGAATTGAATTGGGGAAAAAAAGTTTTTTCTTGTTTTTCCCCCCCAAAGGGGATTTTTTCCCGGCAGGGTTTGGTCAGGCCATTTGGTTTCCATTTGGTAAGAAGCCCTTCTTTTGGATTTTTGGGCCTTTTTTTGTAAAAAAATACCCTTTTTTTTTATTTGTTTTGGGGGGCTAATTTTAAATGATTTCCCTGGGGTTTTTTGGCCACCAGGGGGGTCAGGTTAAAATTGGGGTCACTGTAAAGAGTTCCTTTTGGCCCCAAAAAATCCCCCGGGGGGTGTTTGGAGGCCCCCCCCTTTCCGTTTGTCCCCCCCCCCTTTTTTTTTGGAAAAATGCCCAGGTTTGGCCCTTTCCCTTAGCCCATTACCCGGGGTTGGGGTTACCTTTGGGCCCCCCAAGGGTTGGAGGATTTTATGAACCAAGGGTTTTTTGGGAAATTTGATGGGGTTTTCTCCCTCCCCTTTTTTTCCCCCAAACGGGAACGTTTAAAAGGGGGGGGGGGAAACCCTAACCATGGATTTTTTTGGGGGGGCATTTTTCCTGGAAAAGGGGCTTTTTGGGGCCCCCCCCTTTTCCCAAGCTTTTATTTTAAGGGGGTTTTTGGGGGGGGACTCCCCCAAAAGGGGGAATTTTTGGGGGTTAATCCCAGGGAAAACCCTCTGGAGGGAATGGTAAACCCAAAACCAAAACCCGGGAAACTCTACCTTTTTCATTTGCCTTTTTCCAAGGACAATTTGGGGAAAACCCAACTTCCCCAAAAAACCCCCCCCCCAAATTACCCTTTTTTGGGGGGAAAAAAAAAATTTAAAAATTTTTTTGGGGGGGGCCTCCCGGGGCCCCAGAACCCCCCAAAAACCCCCCCCGGGTTTTTTTGGGAAAAACCCCCCCCCCCAAATCATGACACCCAAAAGGGACCCACCCGGACAAGGGGCCTTTTTGGGCCCTAAAAATTGGGGGTTTTTCCGGGGATAGTGGGGGGGCAGGGATGTGGGCGGACGTATTTCCCCCTTTCTGTCCCCCTTTTCCCGGGGAAAGACCTGGCCCGTATCACAGTGGGGGGGGAATTTCAGCTTCGTAAAGGGGCCGCGGGAACCCCCTCCTTTAAAAGGGTTTTGGGCGACAGAACAGTCCGGAAAAGAATAACTCCAGACTGTGTGGGGGCAGGGGGGCGGTGCCCGTCTTCAGGAGGGGGCAAAACTCGCATGCAGAGCAAATGTTAGTAAACCCTTTTCACAAGGCAGGTGGCCGCCCGAGGGGAAGAGTGAACATTGAGGGTGCCCGTGAGAGCTCTGATATTTGGTGATAGGAAGGAGAAGTGTGTGGACCAGAGGTGAGTTCCACTCAAAGGAGAAGTAAAGGGGAAAAAGGTCAGACAAGAGGAAAAAGGTTCGAAAAAAGAGGAGGAATAAAAGGAAAGGGGGGGTTAGACAGGAAAGGAGGGTAGGGGTTCGAAAGGGGGGGGTAGGAGTTCAGCAAGAGGGGTGGGTTTCAGGGGCAGGGGATAGGAGTTCAGAAAAAGAGGGATAGGAGTTCAGACAAGAGGGATGGAGTTCGAAAAGGGGGGTAGGAGTTCAGACAAGGGGATAGGGTTCAGACGGGGGGAGGGAGAAAAGGGGGGGAAATTCAGACAAGAGGGATAGGGGTTCAGACAGGAGGAGGGAGGAAAGTTCAGACAAAAGGGATAGGAGTTAGAAGGAGGAGGGAGAGAAGTTTCGACAAGAGGGAAGGAGTTAGAAGGAGGAGGGAGAGAATTCAGACGAGGGGGAGAGAAGTTCAGCAAGAGGGATAGGGGGTTTGAAAGAGGGGGGAGGGAGTTCAGACAATAGAGAGAAAAAGTTAGATGATGGGGGGAAAAACTCGACAGTGGGGGAAAATTTACTGATGGGGAGAAAAGTTCGATAGGGAGGAGAAGTTCAGACAAGGGGAGATAAGTTCAGCAAAAAAAGGGGGGGAGAAAGTTCAGATAAAGGGGAGAGAAAATTCAGACAAGGGGGGGAGGAAGTTCAGACAAAGGGGGGAGAAATTTTGAAAAGGGGGAGGGAAATTCAGACAAGGGGGGAAGTTCAGACAAAGGGGAGAGGAAGTTCAGACAAGGGGGGGGAGGGGAAATTCAGACAAGGGGAGAGAAGTTCAGACAAAAAGGGGAGGAAGTTCAGGGGCAAGGGGGGGGAAGTTCAGATAAGGGGGGGGAGAAGTTAGGGCAAGGGGGAAGAAGTTCAGGGGGAAAAAGGGGGGAGGGTTTTCAGGGGGCAAAGGGGAGAGGGGTTCGAAAGGGGGAAAAGCTTTCAGTTAAAGATGGGGGTTTGCACAAAGCACCGGTAGGAAAAGGGGGATGTCCCTTACACCGGGGGGGCCCGGGACCTGTTTTTTCCCCCGGCTTTTAATGCTGTTGAAAAAGGAAAAGGTGGGTGGGAGGGGAGGAGGGCCCAAACCCACGGCGGGGAGATTTACGTTTGGGGGGGCTAAATGTTTTTCAAATGTGGACAGTTTGCGCGTGTGGAATAAGGGGAAGGTTTAATGAAATGGTGGGGGGGGGTTTTGAAATTGGGTTTGGGGCTTTTGGTCATGCGGGGGGGGGGGGGGGGGGGGGTGGTGCGTTGGGGGGCTTTCCTAAAGGCGCTTCCCTGCCTTTGGGTTTGGGCACCCTTTTTGCTCAGGATAGATCAAATCAAATTTTTGTTGAAAACCTTCTGGTTTTGTATTTCTTGTGTATTTGATAACATATTGGCTTAATTCTTTAAAAAGGAAACGGTTAGTGTGGATTTAACTTAAAAAGGGGAAGGTGTTGAAAGTCAACAGTTTGTCATTTACTCTTAAAAAAATTAAAAGGCCCTGATTTTTGAAAGTCCAAAAAAGGCCCTAAAAACCCAAAATAGACTGGGCCCGGTGCCCAAAAAAAGTGAAAATGGGGGAACCAAAGATAAAAAGGGTTTTGTTGAAAAATAGTTAAAAAAAATAAAAAAAACTTAAAGGGGGAAATGAAATAAGGTTTAAAATTTTTTATTTTTTCGGAGAATGTTGTTGATATTTACAACCTTTTTGAAGGGATAATTTCCCTATTAAAAGGATATCGTTTGCTTTCACCGTTGTTTTTTTTTAATAAGGATTTCTACCCCTAGGTATGGGCTTTAAATTTTTCAAAAATTTTATGTTTTTAAAAAAAAAGGGAACTCGGATTATTTTGGTGCAAAAAATACCAGTTTTCTGTTTATGGAAATCCCTCTTCGTTTTTTAAAAATTTTAACGGTGTGTGATACACCTATTGTTTTGTTGCCCCAATTGCCGCATTTACAAAATGCAGGTGTTGTAGGGTTTTAGAATAAAAACTAAAATGTAAACCCCTTTCTTTTTTCTTTAAATTTAGGAATTTCCCCCAAGTTTCCCAAAACAACAAAACAAAACCCTTCATAAAAAACAATCAGTTAAGCCAGCCTTTCCTATTTTTCCCCGCTTAAGTGGTGGTTATTTTCTTTTTTTAAAATTCGAAATTAAAATTTGTTTGGAGATTATTTAAAAAAAAGCCCAAAAAACTTTTGGGGGGAGGGGGGATCCTTTTCAACCATGAGGCCTTTCCATGGTTCTTTTTAGATTTAGGAGACTTTTTCAGTTTTGGGGTGAGTGTGAGCTTTTGCTAAAATTTCCCATGAAATGGCTTTTTAAAACAGATTGTTGTATTTTTTTTATTCTGAGATAAATGTATGATGTGAAAAAACCAAGGGGGCCATTTAAAAATGGATTGAAAAAATTTTCCCTTAGATAACAAAAGATTTGTTTGATTGAGGGGGATTTGTTTCCCTTTTCCCTCAACCCGGGTTTTTGTGTGCATGCAAAGTTGAAAAACTTAAAATTGGTTAATTTTCCCTGCCCAATGTCCCAAGAAAAGGGGAAGTGTTTTAACAGATTGACTATTTTCCCAGATAGTTTTGGGCCCAAAGCTTTTTTAAAACCCCTTATTTGAAAAAAATTTTTCCCTCTTAGCCATCTTCTGTGTTTTTTATCTTTGGATTCTTTTATCTTTTTTCGGATTTTAAGTTTGTTTATTTTTCTCAGAAAAAATTTGGGTTTTCTTTTTTTCCCAGTGAAAAAATTCAGGGTCTGCTTTTTTTTGGGGGGTTTTTGTTTTAATTCTGTGGGGAAAACTGTGTTTTCCCCACTCTGGGAAAAGGGGGTTTCCCCTGTATGACTGTATTTTTAAGTACCTTGTAATTTTGGAAACCCCAATACTCCAAACCTCCCAGGGGATTTTTTAAGGGGGGTTTTTAAGGGTTTTTTAAAAAATAAAAACTTGTGATGTCCCAAATCCCCCTTTCCCCTTTTTGGTCCTTTTTTAAAACTAGAATTTTTAAATTTTTAAAACAAAAAAAAGAAAAAAAAAAACAAACCAACTTTCAAAATTAAAAAAACAATCACTTTTCCCAGGGAAACAGAAAAAACGGGGTTTTCCCCTCATGTGCAGTGCATTTAAACCCGGGGCCAAAATTTGCCAAAGTGGTTGGGGTGCAGTTTTAAAAAAACCTAATGTTTTGAAGTCAGGGGTTTTAAATTTCTCAGCTGCTTGTGATGGATTAATTAAGCTTTAGGAAAAATTTTATTTTTTTTATTTTTAAACCCGGTTCCCCAAAAAAATTTTTCCAAAGGGGCCCTTTTTAAAAAAGGGGGGGGGAAAAAAGGGGGACCCCGGGGGGGGCCCGGGGGCCCTTTTAAATTTTTGCACACCAAGGGCAGGAAGATTTTTTTTTTTTTAAAATTTGTTGTTTCATAAAAAAAAAATACCCCAAAAAAGAGGGAAAAAATTTTTCCAAAGTTTGGGGTTTTTAGGGGCCCTTTGCGGGGTTTGAGGCGGGGAACCTTTGGATGGGTGGGGTTGAATGTGGCTGGTTTTTTGGTTTCCCTTTTGGGAAAAAAGGCCTTTTAAAAATTTTAAATGGGGTAAGCTTGCGGGGAAAAAATTTTTGGGCAAAGGGTTCATCCTGTACTTGGGGTGGTTGTTTTTGTTGTTTTTTTTTGGGGGGAAAGAATTAATCAGGTCACCTTCGGCTCAAAATTAACAAAAATTTTTAATTTTATAGCTTATTTCCAAGCCCCCCCCTTTTTTTTTAAAAAAAAAAAACCTTTTTGTGTTTTTTCACGTTTTTGTATTGAAGGGGGCGGGTTTTGCTCGGGGGAAATTCCCAAAATTTATCAACTTTTTCACTGCATTTTTTTAATATAAAACTTTGTGCATGTTTTTTTAGTTTTGGGTTTCAAAGTTTTGGTGATTTTTTTGTCCCTTTTTTATGTGGTGGGGGGGGGGGGGGGGGTATACTTTAAAAAATAGGGGCTTTTTGTTTTTTCCATGTGTGTCTGGGTGGGATACCATCCATAAAAATTAAATTGGGCCCATGATATTTAGTAATGAGGGGGTTTGTTAGAATTTTAAAAGGAGGGTTAAAGGGGTTTTGGGGTTATTTTTTTTGGGAAAAATTGTTATTTTGTGATGTTTGGTTGTGTGTTGGTTTAAAGTGTGTGGAAAGTTTAAAAAAACCCGCGCTTTTTCCCCCTCTCTTTGGTTTCTTGTGGGAGTTTTTAGCCCTTTGGGTGAGGACATTAAAAACCAAAGGGCTGTTTGCAAAACCCCAAAGAGAAAAAAATTTTGGGGGCACCCTGTTTAAAACCCGTTTTTGGGTTTTTGGGAAAGTAGGCCAAATTTTGGGGGGGGGGAAACGATGAAAAAAATTTTTTCAAAAACTAAAAAACCGGGGGGCTGGATGTAAAAAGAAAATAAGGGAATTATTTATTACCTCTTTTTTAAAGAATAAAAAAATTTTAAAAAAAAAGCATGCCCAGACCCCCTTTTTTTTTTGTTTTCATCTTTGGTTTTGTTCCTTTTTTTCCCGGGTGGGTTTTAAAACCCCCTCAATTTTTTTAAACTCCCCCCTCCAGCCCTACCCCGAAATTTGTTATGGGGCATCCTTTGAGTTAGAAGGGCCACAGGGAAAACCCCTCCTTTTTTTAGGCCCTATAAAGGCCCCTCAGCCCCGGGGAGGGCCCCGCACAGTGGTGGGAGTTTTTTGGTGCCTGGGTTTGGCAACATACCCCAAGGGGAAAACCCCCCACTAAGCCCCCCTTATTACAAAAGTAAATTTGCCAGTCGGGGAAAACCGGGCTGACCCCCCTGAGTTGCCCAAACCCAAAAAATTGGCCCCAAAAACCACACATCCCCCCCAAGGGCCAATTTCCCCCAAAAAAAAAAACCCTTTAAGGGCTTTGGAAAACAAACTTTACCAAGGGGACCCGAAGGGGTAAGGGGGGAAAAAAAATTGAGGGGGGCCCTGAGGACCAAGCAAAATGGGCCCCTAATCAGAGGGAAATTTTTTTTTTTGCATAAAAGATCAGTTTTAAAAAGGGGGGGTGGTGACATTTGATGTTGCTATGGAAAAGGGGATAAAGCTTTTTGGGGCTACTTGGGGCAGGGTTGTACTCTATGCTTTAAATATCTTAAATTTTCCTTTGGGGCAGCCAAAAAGATACAGGGAAACCTTTTAATGGTTTTGGTTAGGTTATTTTAAAAAAACCCCTCTTTAAACTCCAAAACCTTCAAATGGAGGGGAAACTCAAATTGTGGGCCCAGTCTTTCCCCTGAAAACCCCAATCAAAACCGCGGAAAAAATGACCCATGAAATCTTGGGTTTGAACCCCGGGAAATTTTCCCGGTTTCCCAAAAAAACCCCAAAGGGAACTAACCCTGCAAAATTGGGAGCTGGTGCATGCCCAGATCTTTGTCACTTATTTTTTTCAACCCGTTTCTGCTTTTTGTTTGTTTTTGTGAAACATGAAAACCGCCCCTTATATCACTTTTAATCTTTGGACTGAATGTACAAAAAAATGCTTTTCCTTTTTTTCAAAATAAAAAAAATAGAAGTTTTTATATTAATTTGTTTTTTTTTGTTAAAAACCCGGGTTTTTTTTTAAACAAAAAACCAGAGAAAAACTAAAGGCCCAATTCCCTTTTTGAGCTTTTAGAAAAATTTTCGGACAAACAGCTTTTGTTAAACATATGATTTGTATGAAATAGTTTCTGTTTTTGTCTGTCTTGAAGAACCCTGAATGCACTTTTTAAAAATGAAATTATACAATAATTTTGTAAATTTGCTGATAATAATTTGGGTTGCTGTTTCATGTAAAGACAGATTTAAAACAGAAAATGGGTTTAATTTGGGGGGGAGGGGGGGGTGGAAAAAAAACTGTATTTCAGCTGTTTAACTTACACTGAGCAAACTTATATTCATCAGTTTTGAAACATGCCAAACACAGGCCTAAATTTGTTTAACCACTGTCCATATAAAAGCAAAAGCTAAAGCAAAAAGGGTTTTGTATTATATTTTTTATGGTGAAGGGAAAAAACCCCCCATCACAAAAACAGATAAATTTTATTCATGTTCAGATGACATACATCATACAGATGTTTTTCCCAAAAGTCATGCATGTGCATGTTGCATGGCGTTTTGTGGAACAATAAATATTTTAGAATTATGATTTTGTTGCTTTGGGATTCGTTAAGCTTTCTTTTAGGAAGGCATACATTGTAGTAATTGTTTTTGATTTTTTTTGATCTTGTGGACAGGTTTTTCTACTTCTTTCAAATTTTGAGGAATTTTTTTCAGGGACCCCGTGAAACTTGTGGCAGTGTGTTTTTGGGAAGGCACTAAAAAACGGGAAATCATCCCCCTCTTGCTTGAGGGTTTTAGTTGGGATGAAAAAAGGGTTTCCCCCTTTCTGCAATCCGTGAAACAAAGCACAGGGGTTTTGGAAAATGCCAAGAGTACATATTGTATTACCTGGGTTTTCAAGTCCCTTCTGAAGGCTGGGGGGTATGGGTTGGGAAAGATTTTAATTGCAAGAGGGGGAACCCTTCCTTTTTTCTTCTTCTTCTTCCCTACTGCTTCCCTTTTACTGTGTTATGCCCTTTGAGGGTGGAGGGGCCCAGCGTTTTCTGTCTGGAAAAATCTCTCCACTCTCTCTCTTTCATCTGTTGTTTTTTTGGGGTCATTTCCCCCCATACATTATAATATGTATGCCTCACTGCTCATAATTTTGCACTTGTATGAAAAAAAACACACGACACACCGCAGCCCACACAAACACACACGCCCGCACACACAGACACACACGCCAAAGCACGTACTCGCGCACGCCCCACACACACACCTGCATCAATCCATCTAAACCCGTTTTCCCTGATATTTCTATAGCCCCCCCGATCACAAAGGCATATAGAGCTTCACCCCGGTTTGTGGTTTTTGCTCAGATTTAAGCTGACCACTATGTAGGGGGCCCCAGATTTAATAGCCCCAAAATTAAAACCAACTGTTCTTTACAAAAGTTTTGTTCATTTTGTTTTAAAGTTTAAAAAAAAAAAAAAAAAAAAAGCGTTCAATCTTTTCCTTTTTCCCCCGCTGCATCAACCTAACATAAAAGTTGGACAGTCACCTGTTGCGCAGAAAACCCTTTGAAAATTTTTTAAATGGAATAAATCCACCCTCCCACACAAATCCATTTGGAGCAAAAGACCACTTTGCAAGGAAAAGAAAGCAGATGCCCGTCGGGAGGGCCCACCTTTTTGAACTTTCACCATGAAGGTTTCATATTCCACATTTATTTATTTTTTTATTTCTTTTTTTTATTTATACCACTTTAAGTCCGGGAAATTTTTTTTGCGTGAAAAATTTTGGCTGCTCTCCCCGGGGAGAGCACGTTGCCACAAGGCAGCGCCCCCCTTTTTTTTTTTTTTTGGTCTGGGAAAGTTTTTGTTTCCCTAACAGAGTGGCTTTTTTTTTAAAAATTTTGCCGGGGCACTCTCTTTTTCCATGGGTTTTTTTACATGCGCTCTAATTTTTTATAACACAGGGGGCCCAAATTTATTGTCTCATCCGAAAGACTAAAGCCCGCCCCCCACTCATGGTCTAATGGTGGGGGAAAAGTTTTGGGCCCCGGGGGATACAAACCCCCCGCAACTTCCGACCCGGGATTTTTCCTTTTTTGACAGGGGCGTTTCTCTCCCCCCGATCCACCATCAAACCCCTCCTCCCTCAACACAGAAAGAGACTTGGGGAATATTAATTTTTTTCAAATTTTTTGCAGCACAGGTTTGTGTTTTTCCCTATTAATTATCAACTCCATCAAAAAAACACAAAGCCGTTAATTTGAATTGAAACCACGTAAGTCTGGCAGTTTTTTCTATGTGAAATTTCAATGCAGTACACCCATTTTTTTTTTTTTCCTATTTGCATGGTTGTTTTTCCCCATCAAAATGGTGATTTTTCACGAATTTTGCCAGGAAAATTTGTTGCCCTGGGGTTTAATTTTCATGCGCGATCATAATTATAAGACCACAGTTTTTTTTAGGGTGGACAGAATTTTTTTACCAAGGCAGCACTATTATTATGGGATTGGGGAAAAAAAGCCTACCCCCAATTTGTGAAAGAGAATCTCCCCCCAAAAAAGTTTGGGGGAAACAGCTGCACTTTCCCTGAAGAGGATGATAAAAACAAGATTTTAAATCTTTTTTTCCCTGAAAGGGAAAGAAGTAGCAGGGGCAAATAAAGTTACTACAATTATCTGCATCAGAAGGGAAAAAAAACTGGCAAAAACACAGTGAATTTCAACACATTTGAAAAAAGAAGATGCCCTTTTTTCCCTTTACAGCCATTCAAAGGACATGAGCAAAGCTTGGGGTAAGTCTTTTCCCCTTTGTATGGGGACAGTGAATATGAAAGACAGCAGAATTCAGAGGAAAAAGAAAAACATTGATTGTGTTGCCCATCGGGGCGGGTTGGGTCCCACAAAATCCCCAGAAAAAATTTCCACAAAATGTTTTTATAAACTGAAAAATTTGGCGAATACTACGATAAACGGGTTTTGTAAAAATGAAAAAAGTCTCTTGTACTCTTTTCCTTTCTATTGTAAAGGGAAAAGACCTGACGTTGGGGAAAGTTTTTTTTTGGGGTTTGGGCCCCAAGGTTTCCCCACTTCCCTATATCTTTTTAAGTCTTTTTTTGCCCTTTAATGCAAATCTCAAAATTTGAAATTAAATTGATTTGTTACCGTGCAAAAAAACCAGGTTTAAAAACCCCATTTTGTTTTCACCTTTTACAATATGTCAAAACTTTGGGATGCATGGGGGCTTTGCCCCCCAAAAAGAATCCCAAAGGGTCCCTACCCCAAGGAGAAAGGGGAGATAGCCTTGATTTTCTGGGGTGCAGATCTGAGATGTTTTATTTATATAAATAAAGATTTTCCCCCGCCTTTCAATGATTGGGATGCAGGGTACAGGGAATTTTTTTGAAACACTAACAGAAAAGGAAAAGGTGGTGATTTGTGAGCAGATAGCAAGCCAGGGCCCAAATGCAAAACGAGACCTACAAATGAACATTTAAAAAAAAAAGGGAAAAAAAAGAAAATAACAAAAAACAACCCAAAGTTATTTTACATGAACCTGTGTAGTGAAAATGGGACCAAACCCTTACAACTTTTAGCTTTAAAGAAGTATATTAATTTTTCCTAGTTTTTTGTTGTCTCCCCCTTTCCATTAAGGGAAAAAAATGATGGAGGCATAAATAGGTTAATCCGTTAGTACAAAAACAAAAGGATGGGGGAAACTTTTTTGGAGAGATTTTTAAAAACTTTCAAACTGCAAAAAAAGAGCCCACTTGGGGAAAACGAAAAAATAAAAACGCCCCAAAACCCGGGGGACCCTCACGAGAAGGAGCGAGAAATCACGAAGTTTTTTGTTTAAGTCGGTTTATGACGGGGTGGGGGGCGTCCCCGGGAAAAAAGTTTTCTTGCTTCACCCATCTTTCGTGATTTGTGAACTGTTTACATAAATTAAAACCCCTAGTCAAGTTTTCCATATTACATTTCTTTTTTTTGGAGAAAAAAAGATATTTTCTCCTGTTTGTTTGCAACCCGGGGGTTTGCCAACGAAAAGTCAAAGGTTTGGCCCCGTCTCGTCTGCTTTTCCCGCGACTTTACCCGAGGTGACTGAAATCTTCTTTCCCCGGGACGATTAAGTTCAAATGTGCTTGCATTTGCATAATTTTTTCATTGTCTCTTTTCTGCAAAAATGGGAAATGTATAGGGAGAGAAGATAAATGAATGAAGTTTTGAGATAAAATTTTTGCAGTTGTTTCAATTTGGGAGGAGGGTGTCTTTTCAACAACATTGCAACTTACCTCTTGGGTTGGGAAGTGATTCACGATAGGTTGGGGGGGGGGGGGGGGGAGGGAACAGATCTTAAGACGGAGAGTACACAAGCTGTTGCAAACAGCTGTCACAATATGCCTGCATGAGAAAAATGTCTTTTGGAATGGCCATTTCTCCTCATCAAGTGTTAAAATCAGTGATGTTAATGTTGTTGTTACTGGGCTTATTTTTGTGATCATGGGAATAATGTACATAATTAATATTATAAGTAACTTATTGATTACATCTTTCTAAATCATTGTCATTTAGATTAGGTACTTATCTTGATCCTGTTAAAATGCTAAATGCTTTCACAGCACTCTATAATCCGTAAACCCAGGAACTGAGGAAGCCTCCATCATAAATTTAAAAAAATTATCGAATTTACTTAGAAAAAAACTGGTTATAGTCTTTTGTGGTTAGTTTTGGGAAGCTTCATAGTTCCACACTGAAAAAATGTTAACTGCAGTGCATAAGTTCAGCTGTTTTACAGTTTAATCTTTTAGTGTTTAGTATCTTATCAAACTTTGAGATACAGTGATACGATAGCATCTACACACATACACACCACACACACACACACACACCGCCCCCGTTTAAAAAACCCAACAACAACAAAGACTGAAACTAATACAGTAATAGTACCTTTGAATTTTGAACACAAGGGTGGCACCTGTCCTATGCGGCTGTAGTTAAAATATAAATTACATCATCTATTATTTCAGAATCACTTTTCATTAAGGTTTTTTTTTAAAAATAATCTCGGGCCCAATTTCTTGGTGGTGCTGGTGTTTTGCAATCAACAGCTTTGAATTGTTTGATTCATGATTGCCATTTTCTTTCCACATTTAAAAAAAAAATATTCTTTTAATTTTACTTTAGACTTATAAGTTTAAAATGTAAACAAAAACAATGTTGAACAAAATTTTTATTCAATTATTATATTTTGCAGAGTCGGGAAAAACAACATTTCAGTGAATTTGTAAATTAAAATGGTAACTAGTTTGAACGTGGATTTTTCCCTAGCCAGTTTTTTGAGTTTGAATTTGAGTTTTGACAATGAAGCCTTTTAACAGGTGTTTTGAAAAACTAGTGTATAACATAAAGAATTGTGAATGTAAATTGTAATGTCACAGTGTATACAATCATACAGATTCATTTAAAAAAATATATATTGGTGAGTAACAATACATAATATTGCTTTTTGGGTTTTGGTTTTTTAGTGTGTAATCATTTTTTAGGGGTATCTTATCCATAAAATGTGGTCAGAACAAGAAACTTTGAAACTTTTTAAAATTTGATATTGCTTTAGTTTTAAGTTTTTATTGGAATTTAGTTTTTTTACCTATTCTAAACCCGTGTTTTAAAAATAGAAAACTAAGAAAGGAGATATTTTGTTTTTTAATTATCATAACTGAACTTAAAACTGCACTAAGATTGGGGCTTCATCAGAGACAGCACTATTATTAAGCATGATATGTCACACATTATAAAATTTTATGTCATTAAACAGTGCCCCTAGAAGTGACTAATGTCCTGTGACATGCATAGCAGAGATTGTGGGATTGATAGCATTAATAATTAGGTTACTATCTAATACAGTAAATACTAATGTATCTTGTTTCAAAGCAGTATCTTTCTAATGTGCTTAATGCCCTTGTGGAGTGGATGCATGAGTTTTCCCTGGCTAAAACATTATGTTTTTATTAACTTTATCATCATTATTATGTTAATTAACATGATTGCAGCACTTCTGTTTTCATGTGTTCATGTACATGTAGCTGCCCTGTACTGTGCATGCTATGCTATAGTATATTTCATTTATTTGTGTTATTTAATGTGCATTGTTTATTAACTGTTGTGACTACAATCTATTCATGGTTTGTTTACCACTGTCCTGTAGGTTGTACTGTTATGTTTAAATGCATGTGTGGGCATGCTTATGATATATATGTTAGTGTGTGTGTGTGTGTGTGCGTAAAATAAAATAAATGTGTGCTTGTTTTTAATGTGCGTGTGTGTGTCATGTCTAGGATACAGTGTGTTTGTGTGTGGGTGGCATGCCTGCTGAAGTGTTTATATGTGATACATGTGTGCATGATGTGTGCTTGCATTAATGTTTTTTAGTAATGCATACATGTATGTGCTAACTCTGTGCATGTATCCACGCATGTGTAACTTGGCATGTGTGTATGTCCTATACTGGTTTGCAGACCAGGGGATGTGGTGAGTGGTGTGAGTAGTGCATGCAGTGGCCAGCATAATGGAGGGCCAAGGGGAACCTGACCCCTCTTCCCAAACCCCAGCCCCTACCAAGCCCCCTTCTCCCCCTGCCCAGACTGGGGAGGATGCCAAACCCAAGGACAGCAGGTAAACATGCATACATGTAGATGAAGTACTATTCATCAGCTATTGATCATAATTAAATTTTACTGCTATTGCAGTATTGACATGCTAATATATATAAGAATTAAATATATATATATATATATAATTATATATTTTTTTTTGTTTTTTCTGCCATCACAATAGATGATCTACACACCTTGTTCGGAATGCAGATATCCATTCCAGTTTTAGAAGTCATGTCTTGTGTGTCAGAGAAAAGCATTTACTGTCAAGTGTTTATTGAAAGGGTTTCTACACTGTCAGCTGAAAGGGAAGCCCATTGTTTGCACTTGACATTCCTGTCTGTCAGTGTTTGGAGAAAGAACTTATTTTGAGTACCTTTTAAACAAAAATTTCTGTGAAGTTGATAAAACAACTGAGAAAGTAGTTATTAGTAATATTTTTGTACATATACTCATTATACTGATTATTTTTTGTGTGTGTTTTTTTTTTTGTTGGTTTCATCCTGCTGGTATTTGATTAAAGTAAGAAAGTAATGATTGTGTGGTAGTATTTTTGTCATCATCATGTCATTGAACAAAACACACAAAAACTAATAAATTTATCAGTCTTCTATAGCCCTGTCAGGGTGTGTGACCTGTGTTATGTGTGCGTGCCTGCCAGCATGCACATTTGGACTTGTTTGAACTATTAATTGTTACTGGTTGTATGACTGTGTAAGAATGAGTTGAGTGCAAGCGCTTTGATTTGTCTCTGCAAGATATAGCGCTATATAACTTCAATTTATTATTATTATTATTCTTTATTGTCAAAATTAATGTTCACACACCAGTTATTGTCTGTCACTTGAGTGAAAATGTGTTGCAATGCCATTAAACACCTGACAAGTCAGGCCCAGTGCATCTAACTTTGCCATGGAGAGAATTATTATTAACTTTTAAGTCTTTGGACCAGAAATGCAGAGAAAAAAGATGAGGTGACAGGAAGAAAAGGAACAAGCAGAAGCAAAGAGAGGGATAGAAAAGAGGGAATTCCTTTCACAGACTTTCCAGAAGTTGGGGATACTATACTGACAGACCCCTGGCATTTCCACAGGGGAATTTATCTATCTTAGAAGAGACAATAATCAGTTCATCTCATTCTTCATCTGTACAAGAGGGTGTTTACCAGGCCTGGTTATTCTGTTATGGTCACATTGATGTTTCTGCATATTCGGTACATATTTGCATTTTTGCTTTACATATTGCTGTATTGTCTTGAGCAAAGTTGTCCTTGAACTTATCCCATATATAAATACAGTCACTGGTATTTTTCTGATTTGTAATTAATTCAAATAGAGTGAGCGGTACATCATACCACTACATCATGTCCATGCTTCATTGTTTTGTGATACAGGATACTGCTTTAAATTTCTGCTCAGACTGGCTGAACTTTGAAGAGACACGAGTTTCATTGAATTAATATTTTTAAAAATCAACATACACTAAAATTACATGCTGTATAGTATGAAATCATTAGAAAAAAAATTTGGGATCAGTGGTTACTGAGGAGGAAAGGGACAGGAAGGGGGCTTTTGTTCTTGTTTAATTTAAAATCCACTCTCCAGTAAGTAACACATCAGGTTTGAGTAGTGGGTACTGTCTACTGTCTCCACCTTGGGTATAAAACTATTAAAAGAACCCAGGGAGGACTTTTTATTTTTTTTTTTTAAACCCCTCTCAGTCCTCTCCAGTAACACATCACATTTGAGTCAGTAGTGCCAGTAGGTACTATCTTCTGTGACCTCATGGATAGTAAAAAGCAAATTGAAAGTGATCAGTTTGAATCCTCACTACAAAATAGAGCATTTGAACGTAATTGAAGCAAAACAAAACCCAAAAGACAACTTCTTGTCTCTCATGCACAATATTATATTTGTTATGTTTTTTCTGATTTGCAACACTGCAGTGCATGAATGCATGCACACGTAGAGTTGGGGTTTTTTGTGTTTGCATGCATGTGTTGCACAGTGAGTGATGTGGAAGTGTGTGTGTGTGTGTGTGTGTGTGTCATTCTGTATGTGTTAAAGATAATTAAGGTGATGGTAATAATAATGTGTTTACTGTAAAGAGAAAAGATTGAAGTATGAATTAGCAGCTATTGTTGCAGTGACTTTTGCTGCTGCTGATAGTAGTGTTGTACTGTAATTTTTCTGGAATGTGCTGTAATGATGTTGATCTATATTATATATATAATATCTGTTGCTCAGCTAGCCTACCACTGTATCATTCAGTGATCATTGATCTCAGTGTAATAGATATTACAGAGGCAACTCACTGATTCCTCCCATTTTTCTTTATAATAATAATAATAATGTATGGAATTTATATAGCGCTGAATCTTGTAAAGCAACAAATCAAAGCACTCAGATGAATTAAAAAAAAAATTTATGCGTGTGTATGCAGTTTTGTAAATTTTCTCATCTGTTCCCACCGGCACACAATGGCCTACTCTTTCGAACAGCGGAACAGGATTTAACGTGTGCGCAAGGTGCTCTGCATGTGTTCGCACACGGGGCCTCGGTTTATAGTCTCATCTGAAGGACTTATGGTCTTAAGTATTGTTTACAGCATGAGTCTGCATTTTTCTGTTGCATATAGCCAGTAACAATAGGTCTCTGTTTTGCATTGGGTCATTTGACATCACTGTGTTGTGACACAAATAACTGAAGTTTACCATCTTCCAAGGAACAGTCAGTGGACGCAGTCTTTGCTATTTCACTGTAAGCACATTCACATAGATTTAAAATGCAGAATTTAAGGTGTGCCAATCCATCATTTTTTATCAAAAGTCTTGTATGTAAATTAAGCATGTGTCGTGGTGTTATAAAGCAAGTGCAAAAAGAAAATTGTTACCTTACATTTACAAAAAAGGGGGAAGAAGAAAAAAAGTGATGCAGTGCACTACATTCAAGAGGTGAAATCTGTCCTCACACTTTCAGAGCCGTTTCCTTATTTGTTCAGCAAAGAAAGCCACCAGGGCAAAGTGGAGTTGTACATGTATACCATGTTGATTTTGATCTATTTTGTGTTTGATTTTCTTTTGTTGATGTCTGAAACGTTCACCTGTGTATT
This sequence comes from Rapana venosa, assembly GCA_028751875.1. NCBI lineage: Eukaryota > Metazoa > Mollusca > Gastropoda > Neogastropoda > Muricidae > Rapana > Rapana venosa. Next base: position 77,477,540 of record CM054138.1, on the reverse strand, counting down.
AATAATCTGCTTGCAGGTGTGTGTAAGTTTTGTCAATGTGCATGCTTGGGTGTGTATGTTGTGGCGTTGTGGTTTTTTTAAAATATTTATTTTATTCTTTTATATCGAGGATAATGGAATAAGCACTTATGTGCTTTTTTTTTTATACCCAGTCCCCATGTGTATGCGGTTTTATAGATTCTGTCATCTCTTCCCACCGGCACTCAATGGCCTACTCTTCCAAAAAGCGGAACAGGATTGACGTGTGCGCAATATTGTCTGCGTGCGTTCGCTTGTGCGTGCGTTTGTGTCACTGTATGTATGTGTGACACGTGGTGGGGTGTGAATATATAATGTGTGTGTGTGTGTGTGTGTGTGTGTGTGTGTGTGTGTGTGTGTGTGTGTGTGGGGTTTTTAGAAGATCGTCAGTAGGATGGCACAGACTTTCACTGTGTCAGATAAAGAAAAAGGGGTTTGAGAGTACTTGAACCTTCCTTTTAACATTTGGAAGACAGATCCCAAATCAAACATGAACCAGGACTCTTGTTGGCTGAGTGGGATCTTTGACACATGCATTCTTTTGATCAAAGGCCATGAGTTCAAATCTTACTGTACAGTCAAATTTGGAAGACTTTTTTTTTTTTAAAAGAGTTAGCATGGACCCAACACTTGTGCAGCCTACAGTCCCTTCCAGTCTATCAGATGAAATGAAAAAGCATGTTTTAACCATCTTGCATGCATGGTACTTTGTTAACCCTAAACCATCTGTAAGGAGGAGTAGGCCATTGTAGGCAGAGAGGATAAAAATAAAGATGCACTCTATGTCTTTAGACATCATCCCTGAGATGAATGTGGCTACCTAAATAGTGCAATTAATTAAATTTGTAACTGTAAAATACCCCAAAAATGTACAAGTAACAGCAGAGTTCTGGCAAAGAAATGAAGAATAGGCAGATGCAATTCATACCGGGGGTATTGTGTTTTTTTATCTGTTGATTTTTTATCATACTTGGCATTTATTTTCATTTCTTGTCAAAGACATGATTTACAGAAAAGAATGGAGCGGGAAAAACAAGAAAGAAGTGTGGTTTATGGTATCAAACACAAGGTGAAATAATGGCAACATAGTGTAGTTGAAAAGAAATGGCCACCTTGATTGAAAAACACAATGTTCAGCAGTACTGTTATCTTTTAGAATTTAGCTTTGAGTTTGTTGACTAATGCTTCACTCCGTTTGAAGGGTTTTTAAAAAAACCCAACTTTTAATGGACATTAATGTGATGCTCATACAGGCTTTTTCTAAAATCAAAGGTCTGTACTCAGCCATTGAAAATACAGGAAGCTGCTGAATGAAAAGAAGCTGGTCAAATAAAACTGGCATAGAGCCAAAAGGAAAAGCAAGACCGTATATAAATCAGCCACCTGCCTTTCTCCTGTTTAGCTCAAAAACATGATGTACTCTTTCTCTCTCCCCAGACAGATCAACAGATGACTGTTTTATGATCACTTGTCAGGAGTGTATGGTCTACAGCCCTTCTCAGGAGAAGAGAACAGCGCCCACTTTTCCTCTTCATCCACACCCTCTTTGATCTTTGCCAGTAATGCTGAGAGGCTATAGAGGAAGGAAAAAAGGCTTAGATAAATTAAAATGCATCATCATACGCTTTCTCTGCAAGTGGATGAAAGTGTGCATCACCGTTTGAGAGAGACTAGACTATCACTGTATCAGCTGGGGAAGGGAAGGTAGGATAAGATAAAAGCGGCATTGTCCCTGTCTCCTTTATTCACTTCCAAAGACTTGTCTAGTACTTAGTCCCAAAAATATTCACATTACAAAGGTATCTTGAGGTAGAATTATACATAGAGGACTATTCTGATTTTAAGGTACTTTGCTTTCACAGTATAGTCAGTATACCACACTGAAATTACATAAAACATGGGTTGTCTTTTAAAGGCTGGAGGAATGGGGAATAGACTGTACAAGGGTGGGATATCTCTGTACATTCATACATTATAAAATTCAGCACACTTGTAACCCATCCAAGAATCCATAAACTGTTTGAAAAACCTTTAAAAAGTGACCCACAAAAAGAAATTATTTTTGCACTCCATAACATCCCGCAGGAGAAGATAGCATCGTGCATCAAAATCTTTGCAGAGTCAATACCTGTTTCGACAGTGCACCAATTTTAAGTGTTTTCAGGGAGAGTTTCAAAAAGCTCCCACTGCTCTTGACTTGTTAGCCATGGGGACGCCTGCAGAGCGGCGAGATAAACTAGGCTGTGTGGCTGTCTTTGGCAGAGGTTCTGCTCTGGAGATAGAACTTTGCAATCAGGCAAAGCTGGCGGCATGGATACCTGCTGATATACATGAGTGTGTGTGTGTGTGTTGTACGTGTCATGTGTATGTGTGTGTGTTTGTGTGTGTGAGGGTATGTTGTGTAAGTTGGGGCCTCTAGTCTATAGATAGGAAGAGGTTGAATAGAAGAGGAAATCCAAGTTGTGAGATATGCTGATTTTCTTTTTGGAGGGTTGGTTTCTTTGTCTTTGTGGGATGTTTTGAATGTTTGCAAGAATAGTAGATGTGAGCAGAAATATTCTTGAACTTGTTTTTGTTGGTTGGTTGGTTGCAGTTCAAACTGTCTATTTCTAAGTTGATTTTTTTTTTAAATGGATGTCAATTTCTATTCTTAGTTTTAAAGATGTCTTCTTTTTTTTAGTTCAGACATTTGTTTTTGTTTCTCTTCTTATATCAATACTGATTTCTTCTCTGGTGCTTGTTTGGTCTTTTTTTAACAGCAATTCTAAGTTAATGATGGTGTTTTGCCTGTTCCTAATTTTTTTTTCTTTTCTCTCTGGCAAAATTTCTGAGAGATGGAATCACACCATGGGGGCTATCCCGAAGTCAGAATGCAGCTACCTTAATGCAATAGTGGTGGCCAAAACAGTTGAATATATATCTGCAAATCTCACCAATGGTGAACCTCAAGCTCTAGCCAAGGGAAAAAAACAAAAAATGAAACCAAACAAACAAAAATCAGGGGTCTGCTGTATTTGAGTGTCACTAGGGGGATGTTGTGTTTTCTCTAGGGCTTTTATTACACATGTTCTCTGTTTCTTCTCATGTATTTGTTATTCTAGGGGTTTTGTGGGGTTGGGGTGGTGAGGATAATGCTATTTGAGTTGCTGGTTTCTTATTTAAAGACAGATAAATGGATTCCTTCTATTTTTCTTTTTGCACCGTGATCAGTGGTTGAAAATATTTATAAATTGATGTTGGATCTGGGTTGCAGGTGGTCTTTTGGGATCATTTATACTATAGACATCACTATAATTATTTAGTTTCACTGTTCAAGTCAGCTTGCATATTCTCCCCCCCCCCCTCAAAAAAAAAAGGGGATGCTGGGGGATCTTTCAGTATAAATAGTGTCCCCATTTTCTAGAAGTTATGTACTAGAAATTTCTCCTTTTCTATCACTTCCCTTTGTTTCTGCCTCTTCCTTTAAATCTCTCACTGTCTCTTGCCTATTTTCTGCCTGCCCAACCCATTCTTCTGGCTTTTTTTCTTGCAAATCTGAAATTTGTTTTTGATGAACTTTCTAATGAGCTGCCCTGAAGTCAGAACGTGTTGGCTAAGGCCAGCTGCAGGTGAAGGTCAGGCACTACACATTCTACCCAATATGACCGTGCAAACAGGTATCTGACGCATTCTACCCAATGGCTAGGGAATGGGGGAGCAGGAGGCTTTTTTCTTTCTTTCTTTTTTTCCTCCTTCTTTCTGTTATGTCCCAAAAGGACAGGCAAAGCTGTAGATGACACAGACTGACAGAGAGAAAGACTATGTGATGGATGGCAGTGTCAAAAAAATTTCTGTTTCAATGTGTCCACATGTCTGTTTGCCTGTCTCAAATATACATACATGTATGTATCTAGTCTTCCTGCTTGTCTGCTCTCTGTCTGTCTACTATCTGCTGTCCTGTTTGTCTTGCTGATCCCCAGTCTGTGTCTACTCATCTGTTGGCTCTGTTTCCCATCATTACTGAATAATGTACCTACACAAGACTGCATCAACTGTTGGGGGCTGAGAGAGGGAGGGTGGGGATAAAGAACAGTGTTCTGTGGGCAATGGTCCAATAGTAATCAGGTTGTCGTGGTAGTTGTGGGTTCACAGTCCTAAGGCCGGATGGAAAATAAGCATCTGTGCTAACGCCCTGATACTGTGCATGCCTGTCTCTGATTTCTTTGTAGAAATATGTGTCTGTTTGTGCTTTTGTATGGTGTGGCATCTTCCCTCTTTGCCTTTTGACTTTGTTGTTTTGCCATCACTCTTGTCCCAGTAACTAATCTCTTACAAGTTTACAAGTGGCCTTTGATGCACAGGAGAAGTTAGGCAAGGTTAATAAGGTAGAGAATCCATTGGTGTGAAGAAATATGGGTTTCCTATCTGTGTGGGGAGAAAGAAGAGTTAACTCCCATGGTAATTGGTTTGAACTTTGTTATATGTTGCTGACCCAGTCTGTCTGTGTGTCTTGATGTTTGTGTCATGATGATTGTGTCTTTGTGTCGTGATGATTGTGTCTTTGTGTCATGGTGGATCGGTGGTCTAGAGGTAACGCGCCTGTCTAGAAAGCGAAAAGTCCGGGTCTGAAGTGTGCGGCGGTTCGTACCCCGTTTGGACCGGAAATTTTTCCCCCATCCATTAGACCATGAGTGGTTGGGCGCTAGTCTTTCGGATGAGACGATAAACCGAGGTCCCGTGTGTTCACGAAATTATTAGCGCACGTAAAAAAACCCACCAACAAGAGAGTTGTCCCCTGGCAAAATTCTTAGAAAAAAGCCACTCTGATAGGGAAACAAATACAGCTGCAAAAAAAAAGAAAAAAAAAAAAAAAAAAAAAGGTGAAAGGGTGGCGCGGCGCTAAGTGGCGACGCGTTCTCCCGCTCTCCCCGGGGAGAGCAGCCTGAATTCAAATCTGAGCGCTTTGATTTGTTGCTTTACAAGATTCAGCGCTATATAAATTCCATACATTATTATTATTTTTAAATTTTGAGATTGTGTCCGTGTGTCTTGATGATTGTGTCTTTGTGTTTTGATGTTTGTGTCTGGTGTCGTGATATTGTGTCTTTGTGTTGTGATAAATTGTGCTGTGTGTCTTGATGATTGTGTCTGAGGGGTTGTGTTGATTGTGTTTTTGTGTTTGATGATTGTGTCTTTGTGTCTTGGTGATTGTATGTCTTGATGATTGTGTCTTTGTGTTGTGAGATTGTGTCTGTCTTGATGATTGTGTCTTATGATTGTCTGTGTGTCTGATGATTGTGTCTTTGTGTCTTTATGATTGTCTGTGTGTCTTAAATGATTGTGTCTTTATGATTGTCTGTATGTCTTGATGATTGTGTCTTTGTGTCATGATGATTGTCTGTGTGTCTTGATGATTGTGTCTTTGTGTCTTGATGTTTGGGTGTGTCTGATGATTGTTACCCGTGTCTCTTCCATCTCCTGTTTTTCCTTCCTTTTTTTCTTTTTCTTTTTAAAGAAAAAGGCATGTTTTATAACATAAAAAAGGGTTGGGGGTCTTTGTTTAAAACAATGCTGATGTTAATTCCAGGGGAAAACCCTTAAAACAGGTGCCTCCATATGGTTCAATTCCAGACCGTCCCGATCAGGACCGCAACCACTAGGCTATCCCCCCTTTCCTCCCACTCCTTCCGGAAAATAGATTTTGAATTGCATGTAAAGCTGGAACCCAACTGGACGTTTTTCACAACTTGCAGTAACAAAAAATCACCAAAAAAATATCAAAGTAAGGCTTGAATGATATCACAGCTTATAATCATTTTAGGTTTCAGAGGTTGGGAGATACGTGGGATCTTTTGAAAAAAAAAGGATGCCCCAGAAACCTACTTACAGTAACAGACAAACACTGTAGTTTAGAAATTAAACTCAAAGGTCTGAAAACAATAAACCAGTCCTGTTTTTTGTTTATTAATCAAGTGTTGCAAGAGGATTATTAGGGTGGATGATGGTAATGATGGCAGTGGCAATTTTATTAGTTTGTTGTTGACTTCTTTAGATGGAAACAACTGTTGTGGAAGGGGTAGCAGAGGGTTGGAGAGCACATATGTATACAGGGTCAGTTGTACATAATATTGTATGGTGGTACATGCTGTGTGCATGAATCCATGCCTGTATATCATGCAAGCGTACATTCCATGTTTGCCTACAAACATAAATAAGATCTATGCTTTCACAGACAAGCAACTTGTATTTTTGTATGCCTAACCACCTATGTAGAAGTGCACACAAAGACCCAGAGATTTCTATATTGATAAAGTGCCGCCCAGTTTCAATACCGTGAGGTGAAGTAAGCGCATCCCATCAAGTAAATTTCAGGGCCACGGGGCTCCAAGAGGTGGCATTGATTTTTCACTGTAAAATTTTGGCATTCCTTGGAGGGCCAACAGCTGGTGGAGATTGGGGCTGGGGCTCAGCGGCCAAAGGGAAAGGGGAGAGACTGTACTGTGTGACTACTGTCGGCTCTGACCTAGAGGTAGAAATATCTGTGGTTGCATTCATGCAGAATCTATATATGCATGTGTGCCTGTTGTGCACACTTGGTGGTATGCAGGCAAGCATACATGCTTTTGCTTGCAGATGTGCACAAGCAGACACACTTGCTCTGCATGGACATACATACACATGCACACAAGTGAGCATGCGCATGTACACACACACACGGACACGCACACCCCCACTCCCTCACAGTCACACACACACACTGGACACACACACTCACTCACTCACATCAAACACACACACACACATACACACATGCCACACACAACACACACACACACATGCCCCCACACACAACACATACAAACGTACACACAAACACACCACACACAAACACACACCACAACACACACACACACACACAAAAATCACACTCACACAACATGACAGAATGCTGAGATAGTAACTTCTAATCAGAGCATTGGGCTATCAAATTTAATTAACTGGCACATTAGTCACACATCTAGTAACTGAACTTTAGAGCCCCTTTTCTTACTGTTTTCCTCATTTTTACCTTGTTAGCTATTTTGTCTGTTTGTATAAAGGTATTTTGTTTGGGTCTTGTTTTTCCTTTTTTTTTTATTCAGTATTGACTCATTTTATGAGAACATAGCACTATGACCTGCACAAAAAAGAGTGGTGTTTTAAATGCATACAACTCAAGAAAAGAATCTGTGTGTGTGTGTGTGTGGTGTGTGTGGTTCGTATCTGTCTGTCTATCCATCTGTCTGTCTGTCTCTCCATATATACATGCATTTACATTGACAGAAAGTGGAAGGGATTCAGTCAGGGGAGGCTGGTGACACTTTAGGTGAACTAGAAAATCACTAAAAGCACCCACATAGTTAAAACTATTTATCGGTACTTGTGTCACCAGCTGCTGTTGCATAGCTGTTGCATATTCATATAATATTGGATGATGGCAAGGGCCTTTTGGTTCGTTACCTCAGGGTTAGCGGCTACTTTATTTATCATGATGTTGTGGGTGATTGCTATGTGCTGTGTGTGAATTGTCTGCACGACAACACACACACACACTTGCTCTTTATGTTAGTTTCAAAGTGAGGTGTGTTTGTGTGTGTTCATGTACTGTTTAAAAACTTTTTGACCTGGCAGATAGCTCATGGGTTTAGTGTTTGTTTAAAATGAAATTTGATGTCGCCTCTTTGAATAGCTCAAAGTAACACTTATTACAAGATGGTCCCATTTGCAAAGTTATTATGCTTCATGCGCTGTCAAAATGCAGGCAGTATATATATAAAAATACATATATATAGATAGATAGATATGCCAACAAAAGAGATCACAACAAGTACATGTATTTTTTCCCAATATTTCGGTCTGCACCTTCCTCAGGGCAATTCTACATATAGATAGATAGATAGATAAATAGATAGATAGTTTTCAAAGGTGTGCATTAAAAAAAAAGTCTTTAGATACTTTCTAGCTGCAGCAAGCTGTTGGCTCGCCTGACGGAAGGGACGCAATTTGACCCGAAATATACAGAACCTGTATTATCAGAGTAGTTTCCCTTGCATTACATTCCGCTTTGATTCACACAGTGCAGAGGACAAGTGCTGCCAGTGTGCTGGCAACCGGCCCCCTAAAAGAAGAGTGAGTCATTGTACTGTCCTTGGCAGCGCCGCAGCAGCAGAGGTCAAACACAAGCAGTTGGGGGAGGCTTGCCTTGCTGCAGAGTATGAAGGAAAGTCAGTGAGGCAACTGCAGTGTGGGTGGAAAGGCAGGAACAATGGCAGGACTGTTCTTCAGTGGGTTTACCATGGCTTGCACAGTAGAGAGAGAATTGGGGGCCTTGTCTGTCTCTGATGCACAGTAGGCTAGCAGTTAGGGATTATTTTTAGAATCTGGTCAGACAGACACTTGAAACTGAATTTTCACAGAAAATGAGGGTGTGCTTTTGATGTGATGTTGTCAAAGCCCTGTCATCTGAATTTGAAGCAGGGAATTGCATAATTGATTTTTACAGCCAAAACAGAGTTGGTCTGTGTCTATAAAAAGAAAGAAGAAAAGAAAATGAAAACAACACTTTGAGAAAGCAGTTTAAATGAAAACTAATGAAGAAAAAAAGCAAGGACAAGAAAACATAAATTAATATGCAAAGAAAGTATAATAATTTACACACATGGCCTGTGGTAAATTTGTGAAAATCTTTGTTTTATTGACCCATCATTCATAGATCTTACAGTTACTGGCCAATGCACCAAGTTCCTTCTTCAAAACCAGCACAGCATGTAGTCCTGTTTGTCTGCACTCTCTGTTCAGGCTTGCCAGATAAGAGCTTGATAATTGAGGGAGTAAAAAGAAAAAAAGAAATAAAGAAGCTTGCTGATGCCCCCAGAAATGTACACATGCATGTGTTTTATCTGCCACTAGACACCAGATAAAAGAACTCGGCTGTTACTCTTAGGAATGTTTATTTAAATCAGTCAGTTACATGCATAATGTGAGGTTTTTTGTCGCATATGCATATATGTGCTCATGCATGCATACACACATACATATGCACACACATACATACGCACATACATACATACATACGCACATACATAAACACGCACACACTCACACACATGCACAGACTCACATGCACACAACCAGGCTGACCAAGGTTGAATTCATGCTCAGGTCTATCCCATGCATACATAAAGAAATTTGTGCATGCACAAACACACTTAGACATACACACATGTGTCCATACACATGCATATCTCCCTCTCTCTCTCTCTCTCCTCTCTCTCTCTCACTCTCTCTCTCTCTCTCTCTCTCTCTCTTCTCTCTCTCTCTCTCTCTCTCAGTGAAATGCACACACACACACACCACACAAAAAACACACACACACACACACACAGAGCCTTTTTAGCTCAAGTATTCATCATGTACAGTGAAAAAAGAAAACCCTACAGAGAACAGCCATCAAGTGTATATAATGTGCACTAGGTGAATTGATGAATGAATGAAGAAGACAAACAGTATAGCTGTGTCTGTCTATCTCTGATTGATCAGCGCAATAGCTGCATACGCCTAAGGGCACTTGAAGGGAAAAGACCTGACATTTATGTGAACACATTAACCACTGTTGCAAATGAGAGAGTTGCGTGTGATATTGGGGGAGCATTTGCTTCTCTCGCAGGTGTCTCATGTGGTGTCTGTAAGGGATGAGTGTGTGTGTGTACTCCATGTGTGTGTGTGTGTGTGTGTGTACTCCGTGTGTGTGTGTTGTGAAAGAAGGTGGATAGTGCATGTATTGTGTGTGTGTGTACTCCGTGTGTGTCCACTGCACGTGTGTGTACATGTATGTTGTGTGTGTGTGTGTGTGTGTACTCCGTGTGTGTCCACTGCACATGTGTGTGTACATCGTATGTGTGTGTGTGTGTGTGAAAGAAGGTGGATAGTGCATGTGTGTGTGTGGTGTGTGTGTGTGTGGTGTAAGGGGGCAAGGGCAAAGTGGGAAGTGCAAGTTTGCTTATGAATGTGTATCTTCCTCTTTCACTATGGTTGTAGTCTTTTTTGTTCCTGCTCCTACTTTTTGTAGCAATGTTTTTTGTACTAGTGTTGTCTTCAGTCATCCTTGCGCCAGCATCTAGATCTTCTTTCTTGTCTGTCATCCCGTCTGTTCTCAGTTATTGTTTGCCTCTCCCTTTTCAATCACATAGACAGACTTGTTGTGTACATTCCTATTTGTTTAAGACTTCGCCCATGTCCCTCAAATCTGTCTTTCCCATAAGTCTTCCAACTTGTATGTGTTTCACTCTGTGTGTATGTGACTGTTTATTTTCTGTTTATTTTTACTTTATAAAAAAACAACAACTTTTTTTGGAGGATAATGCCATTAATGGAATCCCTATGTCCTTGCTGTTTTGCAAATGTTGTCATCCATTCCCACCAGCACAAATGGTCTACTCTTCTGAAAGGTGGAACAGGTTTTAACATGTGTGTATGTTGTTCTGCGTGCATTCACACACGTGACCTTGGTTTATAGTGTGACCCGAAGGACTTGGAGTTGGCACTGATGTTAACTTCAGGGGAATAGTCCCCTTGAACGGATGTCTCAGTGGTGACTCAAACCTGGGCTCGACCCTGAGCCATCAGGTCACAGGCACACAACTACCAGGCTATCTTTCTGTGTGTGCACATGCTTGTGCATGAATATATTTGTGTACACAGGCTGCCATTTGTGTGTTTTTGCATCGATAGAAGAGAATACTAATTATTATTATTTTCCATACTTGTGTATCACAAAAATGCTTCCACTAAGTCGTGCGTGTATTAAAGAGAGAGAGAGTCTGTGTGCATGTGTGTAAGCATGAGTTGCATACACATACTCATACATATATGCTTGTAAATTTGTGCATGCATTGATACACTCAGGCATTGATACGTGGGAAAAATTGTAGTACAGATTGATTGTGGATGTGCTTGTGACAATGGGTGAGGCAGCAGCAGCAGCGTGTTCAATAATGGTTATACTGCAGTTGATGTACCAGTCAGTGCAGGTCATTGGTGTGGAAGTATCGACCATTTCTGGAGGCACTGTCACTGAAGTAGCTTCATTAATTGACCCCAATCTACTCCCCTTTACTTCTCCTCCCCCCCCCTCCTCCCTCCTCCTCTCTCTCTCTCTCTCTCTCTCTCTCTCTCTTCTCCTCTCCCCTCCTCATCTCTCTCTCTCTTCTCTCTCTCTCTCTCACTCTCCCCTCTCTCTCTCTCTCTCTCTCTCTCTCTCTTTTCTCTCGGGGTTGTTGTTTTTTCTTTTCAGTTTTCATGTGGAACTCAGTTTTGAGCAAATCATGTTTTGTTGCTTCAGAAGGGGGAGAGGTGGGGTTTTGTTTCTTTCTATCTTTATTTAATGCATATAACCTATGTCATCTGCCTTGCCATTCCACTCCATTGTTACTTGGTTTAAACAGATGTTCATTCAGAAAAGAAACACATTGTACACAAACCTATTCGGAGCAGCAACAAGTTAATACCTAATTACTCCACCATCAAACAAAATGAAATCTGTGTTACTTCTAGCCAGTCAGTCTGAATAATTCCTCTCTGTGATGAAAATTATGAATTGTGTAGAATACATGTGCAAATAAGATGCTACATTATGTGTACCTGAACCAACCACATGTTTCATTGGTGTGGCCTTACCTTTAGCAGCCAAAGATGTGTTAAGTATGAAGTAACAATCAATATGGTGCCAGCTCCAAGGGTGTTCAATTATGAACAGCTTCTCCACCTCCTCTCCCTCACCCCATTCCCTCCTGTACCTCTGCAGTTCTCTGCACACAGATGGCGGAAAACTCATTATCCTATCTCCTCCCTGCTCACTTCCGGTCTCTTTCTTTCCGTTTTTTCCCATTCAGGTGTAACGTTGGCACCCTCTTTGATTCATTCAGTAGATCAGGAATAATCATCCCAACACACTGAAGGTAGGGGTCCTGTAACTGTTTGACTGCTTCACCGAGAACAATCCCGCTTTTAAGATAACAGTGATATGTTGTATTTCAATAGAGGGAGGGAGGGAGTGATGACTAAAAGTTTAGAGTTCTGCCAGTTGTGAAGTGAGCTAGCTGTCACCTCACAGGCTTCTCTGCCCACCCCAGAGGTGGCAGTGCTGAGTGATGCATTTGATACAGGAGTCAGTGCCATCAGCATAGCAGCCAGTGCTGGCTGTTTGTACATTGGGTCCACAGAGAGGAAAGCTGATCGATGGTGTTGGGGATGGACGTGATGTGACTCCTGCCTGCCTGCCTGCCTGCCTTCACAGGCAGGATGTAGCCTGTGTTTGTAGCACTGATTTCTGTCTGTGGTGATTCCTGTTGGTGGCCTGGGTGATACAGAATGCTGTAGGGAAATGTATCAGATTCTGTAAGCGTTCCCAGTAAATCTCCCTGCTCCCAATGCATGCACATACGCATACACACACACATATACACACACATGAATGCAGACATGCATGTACAAGCATGCGTGCATACACACACATGCACACATACACGCATGCATGTGCATACACACACACACACACACCATCTCATTACATGACACACAAATGTGTACAAATTTGTTGAGCATGCAGATTCTAAGTTTCATGCATACACTATTGTACACCCAAGGCCACATCAACAATACATGTGCAAGCATGTATATACACAAAATCAAATGTACACACATCCATCTACACACACACACACACAGAGGTCTACAGAACAGAGTTACGGACTCTAAGTTGGTCATCTGGTAGGTATCCCTTGAAAGGTTTCAGGAGACTATTTCCCTAACCCAACCCAACCCACCCCAATCCACCATGGTAGAAAGCAAAGCATAGTAGGCCTATAAGTTTTCTGCAAGGAAACTGTACGCATTCATTCACATGCGTTTACTTGTACACATTCAGTCACATGCATTTACACATTTATTCACACACATTTACTTTGTGCACATTTGTTCACACACGTTTACATCATACACACTCGTTCACACACGTGTGTTACTTTGTACACATTCACACACATGGAGTTGTTTTGAATTGGGCTCACACAATGTACACATGTGCATATTTTTGCGTACTACACACACACACACACGCGCGCGCGCGCGCGCACTATGTCCAAAGGGCAACAAAAAACGGAGTGAGTCATAACAGATGACATGGCTGTACAGCCGCACGATACAGATGGCGGGCGACACGGAGGCAGAAAGAGAGAGAGGGGGAGAGAGAGTGATGCCGATGAAGCCGTGCTGTGGCGGAGGAGGCAGGCATGACAAGCGGCACAATCATTATGCAGGATGCAGCAGCAGCAGCAGCAATACAACAACAGCAGGGCCGTACTACGTGTGGCGGCGTGTCGCGCTGTCAATGTCAGTGTGGCGCTAGGCATACTCGGCACTGTATGTAGTCAGCTTGCCCGCAGAGAGAAAGGGAGGGGGTCGGTGCCGGGGGCCTCAAAACGTATTGATCGGCCATGAAGCTTCAGCACTGATCGATCGATAGTCTTCCTCCCCTCTCCCTCTCCCGTTTGTGTGTGCATCGTTGTACGTTAGGCTATCGCCATAGGCCGCTCCCTTCCCTTACTTTCCTTTTATGAAATTTTTCTCTCACAGCAAGCTACTAGCCTACCAAGTGTACTAGGCTAGCCTACCAAAGCCTTGGCAAATTGGCCTGGTGTCTGTTTTGGGCGAGAGTAGAGAAAAGAGGACTGAATGTGCAGTGATAGCCTACAGAGTAGAGAGCCTGCTGTGCGGAGACTGACTGACTGCCGGCAGGCTAGGCCTAGCCTAGGAGGCTAGGCACCAGAGTTCAGTGCTGCTGCTGCTGCGGTGGTGTGTTGGCCCGCATTTTGAGTTGGGCCGTTGCCATTGCTTGCCAGGAGGGGTGTCAGCTTGTGAGAGCGAGCGAACAGTGAGAGAAAGAGAGAGGCCCAACGAAGCCAGCTTTCTGATTCAGCTCTTTCTCATCCTGGCCTCTTTGTTCCTGTGTGTGAGTGGACTACTGTTGATGACTGTTGCCGTGGTTATCGGTGAAAAAGACCGAGGAGAAGGAAAGCGTTTAAATATCGTGTGGTGGTAGCCTAGGGTTGAACGTGGATGGCTGTGTTGTGAAAGAGACGGCAGAGTGATGATGATGACGACGACGACGGCCAGTCGTGTGGTGTGTTGACTGCTGTCGCCCAAGAAGCGGAGTGGGATGGTGGTGACCATCCCTCCTGTGACTGTGACCTCAGACCTTTGAGTCCTCATTCCTTTTTTTCCTCCTCCTTCCTTCCTCCTCACCACAACCATTCCTTCCGCCATGGATACAGAAGCTGCCAAGAACTACCGAAAGTAAGTCAGCACTATATGAACCTCACTCAATCCCAGTCATTGTGGATTCCACGGTTAATGATATGAATAGCGTTGTTTGGTTTTGTCCCTTGCTCATGATAATGAGAGTTATCTCACGGCCAGCTCCTTCACAGTAATGACTAATTTACCCAGGAAAAAGCCAGACACTGAAACTGAGCAGAATTGATTTGTGGGATATTGATAATCTTATGCTCCCACCTCAGCTGAGGGTTTGTTGTTTGCATCCATCCCAGAGCCAGGAACTGATCAATACTGCAGGGCAGGGGAGCGTCTGGCATGGAAATGAATGGGGGGGTGGATAGTAGGCTAGGTAATTGTTTCAGTCAGTGAGGGTGAAATCCCCAACCCTTCCCCCCACAAAAAACCCTTCATTGGAAAATGAGTATGACACAGGTTGTGAGTCAGCAGTGACTGTCTTTGTCAGGTCAGAGTATTTAGCAGTATAGTGTGTAGGAGGTCTGTGTTTACTACAGTGGTGTGGTAAAGAAAGAAGGGTGGTTGATTGATCGTGAATTAGGGATCAGCCACATCACCAGCTTCTGAGCTGTGGTGGTGCCACACCATCATAATGAGGTGTGTTCTCTGGCATGATGCAAATAAAGGACAATGTGTATCACCCCCACACCACAGCATATTGTACTTACATAGTTCATTGCATTTGTTTGTTTGTTTGGAGGGGGGATTCCTGTTTTTATAGCACATTTATGATAGCAACCAGTAATCTTTGTCAGTCACTACTCCCTGCCATTCTACAGAGCTTTATGTGCCATTATTATTATTTTGGGGATACACCGTCATTGTTAAAAAGTCCAGCATCATATCCCCAGTAAATTACACACCAAGTTTTGTGCTGCTGTTAAAAATTCCTATCGTCATGAAGCCATAGTTACCCAGCAGTCCATGGGAGAAGATTATGCCCCTTTTGTAAACAGCCCTGAAAAAATGATTTATAATATATTATAAGCATTATAGCCATAGCCTGGGTTCTTTTTGATAGTTGTGAGTTCATTCTTTTGCTGCATTAATTAATTGGTTTGCTTTGAACACTGGGATTGAACGATTAATGAAACAAACCATGCACTTGTATTCTACGTAAACCTGAATATTATGAGTCATTAGAATGCTAATTTTGTGAATGGATCAGAATACAAGAGTATCATACACAGTCTGCTTTTTCTGCTTTCTTTCTTCTCCCTTTATAGTTATATGGGGAGATAGGGAGAGAGGACTAAATCTACTCTAACTTTGCATTGTACCACCACAATATGAAAAATGGTGGTAAACATGGCAGCTAGCATAATGTGGGGCCAGAGGGAATGGAACTGATAACCTTTACAATATGCATCTAGCGCCAAGTGAGTTGAGCTATCTAGGGGACTGTACACTACTCCGAGATGACAAATGACACATTTTAAACTGCATCCTTTGTGCACCTTACTTGAAAGTATTGATCATTCTCTTGGGTGTTGTGAGGTATACAGCAGTACAATATACTATTTGCAAGTGTGACTGGTAGAAAATCATAAATTGACATCAAGCTTACTCTTAATTTGGGCCAGCTCTTTGTATACTTTTTATTTATTGTCAGTCACACTCACACACACACACACACACACAAAACACACACACACACACACACACACACACACACACATGTGCACACAGCACACATGTGTACACTCTCACACACACACACACACACACAATCTCTCTCTCTCTCCCTCCCTCTCTCTCTCTCTCCCTCCCTCTCTCTCTCTCTCTCTCTCTCTCCTCTCTCTCTCTCTCTCTCTCTCTCTCTTCTCTCTCTCTCTCTCTCTTATAGTATCCATCTATGCATTAAACTCACCAACACACAGACCCACTTGCCTGTTTATGTACTCATCCACAATAACCACTCAATACTACTTTACTAGTCACAGACCTGTGCAAGACTGCTGAAATGGTTAGAACTGTTTATTCACTCAGTTTGCATGCAAGCAGGCATGCACATGCACATTGCTAACACACACGCGCACGCACTCACACACCCATACACACACACGCACCTCTTTCTTTTTTCACTTGTCTAATATTATTAAGATTGCAAAGATGTAAAATCAAAGACAACAACAACACACACTCACACAAATGTGCATATCATACATGTGTGTTTGTGTATGTGCGTGTGTGTATGTGTGTGTGTGGCGAATAATTATTGTTGCACAGCGGAGAACCTAATGGTGTGCAGATCGAGATAATAAAAAAAAATCACAATACCTGCGGCCATTGATGCTGATGGATGGGGCACACCCTCTGAATGTGTGATCTGTTTTGTTTGTTGTTGTTTTTTAAAATTCTTTTATATTGAGGATAATGGAATAAGCACTTAGGTGCTTTTTTACATCCAGTCCCCGTGTGTATGCAGATTTGTGAATTCTGTCATCTGTGTGTGTGTGTGTTTAAGATGGTTTCTTGACTGGCCATAATATCACTGTTTTGTATCTTGTGTCTGTTGATGAGCAGACTGCATCTGAACCTCATTTTATGAGCTTTTTTCTCTCAGTATAGTTGAGGTTTTTTTCTTCACTGAGTATTGGTGCACATGCGTGTGTTTGTCTGTGTCTGTGTTTGTGTCTGTGTCTGTGTGTGTTCTGTGAGCAGCTAAAGTTGGGTGGGTTTTTTTAAAACTATTTCATTTCTTGAACACTGAATAGAGCTGTAAGGTTCACCAGCGGCGAGTTTTGGCATATTTTATGCAACTGTTTGCTCACCATTAAGGCAGCTGCAGTCAAACTTCAATGCCGTGTCGCTGTCAGACTTGAGTCCTACAGAGCATACACGTGTATGTTATATCATAGACATTTGAATTGAACAGAAATTTAAGCCAGTTCATTGTGAACTTATTTTACTGTTCTAGTCATATAAATATACCATCTTGCAAGTGCCAAGAATGTTCAATCAAATATGGTCACTAGATTTTTAAGACAGATCTGTTATTTTCATTGTTTTGTGTAGGATGTTTTTGGGGATGCTGTCAAGTTTATTCAATTATTGGTTTGGAAAGTCAGTGTTGCTGGAATGTTTCTCCTTGACTCAATAAGTACTGTAACTATCAGAGTTTCAGACTTATCTCACTCAGTGCGTTGTCATAACTGTGTATGGAACCTGATAGCAGAACAACAAGGAAGGACCCATACATGTCTACATACATTGAAGCACAATGCTGTCACAAGATCTGGTGCATCTCATTGTGCATCACCTCAATAGTTTATGAGGAACTTGTCTAAAGAACTGAGGCAGCCTTTGGTTTTATGGAGACTTCTTGACAATTATCAGGAAACAAAAGCTAGGAAGGCGGTATGGTACACCACTACATGTATGTTTCTACTATATAATATATATACTTGTCTTATAACCAGATAATCTGACTTTCGTGGTGTGCCAGGATAATCAGAAGTGGCGCAGACAGAAAAAACCCTGGAAAGATGGCGTCAAGATGTGGATGGGTTTGACACTGAAAAAGCAGATAGTAAAACTATCCATGTATTCATGAAAGATTTCCAGACATTTACTGTTGCTTCAACCGAAGGATTGCAGAACTGATTGATGGAGTAACTGAAACTAGCATGGTGTGAGCAGAGACACCTGTGAATTTCAGCCTTTATTTTTTCTTCTTTTTTGTGTGTGTGTGTTGTTGTTGTAACTTGGAGCTCACTTACCTGGTGGTGGTGTTGGAAGCCAGAGGTGGTGGCAGCAGCCATCAAAACAGCAACGCAGTACAGTACAGTGAAGGTGTATTGCCTTTCAAGTGTTGATCGATTTAGCATTTTCCCCTCGCCTTTCTTTTTGTTTGCGTTGTTTGTTTGGGGTTTTGTTAAGCAAAAGATACATGTGCCAAAAAGAAATGGTGCCAAAGTCAGTGTTGTGATGTTTTTCTCCACCCCCCCCCCCCCCTCCTTCTTCTTTTTTTTACTGGCAACTGTGCTATTTTAGTTCAAAGTGTGCCTCTCTCCTATATGTATTGGTTTTCCATCTGGAGTAATTGCTCTTGCAGAAAGTGGAATTCAAAAACTAAAAGAAGTTTATTCCTTTCCTTGTTTGTCTCTGTGTGTGTGTGTTGGGTTCATCGTTTTTGTGTCTTGGCAGCTCTGGTATGGCCTCCTGTGGTCCAGCGAACTATAAACTGTGTGAATGAATGAATCTTTCATTCTTCACTCTTTCTTTAAAAAACATTTTTTCATGTTTCTCTCTTCTGTCCTGGTGATTGTTTTCTTGCACAGTGTTTATCAATATCATGCTTGAAAATGCTTAACTTGCACTCAGACACACTAGGTGAGGTCTATTTGGTTGAAATTTTGTTTGTTTGAGATCTTCCCAAATGGAACTGTTGTGTGAATGAGGTGTGTACATTTTTGTAGACTGTTTAATGTTTACTTTCTTTTTTTTCTCAGGGGGGGGGGGGGGGGGGGAATATACTAAACTATACTTAAAAACTTATCTGGTAATCGAGCTATTTGTGCTCAGTTCTGTTGTTTGTTTGTTTTAATCATAGGGTAAGCTCCGTAATAATTAATCTCTAATCTAGAGTGTGTTCTTTGTTTCATTTTGATAGCAAAAGCTGTACTTAGTACATAAGGTTTTATGCCTTGAAATATGGGAAACTTCTTTTTGTTTGTTTCTGTATTTGTCTGTCATGAATGATTATTGAGCATAGAGAATCATATAAGTTTGGATGTATGCTTAACAGACTTATTTGTCGAATATCATATGAGGGCTTATATTTTTCCAAAATAGTATGATTTGATCACTTTTTTAAATGGTTTTCTTGACCACGTTTTTTCAACCTGTCGCAGCATTCAGAAGTGTGAGAAACTATTATTTTCTAATGTAGTTTGTATACTTTGCATTAATTTTGTTTCTCCTCCAAGAAATTAGCTTTGAACTCCTCAGATCAATTTACTTATGAATGCATTCAAAATTATCATTGGAGCCCTGCACGAAAAGATTGTTCACCACATTCTGTCTTTTATGTCATCATGTGCCAAAGCCTGGGTCTCAGCAGGTTTCCCTGTCCATCCTGTAGCAATGTCCCTCCACCATTTCTTATGGCCCCACTACAGAGCAAAATAGGCAGGGAAGAGTCAACAGAATCTGTGTTTGTTTTTCTTCAGAGATAACGTATGAAACTGCTTTCACTTTGTCACTATCAGTATCACTCTCACTACAGAGGCATAGTTGTGGGGGATAGAGTCGACAGAATCTGTGTTTGTTTTTCTTCAGAGATAACGTATGAAACTGTTGTCACTGTCAGTATCACTCTCACTACAGAGGCATAGTTGTGGGGGATAGAGTCGACAGAATCTGTGTTTGTTTTTCTTCAGAGATAACGTATGAAACTGTTGTCACTGTCAGTATCACTCTCACTACAGAGGCATAGTTGTGGGGGATAGAGTCGACAGAATCTGTGTTTGTTTTTCTTCAGAGATAACTTATGAAACTGATTTCACTGTATGACTGATTTATACCTTTCACAGTATCACTCTGTTGTTGAAAAGGTAAGCTAATAAATAAATACTAAAATAGATACAAAATAAATTAAATCAGATAAGCCAGAAGAAAAGAGGAGAAATGAAGTAAAAACAAATGGAGGAAAGCAAACAGAAACAGGTGTGAAGGAAATGGCTGGGGTGGGGGTCAGGTTACTGTAAAATGTAGCTTCAGACGTTGCATTCAGCAGCTAGCTACACATTTGCCTGCGACACCAAAACCAAAGACAGGTGCAGACAAGACACCTCGTGCACACGCAGACACACTGTCACACAGTTTAAACCCATGAACCGTCCCCCACTCTTTCTTTCTTTGTCTTAGTTACACACACACACATGCATGCACACACGCTTACAGTCACACTAACACACACACACACACAACACACACACACACACACACTGTCTAATATCACATGTGAAGAGACGTAATAATAAAATCAAACACACACACACACACAGACACACACACAGACACACACGCACACATTGTTGATAGTTGGTATTTAACAGGGTTTTTTAAGAGGAATGAAAAGGGCAGGAGGCATTTTATGCCTCTGTACAGTATGGAGCTGAAGTGAACAATTGATCAGTTGATGCAGTACATTTGCAGTGTGTAGTACAATATATATGCTGCTGCTAGTCTTTCGGATGAGACGATAAACCGAGGTCCCGTGTGTTACACATAATTGTTTAGCGCACGTAAAAAAAAACCCACGGCAACAAGAGAGTTGTCCCTGGCAAAATTCTTAGAAAAAAGCCACTCTGATAGGGAAACAAATACAGTTGCAGACATGAAAAAAAAAAAAAAAAAAAAGGGTGGCGCAGCGCTTGTGGCGACGTGCTCTCCCGCTCTCCCCGGGGAGAGCAGCCCGAATTTCACGGAGAGAAATCTGCCGTGACTTAAAGTGGTATGAAATGAAATCTGAGCGCTTTGATTTGTTGCTTTACAAGATTCAGCGCTATATAAATTCCATACATTATTATTATTATTAGTGTGATTGTACTGTTTTTTCATTCCTGGGCAAGAGCTCCAAGGTTCACCAGTGGCGACATTTTTGCATATATATACATGCAACCATTTTGCAGACCATTAGGGCAGCTGCATTCCAACTTCAGGGATTGAGTGTATTATGATAATAATAATATTTCAGAACAGTGTTGTTGATTGTTACACCCGGTAACGGTGCTGAGTTATATTACTTTGTGTTATTGAATTAGTGGCAATGGATTGCTTTGGCAGGGATTGAAAGTTTTGTCATGTTACTGTTCATATCTTTTCCGTTTGCCACTGTTATGTGAGTGTATGTCAGCTTGGTTTATCCATTGAAATCGTGCACGTTTGTTAGTATTTCAAGTTTATCATTGCATGTTTTGCATATGTTTTGATGATTCCATATAAAAATAGATATTTAAGAAATAATGTTTAAAAAAGAACAGTAATTTCTGTCCCTTTCCCCTGTGGAGTTTATAGGTCATCCAGTAAAAATTAATGCGGACCAGTCATTGACATCTCCTGGTTATACTGCTGCTCTCTTCCTACTAGTACAAGGAAGTTATAACTTAGTGTTAATCATCGGTATGATTTAAGCAGTCATGAAGAAAAGGGTGATTAGTGTCAAACTGTCCAAGCTTCCTTGCAATCAGTCAATCAAATGTTCTTTTTTCTAAAAAAACAATTTCTTAACTTGGGCACATGTATTAAGTACTATGTTCTCAGACAGAATGCGAAATGTATGCTTGAAGTATTTTGGCAGGACTGTATGAAAATAAAAAGGTGAAAAAAGTCAGTTGTTTTTTTACCCTTTACATCCAGTTGAAATGAAAGTACACTTCGACCCATCAAAATGTAGAACAGGAAAAAAATTCTCCTTTGCCTTTTTATCTGTGAAAAATATTGAATGACTATTACAGCCTTAGTCATCATAATAGGCAGTAATCACTATATTTTTGAAGTGGTATTTATGGGCTTGTCAGTTGAGAGATATCAGACCCTGACCATTATTTTTTTCTGTGTCATCAGTCTTCTCCATAGTGTACATTCACAGATAAACAGAGTTGTATTTTAGCTTTAAAAATATTTAGTGTTAATTGTTTGAGGAAAATGGAAGAAGAAAGTAAAAACCAAGAGGTCTTCATGAGTTCTGGAAACAAGGGAGGAAGACGAAAAAGGGACACAAAACAACATTCCTTTAGCAAACTTACTTCCCCTGTCTTTGTATTTTTACTATCCCATCATTAAGGTCTGTTTATCTTGGCACAATGCATAAATGTTAGCATTAGGAGAGTTCTGTTTCTGACACACCTTCAACTTTTAAAGAAGTAATCATTTCATTGAGAAGGTTTACAACTGGGTTACAGTACACTGAAAGTAGAAAGCAGAAGCACATAGCCTTTGTGTCCATAAGGAAGGGCCAGTTCAACTAGAAGCATGTGATATGCCACAGATAACACACCCAGAAGGACAAGTGATAAACAGTTCAGTTGTAAATATGATGTTTGCCATATGTGATAACTGGACTGATTGATTATCTTTTGTTGTGGGTCACTCAAATCAGGGATTTCTTCTGTATCATTTCCTTGTTTACACATTGATCTGATACATTATGTAGTTGTGGTTGAGGGAGAGTGGACGGGACGGGAGGACGTTTGAAGTTAGTAATCAAGAGTTACTTTGTGTCTGAGTAGTAAGAGATCATACACGGTATCCTTGCATGTGTATACATGTGTCAGGGGCTTGCTAATGAAGCAGATGCAGGGAAAGTATGTCTTCTTTGTTTGATTATTTGCTTGTGGTAAAATTTAGATGGACTTTTTTATATAAAAAAATGTATTAGCAGCATTATAGAGCATCACTGGCAATTTTGACTGGTGATAGTACACTCACAGCAAGGTGATGATTAAGTAGAATGAAGATATTGTAGGTGCCAGGGTGACTGGCTCTGTTATGCTAAAGACTGATCAAATGTTAAGAATGGGTCATGTGTGTCATAATTCTGACTGAAAAAATATCTGCCGATATGTGAAGAAGTCTTATTCTCTTCTTTATTCTGTATGTACAGAGAGAGACAGAGAGATTGTGTGTGTGTGTATGTGTGTGTGTCCATCTATTCATGCATGTGTGTGTTTGTATGAATAATTTGTATTAATGTAGTTTTTAGTTAAAGCATTCAATTTTCACTACTGGTCATGATCAGTACTGATTCAGCTGAAAATGCAGTCAATGACTGTTTCAAAGAGGCTAAAAGGCTGCTCGTTATTAAAACCTTCCATGGGAGATAAAGAGACTCGTCAAACAGATTAAAGCGACTGTGAAGAACTGAGCCGATCTCAGCAATATC
>CM054138.1:77441856-77453765 GCA_028751875.1 Rapana venosa | reverse complement strand
CCCCCCCCCTTCCTTCTTCACTTAACCAACCACCATTACCACCACCACCACCACCTCTATTGCCATTGCCACCACCATCATCTCTGTCTTTCTCACTCTCCCTCCCTCCCTCCCTCTCTTCCTTCTTCCCTTCCTCCCTTTATCTCCCTCTCCCTCCCCCTCCCTTCTTCCTTCCCTCTTTATGTCTCTCTCCCTCCCTCTCTCCTTCTGATGAGACTATAAACCGAGGTCCCCTGTGCGAACGCACGCAGAATATCTTGCGCACTTGTTAAATCCTGTTCCGCTTTTCGTAAGAGTAGGCCATTGTGTTCCGGTGGGAACAGATGACAGAATTTACAGAAACCGCTTACACACGGGGACTGGATGTAAAACACATAAGTGCTTGTTCCATTATCCTCGATATAAAAGAATAGAATAGAATCTCTCTCCCTCCTTTCTTCTCTCCCCACCCTCTCCCTCCCTCTCTCCCTCCATCTCTCTCCCTCCCTCCCTCCTTCCCCCTCATTCCCCCCCCCCCTCCCTCCCTCACTCCACAGTTTACAAGCAATGAACATGACTGTCAGACACTCACTGTCTTTGACCCCCAGCTCACCCATGACAAGAGTGTGTGTGTGTGTGTGTGTGTGTGTGTGTGTGTGAGCATCAATTAAACAGTAGTTTTTGTGTGTGTGTCGCCCTTACAGCAAGATGTTGCCACTACTCTGTAGATCTATACATGTACTATGTGATGTATACCATACATACAAACAGGGTGTCTGGTGGTAATGGGCCTTGATCTGTTGTTGGTGGGGTGTGTCTGGATGAAGGCAGACTGTGTCACTCACAGGGGTGGGGGGAAGGGGTCAGGGCAAAACCACCCAGAAAAGCCAGGTTGTTAGTTAAGGTGTCGACAGTCAGGGGACAGACAAAGAGCTTGACCAGATGGTGGTGTCTGTTGTTGACCGCCATGGTGTGGTGTGACAGATGTGTGGTTATGTATTGTATTGTCCAGGGCTGTGTTATTTGTCAGTTGGCATGTTCATTTTCATTTGGTAGGTGGGGTGGGGTTTGTCACTATCTCCCCCACCCTTCTCACCCACCAATGAAGGGGGAAAGTTTTTTAAACACTTACCATGCCTGCATGCACACACAGATGTGCACATGCGCGCACACACACACATGCACACACATGTACACACATACATATGCACACATGCACTGAAACATTGCATAGATCAACATTTCATGCAACAGCCCAACTTGGGATATACTTTTTTAATGTCTATGATATGTAATGTCAACTTCCCATAAAGGAGGAAAGTTTACGCAGGCATGCACATGCTCTCTCTCTCTCTCTCTCTCTCTCTCTCTCTCTCTCTCTCTCTCTCTCTCTCTCTCTCTCTCTCTCTCTCTCTCTGTGACTTGCCTCACTCAGAGGGACATTTTTTATGGGTATTCATCATCAGTATCATATGATACCATCAGGCCTTCTTTCCAGATTTGTCATGAGGAAAGGGAGGAAGGTTGAGGGGAGAAAATATAATATTGTTAATTCTTGTGCCTTCGTCAGGGTACTGACAAACATGCTTAAAATTCTCCCTCCACTCCCCTTTACCCCACATTCTGGTACAGACATGGGTGCCTACCTGCTTAATGATTACATACATCCCCCCCCCCCCCCCCTCCTACTTTCCACAGACACATAGTCTTGACTTGAGCTGTATCAGTACATACTACATGGTACTCATCCATATATGATATAGCCTTATCCTTTCCATGAAAAAAATTAAGGGAAAATCCGCTCTTCAACTTGCAGAACAGTAGATGGGTGTTACTGAATTGATAATTGTTAATCGGACAAGACAATTCAAATGCTCAAGTCTAACACAAGCTCGGTCAACAGAATCTTGCCATTAATTGTGCTTGTATGGATAAAAATAAATCTGCGGATGTGCTTTCTTTTCAGTACTATAGACTTACTGAAGCAACCACAAAAGAAAAAGCGAAAAATCTGCCTTCACACACACAAGCAGACCACAACCAAACAACGGTCAGTCCAAAACTATCTCAAACAAGAAGTCATTTTTTCTGGGTTGCAGGAAGAAGATTGAGGAGATCGGCAAGATGACGGCATTGTCGCAGGACGAGATTGTGAGCAACACAAAGACCGTGATCCAGGGTCTGGACACGCTGAAGAATGAGCATCACCAGATCCTCAACTCCCTGCTGTCCTCCCTGAAGACCATCAAGAAAGAGAGCGGGGACACCAACCTGGTGGAGGAGAAGACCAACATCCTCAAGAAGTCCCTGGAAACCATTGAGCTGGGCATCAGTGAGGCACAGGTCAGTCAGCAGTCCGCTCACCCTGCGTTGGGGGGAGGGGGGGGTTGGTGGCATAGTAGTTAAAGTGTGTGTAAATTGATATCCATTAGTCACAGGTGGTTAATGTGTGTGTAAATTGATGTTCGTCAGTTACAAGTGGTTAACATGTGTAGTAATTAATGTCCATCAGTCACGAGTGGTTAAAGTGTGTGTAAATTAATATCCATTAGTCACAAGTGGTTAAAGTGTGTGTAAATTGATGTCCGTCAGTTACAAGTGGTTATCATGTGTAGTAATTAGTGTCCATCAGTCTCGAGTGGTTAAAGTGTGTAGTAATTCATGTCCATCAGTCACAAGTGTGTAGTAATTCATGTCCATCAGTCACAAGTGTGTAGTAATTCATGTCCATCAGTCACAAGTGTGTAGTAATTCATGTCCATCAGTCACGAGTGGTTAAAGTGTATAGTAATTCATGTCCATCAGTCACAAGTGTGTAGTAATTCATGTCCATCAGTCACGAGTGGTTAAAGTGTGTAGTAATTAACATCCATCAGTCACAAGTGGGTAAAGTGTGTAGTAATTAATGTCCATCAGTCACAAGTGTGTAGTAATCAATGTCCATCAGTCACAAGTGTGTAGTAATTAACATTCATCAGTCATAAGTGGGTTAAGTGTGTAGTAATTAATGTCCATCAGTCTCAAGTGGGTAAAGTGTGTAGTAATTAATGTCCATCAGTCACAAGTGGTTAAAGTGTGTAGTAATTAATGTCTATTAGTCACGAGTGTGTATTAATTAATGTCCATAGTTCACAAGTGTGTAGTAATTAACATTCATCATTCACAAGTGGGTAAAGTGTGTAGTAATTAATGTCCATCAGTCACAAGTGGGTAAAGTGTGTAGTAATTGATAAATGCTTTTAATTTTCTGGGAAGGACTTGTTTAGTGATATGGTTAATGTGGCAGTTTCCTTCTTTCCCTTAAAGTTTTTAAAAGTATGTTAAAAAAAAATGTAATTTCTTCTTTCTCAGACACTCCCATCCTCTCTGTCCTCTCTCTGTCCCTCCCCTCTCTCTCTCTTTCTCTTTCTCTCTCAAATTTTTTTCTTTTTAAGGGAAAAAAATTGAAACAGCTTTTATCCTCCATTCTGCAAAAACTGATTTATCGTTCTGCCCTTTTGAAATGATATGGTTCTGGTATTACCTGGTCTTAAACTGTAAAACCTGTGGACAAATTCTATAGCCTGACTCCGCCATGATTTAGTCTCGAGCAGTCCGCCAGCCAGGCTTTAAATTTCACCCCAAATAGAAAAGGTGTACACAAAGCTGACAGTGCTGATCTCTCTCCTTTGCCTGTGCAGGTGATGATAGCACTGACACAACACTTCCAGAACATAGAGGCAGAGAAGCAGAAGCTGCGGGCGCAGGTGCGGCGGTTATGTCAGGAGAACGGCTGGCTGAGGGACGAGCTGGCCAACACCCAGCAGAAGCTGCAGTTCAGCGAACAGAAGGTGGCCACCCTGGACGAGGAGAAGAAGCACCTGGAGTTCATGAACGAGATCAAGAAGCTGGACTCTGGGGATTCTAACGTTGTGAGTGTCGTTGTGGGCTGTGGTTGGGGTGATGATGTGATGTGTGTAGATGAAGTTTGTTTGATTTTCTTTTCTGAACTTCTTTCTTTTCTTTTTTTCTTTTTTTTTTCTCTGATTCTGGTGGAATGTTGGTTGACATGGATTGGAAGTTTTCTTCATAGACGGTCGGTAGTTATTGGTTAAGCTATCATCCAAGATAAGCAGAATAGAATGTGAGGTTAAAACAAGTCGAAAGAGCAGTGGACAATTGGCCCTTCATTTCTGTTGAAGTCTGTACTCTGCACAAACAGCCACACCAAAGTTGTTGTTTTGTCCCACTCAGGGAGCCAGCACTTTGCATGAAACTTTGTCATGACCACTGTGACTCCACCAGCCAGAAGAGGCTCGGCCCGCCCTGCTGCTGCTGCTGGGGCGCTTCAGTAGCGATCAGTGATGTCTGTTCTTATGGAGAAAAAAACAACTAATGCAGAGTATGACTTACTATGTTCCTTTTCTGACAAAAAAAGAAAGTTTATTCACAGAAGTAGATTATTTCATTTGAAATGGATAACACAGAGTGCCGACAGTCGCCCCCCCATCTTTGCAGCGACAGTGTCCTAACGACCAGCATGATCTGTCTGTTCTCAGGCAGCAGAGGAGAAAGAAGTGGAAACGCCATCACAACCCTTGGACCTGGGCTTTCCTGATGATGACGATGACGTCAATTCACCAGAGGGATGTATGTATAGGACATTTGGCAGCCCCTCTGCCAGTTCATGTACATCTGCTCCTCCTCCTGTGTGTGTGTGTGCACGTGCGTGTGCGTGTGTGTGTGTATGTGTGTACTTGCATACATTAGTATATGTATGTGTTGTGTATGTGCCCAACTTTTGCAGGTGTATTGCGTTGCTCATGCACAAACAAACAATAGGGTTTTTTTGCCTTTCAATAAGTTATCTCACCTGTTGGCATCACTGAGTGCGGCATTAGCCACCACACCCAATGACATAGGGGATAGGGGGGGTGAGACGTTGACGCACAGTGGAACATAGTTGTGAGTTAGGTTTAGGTGTAGACTGCAGAGCAAGTGTTACTGGTAACACTTTTGGACACATGAAAGATTGATGTCCAGCTTTTGTAACTAGTTGACACTGCCACTTCGTTTTGCTTTTTGCCTGTTGTAGAGAATGGTCAGTGTGGAGAAAAAGGGTCAGTATGGAGAAGAAAGGTCAGTGTAGAGAATGGTCAGTGTGTAGAAGAAAGGTCAGTGTAGAGAAGGGTCAGTGTGGAGAAGGGTCAGTGTGGAGAAGAAAGGTCAGTGTGGAGAAGAAGGTCAGTGTGGAGAAGAAAGGTCAGTGTGGGAAGAAGGTCAGAAGGAGAAGAAGGTCAGAATGAGAAAGTCAGTGTGGAGAAGAAAGGTCAGTGTGGAGAAGAAAGGTCAGTGTGGAGAAGAAGGGTCAGTATGGAGAAGAAAGGTCAGTATGGAGAAGAAGGGTCGGTGTAGAGAAGAAGGGTCAGTGTGGAGAAGAAGGGTCGGTGTAGAGAAGAAGGGTCAGTATGGAGAAGAAGGGTCAGGGAGTGTGAATGGCAGTGGTCCTGGTGTCTGAGCAGATCATGCAGATAGCTTCTGTCTTGAAGCCTCTCTCTTTGTGTTTCATCTAAAACTACTTTTTGTGGCCCAAAAATCTGGTGATACTATTTACTTTGCGCTGGCATTAAAAGGAGGTTTGCAGTTTTATTGTAGCATAGGTTGTAAACTGATGACATAGCTGTTTATCTAGTCGTAAAGTGTCATTTTCCATACATCAGCATAACTGTACACTGGGTATTATTAGAACTGTCGAGTGTAAACCGGTGTTGCGATACCGTCAGTGTAGCAGGGTTATATTCGTACCATTAGCTGCAAACCAGCAAGCATCACACCCTGTGCTGTAAACAAGCATGTCTTACCACGTCTCTCCCCCAACCCATCACAGTGCTGTCCCCCTCCCAACCAGGCGCCATGGCGTCGGCAGCCAGCGGCGGGTACGAGATCCCCGCGCGGCTGAGGACGCTGCACAACCTGGTGATCCAGTACGCCTCCCAGGGCCGCTACGAGGTGGCCGTGCCCCTCTGCAAGCAGGCGCTGGAGGATCTGGAGAAGACCAGCGGCCACGACCACCCCGACGTGGCCACCATGCTCAACATCCTCGCTCTCGTTTACAGGTCAGTCAGCGCCCTGTTCTCTTCGGTCTCCTGTGGTGTGGTGTGGCGTTCACTTTGGCATTGCTGAGTGTGACTCAGCAATGCCAGTACAAGTTAGCGATGGGTCTTTGTCTGGTAATGATGAATTTGGATATATGTATAGTGCTGAGTCTTTTTCAAGCTCGAGGCACTTCGGTATATTCAAAATAAGAATAGTCAACAGTTATACAGAGAGACAAATCATATAAATACAAGACACCTTACACACTCACTTTCAGTAAGTCAGGAAAGCTTACTGCTTGTGTGTGTTGTAGATGATCTAACTTTCAGCAATACAAGAAATCTTTTTGAAGTGCGGTAATGTAGGCTCAAAAAGCACCATACAAAACATGCTCACAGAACACTTAAGACTTTTACAGCACGTGCAAAAATATCCAAATGTGCTCAATAGAGGATTGACAAATTCCATAAGCTTTACAGGGAAGAAATGCAAAGAGTTCAGATTAGGATGTATGTTTGTATACTTTGATGATGTGCTTATAGTTTGATTTATAATACTATAGGGGATGGGAAGGGAGTTCCATATAACTGGGGCTTTTTGTTGGTGGTGGTGGTGGTCCAAGTGATTTGAAGTTGATTGAAGAAGTGTTTGCTCATTTCTAGGCATTGGTCACCCCAGGAAAAAAAAAAAGTTTTACAAGAGATAGAGATAAATGCAATATGTTAAAAAGTGAATGTGTGGAGAATGAATGGTGTATGTTGTGTTATAATTAATTACTCAAAAAGATAACGTTTCAGAATCTGATGAAACCATGCACAGTTGTGGTTTGGAGACAGTTAATACTAGTACATTGTTCAAACTAGTGTTCAAACCAAGTTCACTGTACTGTTTGATCATGTTAACTATTGTCAAAATTTGTTTTGTAATGTAGTCTTTAATGATAAAAGTTATCAGTAGTAAGTTTGTGATTATCTATGTGATTATTCTTGTCATGATTAATATAGATTTTGCAACATTTTGATATCATACGAAATCATTAAGCAGGTGTAAAAAGATTTATCAGACATGGAAAAGAGGAGGTTAAAGGGTGACAAGTACCCCGTGAGTCTGTAAATTATGAATAATGACAGAATGTCTTAGCATTTAGAATAGTTTCATGGCAACAAAATGTAAATAGACCTGCAACCTTTTTCTTACCAGCACAAATGATTCTTCTTTCTGGTGTTCTTATCACATAAAAATAATGCGCTCAACGTGTAAGAAAAAGAAGCCATCATTTCTATAGTACATACAGATCTTTATGACTGTTATTATCAATGATACAACATTGGCTTGGCAATCCATAGCCATTCAGATATTACTGTCACTTTGGCTTATACTAAAAACCGTAATATCGTTTTGTATTGTTTTGAGTCTAAAAATGACCCAACAAAAAAAGAATGTACAAAAGAGTTGTAGACAGTATAGTAAAATGAAAATGAAAAATGAAGCAGGACTGGTATCTGGTTTGAAGGAGTGTGAGGTGGGGTAAGCCAGGGAAAAGACCACCACCAGAGAAGTGCAGTGATCAGAACATGTCCATCACTGAGTGTCAGTCACCTCAGATTGTTCAGAGAGGACATGGGAATTGTCAGTATCAATACGGTAAACTTTTGGAAGTCATTCACTTTAGATGTAGATAGCAAGGTGCAGAATAAGGGAGTAGCCTTGTCCTTCAGGCCAGGTTATAGCAGGCCAAGGTGTGGGATGTTGTGGGTGGTGGTGGTGGTGGTGAGATGACTGAGGAATGAGGTGTCAGGTGTTTTCCAGGGACCAGGGCAAGTACAAAGAGGCGGGCAACCTCTTGCATGACGCGCTTGTCATACGAGAAAAAACCCTGGGCAGAAGCCATCCTGCTGTGAGTGACCTCCTCCCCCCTCCCCCCCAAACTCCCTCGTTGCCAATAGTGGTAGGAAACCATTAACACACTAATGACGGTGAAGGAGCCATCTCTCTCTTTCCGGTGTGTCAGTGTGTGAGAGAGGGTTGTCTCCTTCATCATGGATTTTCTTTCAGCTGTGTGTGGTATTATTTCTGTCAGTTCTCACCAGATATAATCCAGTTATCTTTTTTTATGTTAAATTTTGCATTAGTTAATCTCTTTCCATCTAACATCTGATGTTTCTGGCTCCATTCCATGTTCGGTAATTTCGTTGAAAAACTGAAGTTAATATTCCTTGGTTTTTTGCTTGATTTTTTTTCTCCCCTTTTCATACTGAAAATGTATGAGTTTCCCCTTTCTCATGTTTCCCTGGTTGATGCATGTGCTCATGCAAACATGCCTGAAATCAAGCGCAGGTTGCAAGGGAGTCAGTTGTCACCAAACACTTATCAATTTTTATTTTGCCTTGCTAATAGTTATCAGTAGCTAAATGTCAAAGAAAGAGACCTCCAACAGTTGGCTGAACTGGAGTGATGAAGAACTGAAACAAAAAGAGAGAGTGCCCACAGAAATGATGCCACCCATCCGTGAAGCCGTGCAGAAAAGGCGCAGATGCTGCTGGAAGACCGCTGGCTGTCTACATACAGGTCCTGTGTTAGCTCCACCACCATAACTGTTCTCTCTTTGTCTGTCTGTCTCTGGCTTTCTCTCCGCCCTTCAGAGACCAGGGGAAGTACAAAGAGGCGGCTAATCTCTTGAATGACGCCCTGGGAATTCGTGAGAAAACCTTGGGTGCCGACCATCCGGCTGTGAGTCTCAATGGCACCCCCTCCCTCCCTCCCTCCCTTGGCTGTTTTATTGGCGAGTCATCGTGACCGCCATTTCTTTTTTTTGGTTCCTCTCACCTGGCTGTTGTTTCATATCTTGTCTTTTGTCTCCAGTTGTTTATTTCTTGTGTGTGTGTGTGTGCTGTTTAATTCTCTTGCCCCTTACTTTTGGATTCGTCTGGTAGTGTGTAGTTTGGTGGTTTTTTTTGCGTTGTGCTATGTTGTGAGCTGGCATGAAGGGCTTTAGTAGGTTAACTGCAAAATGAAGCACTTACTTTTGAGTCCTTTTCACATTGACGTTTTCTTTCTCACCATTCTGTTTTTTTGTTTTTCCAAGTGTCGAAAGATGCTGTTGACAGTTTTCAGTGTTATGTGCAGTCACAATATCGTGGATGTAAACTCTTCATCATACTGGTGTTGCGTACACATTGAGAAGTGATCCGCTCCACTTATCTGAAAGGAAATGCTGCAGTTGTGTGTAATC
The DNA here is from genome assembly GCA_028751875.1 of Rapana venosa. Lineage (NCBI taxonomy): Eukaryota > Metazoa > Mollusca > Gastropoda > Neogastropoda > Muricidae > Rapana > Rapana venosa. The sequence continues at coordinate 77,444,479 of CM054138.1, read as the reverse complement.
TGACTGGAAAAAAGAAAAACATAAGTATGTGTGTGCACTTGCATGCATATATGCGCATGCTTACGAGTACATGGAAACTCACATACGCACACCTCATCCACTTTAACCGCTTCAAAATATTTTATGGTGACTTAAACATGAAAAAAAAAAGGGATGTGTGAGGTAATCTATGAGTCAGAAAACTAGAAAAAACAAATTTGTCAGAAAAATAATTGTGCTCTGTATTGCTGTCACATTGAGCTTTGACTTGATGATGATGATGATAAATGGAACTTATATAGCGCTATATCTTGCAAAGACAAATCAAAGCATGACTTGACCGAAAAGAAAAGGGTAGAGAGAACCGCTTTCCTTAGTGGCTGCTTGGCTGAAGTGTTCCCGGCTTTCTGGCCTTCCCTGTCGCCTGCCCCTAACACCAAGCAAACGCTGTGTTACAGGCTGCCCCATTTCCTTGTAGGTTTGTATGAATAGTGTGGGGAGGGGTCCTTTACACTGGGCAAGGTCCTGTGTAGCACCTTGGATGTTTTGTTTTGAAAACTCATCCGTGCACTGCGCTCAGGATACATGTAGGTGCTCGTGTTTTGTCTCTTAGGGAGAAATGGTTCTTTTTTTTTAATAGCATATAGAAGTTTGTTTATTTCACTCATGAAAATGTGTATCCTTACATATTTCAGCTAATTCTCTGGTTAAAAATAAACAAAAAACAAAAAAAGAGAAGAAAAAAACAACAACCCCCCACCTATTGTGAACAGTTCAACACACTAAAATTAGTGAATGGATAATGGTAACTCCTGCTATACAGGAGACCTAAAAAAATTTGTTTTAAAGATTAAGTTTAACTGCACAGTTTTGAAGTTTATGACACTAGTATAAATACCACCACACACATTCCCGCAGACTGAGTTGGTTGAAGTAGGTGGAGAAAACTGCACACAATAGAGCAAGTAGTCAGTGAAAATGACCATTACTGTATATGGATACAGACTACCTTTTCCCTGACTGGCATGTGCAGAGAAGTGGTGCCAGAAAATGATAAGTATCTGTTCTACAAAACTCACAGAATCATTGGATTTTTTTTTTTTAATCTAACAATTCTTGTTGAGATGAAGTTAAAGAAATGTTTGAAATCGCTTCTGTGGAAGGTTAAGTTCTTCCATGCTTTTCAGAGGTATCCAGGTTTAAAGTGTTCCGTGTCAAAATAAAGGGAATGGGAAGTACCTTTTTATGCGTAAATTTGATCTATACATGTATGTAAAATGTCAGAGAAGGGTAGAGTTGCTGTGATATCAACTGCACAGTAAGAATTGTGTGACATGAATATTATTCAGCTGGGTCATTCTGTGTGTTGTGATGGTTCATCTGGAAGGGTGTGTTCACCGCTGTTCTCTTGGCATGACCACGCATGCATGTGCACAGTCCATCACAGCACTGCCTCAGAAAGATTGTGTTCACATTAACAGCATCCTGTTCAAGATTGGGGTTTGGAAAGATTTTCCTTCTCTTACCAAAACAAAGGATGGAAGGAAAATGAAGATGACTACACATTTGCACAACACACACACACACACTTTTTGTGTGTGAAGAAAGTACATATCTCCTAGTCTCGAGTTTTGGTGTTTCTGATTGACATTTATTTTTCAAAATGTGAATGGTTTGACATCCACAAGTGTGCATGATTTTTCAGTGAGATAATTATATGGATGGCTCATATCGGTGCTGGCAAAGTGACATGAAGTGGAAACCTTCAAGATTCTGAAAATGGCAGTTAAAGAAAGAAAGAAAAGAAAACTTAGCAGTTAACCACCTAAACAAAACTTTTCATTGGAAAACTGCATGAGCAACATACACAAAAGAATATTCCATGTCGTTTCTGTGAGTCCAAGCCTCAATCTTTTCTTTATGAAAGGTTGATGTTAATGTTTTATGATAAATACAGCAGCTCACTCGGTTGTTCCTAGAACCTCTTTTCTGTTTCCATTTTTTAATTTCTGATTATGTTTGTTGTTATTGGAGATGGACCACTACATGTCCCTAACCGCACTAGGGGGGTGGGCAGTGCACTTGCTCTGTTCTCAGCAGCAAGGGAATGGTCATTCATTTTCCCCTCCCTTCCCACCTTCTTTTTTGTTTTTGTTTTTTAAACTAACACTTTTGATTGCAGTAATACCTGTACATATTGAAGGCTGTGCATCTGAGAATTTTGGTGGTGATGCGATTTTAATGTATCAGGGTTTTTTTGTTTGTGATGCCATTTATCTCTTATCTGTCCATCAGTATTTGTTTTGAACATTTGTCATTTGAGGTTGCTGTGAGCAGAGCTGTATACTACTTAATGATTTTGTGGTTGTGTGGGTGTTTTTTTTAAAATGTGTTAGTGATAAATTCATGGCAGTTAAGGTGTTTCGGTGTACTTTGTTTGTCTAGAGTAGAAATGTTGCTTTCAGAGCATCTCCTTTTCCATTCATGATTCAGCTTTCACTCGTTCCTTTGTCATGTTCATGTACATAGTGCTGTTATTCCCTTCGTGATTGCCCGTCACATTTGCATTTTCTGATGAGTGTTTATTTAAGCGCTTTGATTTGTTTACTTTACAAGATTCAGCGCTATATAAATTCCATACATT
>CM054138.1:77336856-77436856 GCA_028751875.1 Rapana venosa | reverse complement strand
GTTGGGCCAGATGGGGGCGGGGGTTTCTTTCTATTATGTGTGTGTGTGTGTGTGCACTTAGGTGTTCTGTAGTATGCAGCACTACTGGGTCACAGTGTAGGTTTGGTGTTCTTTTGTTTTTTCTTCTTCAGCAGTGTTTCTGTTTTTGTCTCTGTGTTGTTGAGGAGTCTTCAGGCAGGAGGCTTTCGGCTGGTTACTGTTGTAGGAGCCTTGTTTGTTTGTTGTTGTTGTTGTTGTTGTCAACGTTTTTTTATGGTAGCGATGGAACCGGGGGACAACCGTTGGCTTGTCGTACCTTTTTCAGCCGTCTTTGAATTCAGGACACTTAGGTGTAGTGAATCAGTGTATCAGCAGGGATGGGCTGGCCTAGTGTGCTTCAGTATTGGCTGCTGGCCGTGGGTTTGATATCAGAACAAGAAGATATATTCCGGACATGTCTATTCCAAGGTGGTTGGGATTTTTTGTGGGTTTTTTGTTTGGGGAGGACGGGGGGTGGACAAAATCTGTAAATTAGCTGAAATGTGAAGGGCGGGCCGAAACTAAGTACATGCCTTCATTGGGCAATTGTATTCCCAAATGAGGAGATGATTGGAGCGGGGGAGGGGTGAATTATGGATGTTTGTGATTTATACAATCCATTTTTTAATGTTTATATCATTTACTTTTTGATCATGGTATTTGATAATTTTATTGGGCACTGTCAATTTCCTCTAGATATGTCTTGTTTTAACAACATGGCAGTTTCAAAATGAGCAAGAGAAAGAGAGTTTAAAAATTTTTTTAAAAAACCCTGTTAAAAAAAAAAGAAGTAAAAACCATGACTATATTTTAGAAAAAAATGGTTGCCAGTGGTTGTTCCCCTGTGGCTGTCTTGCAAGATTATTGTAGATGTTTTGTGTATCTCTTCTTTTTTTACTTGCTTCTCTTAATTCATTTTGCACTTTGTTTTCTCTTACAGCTTTCATTCATTTGACGTCCGACACAACGGCTTTGGTGTGCATGCTTCCTTGTTCTTTTTTTTTCTTTCTTTCTTCTTCTTTTCTCTTTTAGTTTAAGTGTGGTGTTGTGTGTGACTTGGTTTCCAGGTGGAAAAGTATTATCTACGAGCGTTAGAAATTTACAAGAAGCGGCTGGGGCCGGACGATTCCAATGTGGTTAAAACTCAAAACAACTTGGTAAGCTGGGGATGGCTTGTGTGCTGCTTTCCCATTGGCCAAGGCCGTGTGCTAGCTATGTCTTGCTTTTTCCCATTGGTTGATTTGTTTTGTTGCCCTTTTTTTCTTTGCTTTGAAGCTTTTTTCTGTTCGAAAGAAGAAATTTACATTCGCCTCTTTATGCAAGTCTAGGGTATTGCTAACTTTTTTCCTTTGTTTTTTTAGTTGGTTTTTTGTTTTGTTTTTTAATTGGAATGTTAGGATCAACATCGTAGCGTAAAAGTGGAGCATGGTACTGAACAGGATAGCACTAGATAAAATTACCAAATATGGAGAGATTTGTGAGTAGGACACCGAAGTCTTTGATAACAACACAGCACAGTGCACTATGAAGAGTCTTCAGCAGTTACAGAAGATAAAGAAAGAGAGTGTTGATAAGTCCTCTTGGGCCAGACATGCATCCTTATTACACAGCAGACACATTCAGGCATGCGTGCATGTGCACACACACACAACACACACACACAGAGTAGGAAAAAAAAGCACATGAGTGCTAATTCCATTATCATTGAAATAAAAGAATAAATAAAAAAATATAATATATATATATATATATTAGGCTAGTCAGCATTGCATGAAGGGTCTAGATCTGGTCTTGTATGCACCTGTGTAACAGTGTGATTTGGAGAGCTGATTCTCACACTGACAAAAATGTTAAGTCCCCAAACAAACAAAAATTCCTTCAGCATGTTTTTCCACTGCATTTTCTTTGAGACTTTTAACTTGATTTCTAATGCGTGTGTGTGTGTTGTGATTTACCGCATGCCACTCTTTGTTGCTCCCAGTGTCTTCTTTAGCATGTTGTGTGTGTGTTTGACCTTTCTCTCACATGGACGGTCAGTAACTGACATGCATGCTTTTATATTATGCACCTACATATATATACACAGCCTTTTTTATTGTGAAGGAAACTAGAGTTTCATCCGTAACATGTTGTTTGCTGCTAATTCTGTGTGGAGTCTTTTCAAGCTACTGTTGATGACTAACTGTGTGTTAAAGACACACTGTGCTGTTGCTGAGGTAAATGAAGGAAGGTTTGATTAACGCAGTGTGGAGACTGCCTGTACCTTGGTGTGACTGCAGCAGTGCTGGGAAAGAGAGAGAGAATAGTAGACAAAACAGGAGCATCGATGACTATAACACACACATGCACACACACGCATACACACACACACACACACAGATGTACGCTCACACACCCATGCACACTTGCATACACAGAGATGGAGTTGGCAGCCAGTGAAAGGGCAGTGAAGGAGTCTTCAACAGATTGAATTCAATGTAGTTCAGTTCCAATAGAATTTGTCATCACATTAAGATGGCAAGCAAGATAGGGTTGTGCTGAACTTTCAGATGTGTCATTGCGTTCACCAAGTGCTAGTGTTTGTTTTTCTGTGCATGTCTTAAGACTGTTTTGCACGAAGCCTTTTCTGTTGAATCATTGCCGATTTACATATTCCTACTTGAGGGATAATGTCTAAGCACAACACCGCTATCCATGCAGTATTTTTTTAATATATTTTTTGCTATCCGTTCTTACTGGCACAAATGGCCAACTTTTCCAAAAGGCAGAATGGGTTTTGATGTGTGGGCAAGATGTTCTGAGTGAGTTTGCACAGGACTTTAAGGGGAGTGGAGTCAGTAGTACTGATGCTCACTCCAGAGGAGAAATCCCCTTTAATGGCTGAAACCTGTGGTTGATACCATATAGCGAGTGCAGTGCTCAAACCTGTGGCTGATACCATGTAGCCAGTGCAGTGCCCAAACCTGTGGCTGATACCATATAGCGAGTGCAGTGCCCAAACCTGTGGTTGATACCATATAGCGAGTGCAGTGCCCAAACCTGTGGCTTGATACCATATAGCGAGTGCAGTGCCTCAAACCTGTGGCTGATACCATATAGCGAGTGCAGTGCCCAAACCACAAGGCTGTCCACCCTAGGGTGGTTGTGGTTGTTGCTTGGCTAGAGCTCCAAGGTTCAACAGTGGTCAGATTTTGTGTATTATGTGACTGTTTTTACCCACCATGAAGGTAGCCACATTCGAACTTCAGGGATTGTGCCAGGTTTAACTCTCTGAACACTCACTCCATTAAAGTGTATGTCCAGTGCCCCAACGACGGTGTCATTCACGATTTTAAGGAGGAAGATTTTTGTAGTACCAGTATTTTTTGGTTTCATTTGGGTTTTTTGCTTTTTACTATCTGTTCAGCCCACATCCATAAGATTTCATTGAGACTAAGGCTGTCAGCTATTGTGAAACAAACAAAAAAACAACCCCCAAATGTTTCATGAAAAGAAAAACGTGACAGGTTTAACATTGGCCATGACCTCGTCAGTCAGTTGCTTTGTTTAGCCTTGATTGTCGTTGGCTAGTAACAGGTAAAACAAAAACAGATACCATCTGATGGAAGTGCTGTCATCATCAGTCACAGGTGGGCTGTGTGTAGATTTATTGTAAAGAGACTGGTCGTTTGTATTGTAGGCCAGGTATCACACACAGACATGTACTTATTCACCACACAGCACAGGCACAGAAGAAAGAGAAAGACCTAAAAAATACAACAATGCTCTGTCTCTGTCTGTCTGCCTCTCTCTCTCGCTCTCTCTCTCTCTCTCTCTCTCTCTCTCTCTCTCTCTCTTCCTCTCTCTCTCTCTCTCTCTCTCTCTCCACACACACAAACACTAGACATATATGCATACCCGCTCTCTCTCCCCCCCTCCCCCTTCCCCTCTCTCTCTCTCTCTCTCGTAGACACAAAGTAGGAAGCCATTTGTGTTCAGTGGTGGTTGATGGCATATTGCAGGCGTCAGCCTACCTGAAGCAAGGCAAGTACAAGCAGGCGGAGACCCTGTACAAAGAGGTGCTGACCCGCGCACACGAAAAAGAGTTTGGAAAAGTGGAGGGTGAGTGAGGGAGAGAGCGCCATCAGGATAAACGACAGGGTGGGGGGGGGTCGTTTTGGGGGCATCACATCATTTTTCATTTTGGGGTATCGTTATTCATTCTGGGGGGCATCATTATTCATTTCAAATATATGTGTGTGAGAGTAGTGGGGGGTGGGGGTGGGGAGTGTGGTTTTGGGAGCAGACTCATGCATGTGCATATGTAAGGCTGTAATTGATGGATTGTGGCTTGTGGTTTCTTTCCTCGGCTAAGGCTCTGAGGTTCACCAATGGTGAGATTTTGCTTACGGACCAGTTTTACCCCCAGTAAGGTAGCCGCATTCTGACTTTGGGGATGAGTCTTTTTTTATTTGTGCGTGTGTGTTACACATAGATGTGTGTGTGTGTATGTGGTTTTTGTGTGTGCTGTAATGTCCATGTGGTTGTTTGTTTAGATGTAGCTGTGCATGCACTTAACATGAACACATACATCAGTGGACGCACACACACGCGCATGCACACATGAGCATACACACACACATACACAGGTGCAATAAGACTGTATGCTTTTATCACTTTCCTGGAGTGAAATAATGTCTTTGGGGAAGATTTTGTTAGGTTCTCATTACAAGCCAAGAGCGACTACAATGCTTTCACATCATGTCCAGCCATGGTTTCATAATCCCACTGACCAAAGCAAAAAATCTTCTCTGACCCTACAGACCATATCTTTGCTGATGAGGATCTCTTAGTGCTCAGTTGTTCCTTTTGTACTGTGTGGTTGTTGATGTGTGTTTTTTTGCAAAGTGTGGCCCCAGACATGGAGTGCTCTAACAGACAGTGCTTGCTTTCAGGGGAGAACAAACCCATCTGGATGAGAGCAGAAGAGAGGGAAGAGAACAAGGTAAGCTGTGTGTGTGTGTGTGTGTATGTGTGCAGATGAGTCTATATGTTTGTGTCCATAAGTGTGTGTGTGTGTTTCTGCCACCCCTTCCCCCTTTTTTTCTTTTAACTTTGGATTCTTCTTCAAAATCAACTTTGAAACTGCTGTCACATGTGAAAAGGAATCACCAAAGGAAAGTTCCTGCCATGTTGAAAATGAGGACCTAATTCAAAAGCCGTTAGCAGACAGGTTTATTGCATCACCTGAAGATCTCATGCATAGGAAGTATGGTGATGTACAACCAAAAGTCCTAGCAAAATAAAGGTTACCTTTTAACTTTGTCTTCTAGAAGGTTGAATTCAGAAATCCTGACAGCTGATTCTGCTCCTTCATTGAAGACATTATGCTTATGTATCATTCATGTCCAAAGAAAGCAATGCTCATTCTCACATGAGTGTGTGTGGGTGTTGTATAGTCCTTTGTAGAAACAAAAAAGAAAAAGACTGTATTCATGTGTGCTGTGTGTGTTTGTGTGCTTCTGGATGTGTGTTGATAGTTCATGTGTATCATTTTTCCCTCGTCCCATCCCCTTGTCATGTTTCTTCTCCCCCACTGCTGCGATCACTCACACCTGTGGGTGTAGTGGTTCTGATGTGCTGAGTAACTCGTAATTCCTTCCTTCCTTCCTTCAGTCTGTGTTGTCAGTTTTCCTGTGACGTTGTAAATTGCATGAGAGCGATGACTTGGAAAGCTGTGACTGTTTGCATGCTGTGTGCAGGGGAAGAATAAAGAGAACCCCCCACTCCCTGACTACGGGAGCTGGCACAAAGCCTCCAAGGTGGACAGGTGAGTTGGCCGTGCAATGCTTGTGCGTGCACTACAGGTGGCACTGGCATGTTTGCATGCGTGTAAACATGGATACACCCATACAAACACATACTCATACACACTCATACTCTCACACACACGCATTCACATACACATACACTCACACACACACACATTCATACATACATGATCTGCTGAACCAGGTCCGAATCCCGTTCAAGGGGATTTTTCTCCTGGAGCTAACATCAGTGCCGACTCCATCTCCCCAAAAGTCCTTCGGATGAGACTATAAACCGAGTACAAGTGATGCGAAAGCAAAAGTATCGTAAAGGAACATTTCAGAAAGAATAACATATGCGCTGACAGATTAAAAACTTTTTTTTTGCACTAATCTTGCAAAAATTGAGAAACTAGTTATGGTTTCGTACAAGGAACAACCATGAAGTGAATATGGACTTTACCTTGAACACTTTCAAGGATTTCTTATAGTGGTCGGTTCTCTTTGTTCTGCTGTAGCGGTATACAGATCAGACCTTTGGACACTGGTTCTTTGTTCTGCTGTAGCGGTCGGTGTACAGATCAGACCTTTGGACACTGGTTCTTTGTTCTGCTGTAGCGGTGTACAGATCAGACCTTTGGACACTGGTTCTTTGTTCTGCTGTAGCGGTGTACAGATCAGACCTTTGGACACTGGTTCTTTGTTCTGCTGTAGCGGTGTACAGATCAGACCTTTGGACACTGGTTCTTTGTTCTGCTGTAGCGGTGTACAGATCAGACCTTTGGACACTGGTTCTTTGTTCTGCTGTAGCGGTGTACAGATCAGACCTTTGGACACTGGTTCTTTGTTCTGCTGTAGCGGTGTACAGATCAGACCTTTGGACACTGGTTCTTTGTTCTGCTGTAGCGGTGTACAGATCAGACCTTTGGACACTGGTTCTTTGTTCTGCTGTAGCGGTGTACAGATCAGACCTTTGGACACTGGTTCTTTGTTCTGCTGTAGCGGTGTACAGATCAGACCTTTGGACACTGGTTCTTTGTTCTGCTGTAGCGGTGTACAGATCAGACCTTTGGACACTGGTTCTTTGTTCTGCTGTAGCGGTGTACAGATCAGACCTTTGGACACTGGTTCTTTGTTCTGCTGTAGCCGTGTACAGATCAGACCTTTGGACACTGGTTCTTTGTTCTGCTGTAGCCGTGTACAGATCAGACCTTTGGACACTGGTTCTTTGTTCTGCTGTAGCCGTGTACAGATCAGACCTTTGGACACTGGTTCTTTGTTCTGCTGTAGCCGTGTACAGATCAGACCTTTGGACACTGGTTCTTTGTTCTGCTGTAGCGGTGTACAGATCAGACCTTTGGACACTGGTTCTTTGTTCTGCTGTAGCGGTGTACAGATCAGACCTTTGGACACTGGTTCTTTGTTCTGCTGTAGCGGTGTACAGATCAGACCTTTGGACACTGGTTCTTTGTTCTGCTGTAGCCGTGTACAGATCAGACCTTTGGACACTGGTTCTTTGTTCTGCTGTAGCCGTGTACAGATCAGACCTTTGGACACTGGTTCTTTGTTCTGCTCAAGCATCCCACAGAATAGACCTTACCTCATTAAGAAATATCTAGCATCTTTATGTAGCTGCTTGTTGTTCTAATAAAAAAATTACCTGTATACTTATCCTATGCAACCTTGTCCTTAGGATCTGATGTTGTGGATTCAAAAGATTGTAGAGAGTGTTCATTTTGCTCTGGGATTCTGTACAAACCCAGCACTGGAAAGTTTTACTAAGATGTTGATTTTCTTTCCTTTTTTGTACAAACCCTGCACTGGAAAGTTTTACTAAGATGTTGATTTTCTTTCCTTTTTTGTACAAACCCAGCACTGGAAAGTTTTACTAAAATGTTGATTTTCTTCCTTTTTTGTACAAACCCAGCACTGGAAAGTTTTACTAAAATGTTGATTTTCTTCCTTTTTGGGGGGAAGTACTTTTGATGTATCTGTGCAAGTGTCATACTTTTTGGAGTCGGCAGAATTGATCCATACATGTCTGGTCCACAGCTCCACAGTCACCACAACACTGAAGAACCTGGGGGCCCTGTACAGGAGACAGGGCAAATACGAGGCTGCTGAGACGCTGGAGGAGTGTGCCATGCGTACCAAGAAAAAAGTGAGTGTCTGCACCTCCACAGGGCCTCTGTCTCTCACTCACTCTCTATTCTGGTGGGCTTTTGGTGGCTGTGCCTTTCACTGTTTTTCAGTTCTGTTCTGTGTCAGGTGTTCTGTCACTCTCTCTCTCTCTCTCCCCCCTGTTGTCTCACAGTTGACAGGTTGGACGTGTCATGTACCTTTTGCTTCTGTTCCCTGGTGGAAGTCTTGTCATTATCTCCTCTTGTCTTGTCGTTGATAGTGGAATATTTCGTGTTGGGTTTAGATTTTCTCTGAAATTCTGCTTTACATATAGATATATATATTGTTGTGCCTGTATAAATGTATATATTTATATATGTGTGGGCCTTCATGCATGTGCACAGATGTGGGTAGGTGGGTTTATATGAATCGGTATGTGCAAGAGTATGCTCATAGTGTGAGTATATGTGTTGGCTAGTTAGTTGGTTCTTCAATTTAACATCCTTCCACTAATTAGTGATACCAGACAGATGTGTTAGGTGTGTGTGTGTGCGTGCATGTGAACTTGTACATGCTTATCTGAGTGTCAACAAAAGAGTAGAACAGAGAGAAAAATCAGGTCCTAAAAAGTTGAAAGGGAAAAAATGGCATGTGGTAGACTGAGGTTTTGAAGAAGGTGTGGCCCTCTGTGTTGGTGACGGGAGCGTTTACTGCTTTTGTCCTCTGAAAATACCTGTACTGAAGTCATTCTTGGTGCATGAGATTACTTTTCTGTGTGTATATGTGTGCAACGTGCATGTGTGTATCCTATAAACAGATTGGTATTTCAACATGAAGGAAGGATGGAGGGAATGTGTGATGTATGCGCTGCATAGGCGTGATCACAACACTTGGAGAGAGACTGTTGAAAGAGAAAAGGAGGAGTGAATTGGGGTGCACACACACACACGCACACACACACACGCACACACACACACACACACACACACACGCACACAACACACACACACACACACACATACAACACACCACACGCACACACACACACACATACACATACAATATCAATATATAGATATATATACATACATACATACATACAAAGACACACAGTTCCTGTTCTATCCCTTAAGGTATGTCTAGTGCAGGGTCTTCTCTGTGAAGGAGTGTGTGGAAATCCTCATGCTTCTTCTGCCAGTGTTCTTACACTGCCCCTGTGTCTGCAGTGCTGGTATCTCTGGTATGGACTCACACAGGGCTAGGGAAAGCAGATGGATTTGTTCTTAATTCAGTTTTAGGGAGGCGTTCTGATTGTCCGTTCATCTTGCCTTCTACAAGTCTCTATGTCTGTCTGTCTGTTGGGATCTGTTTTGTCAGTTCTGCCCAGCTCTGTCTGTCTGTCTATTTTCTCTCTCCCCTTCCTCCCACCCTTCTCTGTCTGTCTGTCTGTCTGTCTGTCTCTCTCTCTCTCTCTGTTGCTCTCTCTCTCTCTCTCTTTCTCTCTCTCTCTGTTGCTCTCTCTCTCTCTCTTTCAATCCCCTTCCTCTCTCTATTCTCCTTCCCTCCCCCACCCAACCACACACAAACACACACACACACACATGCTTGAGTGTACACACTGACATCTTCTCCATCACCCCCCTACACACATGCATACATGCATGCATAAACGCATGCACACACACACACACACACTCTCTCTCTTTGATCCGGCCTCTTGTTGTACATGTCATGGTGGTGAACAACGAAATGCTCACTGTCTTCACTCTCTGCCAGTCTGTTGTTTTTCCTCCTGTGTCTTCACTCTCTGCCAGTCTGTTGTTTTTCCTCCTGTGTCTTCACTCTCTGCCAGTCTGTTGTTTTTCCTCCTGTGTCTTCACTCTCTGCCAGTCTGTTGTTTTTCCTCCTGTCCCTCACCATGAGGGCCAGAAGCTCTCACCTTGGGACAGCTGGCAGACAGACAGTGCATTTCCTGCTCTGTCCAGGACAGTCTGCTCATCCGTAGTCAGGCCATTCCCTCTCTCTTCACCAGCTTGTTGCTCGATGTTCTCTCCTCTTCCTCTCTTTATTTCTTGATTCCATATCAGAACTAGTCTGGCCATTTTTTTCAACAGGGTTTTTCATAATGTGGTCTAAACGTTGTCCCTATTTCATCTGATATGGTCATCAGGCTCATTCAGAGAGACTAAAGTTTGAATGAAGAGACCTGTGTTGTTCTTCATCTGCTACATGTCAGTAGTCCTCATCTTTTTTCCTGTCTCATTGTGCATCAGCCACCATTTGACCACCGCAGTCACTAGAATGTAGACAACTGGAATGAATGACTGACTGACTGACTGACTGGCTGGCTGGCTGACTGGTGTTGACAACTCAGGACCCGTCAGAAAGCAAGCCCCCCACCAGACAGAGAGCTGTCTCCGATTTCACGGAGGAGGCAGGTGCCGGTGCTAGGCCTGGCCGGGCGGTGAGGGTAGGGGGGTTCCAGCCCCGCAGAAGGGCGTTCCACGCCTCCATGGATAACATAGCCCACAGTCAGGCTGCGGAGGACGGGGAGGAGGGGGGTAGCGCCACCTGGCGTGGGGATGGTGTGAGTAGTCCGCTCTTCCCCCAGTCACCCGCCGATGGCTTTTGTACTGCTTCCCATGTTCAGGACGTAGCACCAGTGTATGTGTACCCCTTTTAGCGGAATGAACACTACGTTTTACCGCAGTAAGTGAGAATTTCAACAAACTTTTCTGCTTCAGATTTCAGCGTAATGTTTGTAAATGTTGAAAAGAAAAGAATATACTAAGTGTGTAAATGTTAACTGAATGAATTTTTTAAATAATTGTAACTTAATGTTTTGATTGAAGTTTTAAAATGGTATATTGATAAATGATACAGCGTGTCAATGTCTGCTCTTTAACAGAATGCTGGTAAATGCAGTGTTGGTTAATTGTTTGATTTGAAACAACTTAACATTGAGCATAGTGATGTGTAAACAGAACTGAAATGGTCATCAGTGTAAATGTATCATGAACAGTATGTCTGAAAACACAAGATTGTATTTATAAACAAGCTTTTGCAGGATTCTGAAAACACAAGATTGTATTTATAAACAAGCCTTTGCAGGATTCTGATAAACTGGGCATTGTTTTGAGTGGTTAAGCTTACAGAGGAGGCTGCTAGACAGCACAGTGTAGACACTTTACTTTGAATGGCATACTTTAACAAAGGAACCAGCAGTGTACAAATATTTTAGCTGAAATAGTATACGGATTATAGCTAATAATAGATTCTGAATAATGCCACAGCCTTTTCCACGTGTTTTGCTTGTGTTACATTGATAAAGTGTGATTGTGAATCAGTAAGCACACATTCTGATGCTGATTTGTAACAAAGATAGGGTTTGGTTTGGGGAGATGGGGGGGTTTGGTCTTTTGGGGGTCAGGCAGGGGGGGGGGGGGGGGGTTGTATTAATTATTTTTGTACAAGAACAATCACTACATACAAAAAAGTTCAAATGAAAAAATATGGGGAAATACAAAAGAAACCATCGTTGTTAATTACAAATCGATTAGAAAACAGTGTACTTACTTAGGATGTGAACACAAACTCCCAAGTAACATTTTAAGGTGCTTATATTGTGCGAGTGTATGTGTGTGAAAGTGTATGTTTCGGTGTGCACATGTATACATGTGCCAGTGAAATGAAAGAAAAGTGTGCCTGATATTCATGTAACAGTAAAGCGTACGTCTCTCCACATGTTCAACACAAAAGTGGGCAGGAGATTGATCAAGTCATGCAATCTTTTTATTAGATTTTTTATTTCGTATATCTACTTAAAATGTTACCTTTTTCACAATTTACTTTACTCTACATATGTTCATTCCTCGTTTTATGGCCCTACTTTTTGTTGCCACATATTTTTATCTGACATTTTGTGAGGATTTTTTGTCGCACATTTTTGTCCTTCAGTCTTTCCCCCCACTTGTGTTTTTTCCTTTTCTTTTTCTTTTTGCTACCACATTTTTGAGTCACAGTAAATTTTATCCCACATTTGTTTATTACTTTTGTTTTAATTTTTTGTCCCACATATTTAAGTCCTGCATATTTTGCCCCCATTTTCAAAAAATATTTTAAAATGCAGATCTATCCTGTATTGAACCTGTTTGCCTTCCATCATCACCCCATCCACTTTTTTGGTCCCAACATATCTTGTCCCACATTTGTTTTATCCGACTTGTTGTCCCACATATTCTGTCCCGGTTTTTTTAAAAAGTTGTTTTAAATGGCCGATTGATCCTTGTGTGAAGCAGCCTCTTATCATCATCACTATCATCATCCCTTCCTATTTCCCGCCACAAGTCTTCTCTCCTTCCCCTCACCCCCTCTCCTGTTGCCCCACCCTGCTCTTCCTGCCCTCACCCATCCCCATTCATGAGTGTGTAGGAAATGAGTCATCTCGGTATGGATGCGCCGTGAACACATGTACATGTGTAAGTTTTAGCTTTATATTGTACATAAGTACAGATGAACATGCATTTGCATATATGAACACAAACATATGCACACACATGCAAATGGACACACACACACACACACACACCAAACACACACACATGCAAATGGACACACACACACACACACCACACACACACACACACACACACACACACACACACACACACACACACACACACACACACACACATGATCTTCACAGTGTCTTTTTTTCCCTGACACAATACTGACTAAAGTATCATGAGCTTTAACATTTTTGTTGTATAGAGAAAGTGGTCGGGTTTTTTGTTTGGGGGGGTTTGCTTATAGAACATTTGATAAGTGTAGTTGCATTCAGAAAGCGCTGAAATAGTCATCTGAAAACTGTAAACATTTCATATGTGTAGATGCTGCAGGCATTGTATGCATGCTTTTCCACAGAGGAGTGAGCAATCATGTTTGATGTAGTCTGTTACAGTACACATCATGTGGCTGTGACAGAGAGAGTAGTACACACACACACACACACACACACACACACACACACACACACACACACACACACACACACACACACACACACCACCACATTTAATTACAACCGTAGAATTGTAGCTGTTGTTATGACTTTTTGTAGATTTGGGGGGGGGGGATCTTGTTGGTTGACATGAACAGCTGTGGAACAATTCCACTTTTTAAAAAAAATGTTGAACTTCTGTACAACTTGAAATGGCCATTCATCATGTTTTTATGATTTGCTCTCCCTTGCAAACCTCTCTCTTCTAGTCTTTGTCTCTTCTCATTGTCTCTGTCTGTCTGTCTGTCTGGATCTCTCTCTCTGTTTCACATTATATATGTGCAACATGCACGCACACACAGTTCACATACACACAAGTTCGCACACATTAAATCCTGTTCCGCTTTTCGTAAGAGTAGGCCATTGTGTGCCGGTGAGAACAGATGACAGAATTCACAAATCCCATACACACGGGGACTGGATGTAAAAAAGCACATAAATGCTTATTCCATTATCCTCGATATAAAAGAATATATAAATAAACAACAATTCTCTCTCTCACGCACACACATGCGCTCAGCACACTCTTTTTCCATCTTCTCTCCTCTTCTTCCAAATTCTTTATTCTTCCTCTCTTCTTCTTCCTCTCTTTCCTCTTCCTCTTGTGTGTGTATGTGTCTCTCTCTCTTCCCTCTCTTCTACAGCTTGTTTAGAAAAGGTGTGGTAAAGAAATACAGGACAGTCTCTTTGAAATACTGGAGAACATACATAACTATGCTTCCAAAGGTGTTTCAGACCACTAAGATTGTAGTGTGTAGTGTTTGTGTGTGGTGTGTGTGTGTGTGTGTGTGTTGTGTGGTGTGTGTGTGTGTTGTGTGTGTGGGTACTGTATTAGAATAAAGAGAAATACTGCATATTAAAATTATAAGATAATGAAGAACATTTACAACTGTCCTTGCTGAAAGTATATCTTAGCTCTGAGAGAGAGAGCGTGTGTGTGCGCATGCGTGCATGACTAGAATAGAGGCAGTTATAGAAACATTGAAGAACATAACTCAGCATATGACTGTCCTACCTGAGGGTGTCTGTGTGGGCACTAGCATTGTTGTGTGTGTGTTACCTGATGAATGAGAATAAAGAGAAGTGTGGTGTATACTGGCTGCATGTATAGAACGCCCCACAATGAACCGCAGTGGGTCGCTCACCAAGCTGAGAGCCTCTATCAGGCGCAGCAGCGCCAAACTGGTACAGAAACTAAAGGGCCGAGGGCCAGAAGAAAACAGCGGAAGGTAAGATTTTTACACCACACACACACACACACACACACACACAGTCCACTCTAACCCATCTACATGAATTAATTAACCAAGGCGTTTGTCGCAGACACTGTCCACATTAACCAGTGAAGTAACCTAGAAAATTGTCCAAGATTTTTTGCTTCTCTTACACACAAGCACTGCATAGATTGCACGTGGTCAGATACAAGCAGCATAGATTGTTAAAAATGTGTATGGGGGGGTTAAGTTAAGAAATCAGTCAGTTTCTTGCTTGGGGACAGTTCTGTATGAGGGAGAGAAGAGATAAAAGCTTGTGCCATGTACAGGTTGTGTTACATGAATGATTAAACCTACATACATTATCTGCAGAAAGATGATTTCAATGTTACTGCTGACTTATCTCTTCTCACTCGAATTGTAATGCAGAAACTTGTGCTGAGAGTGAGTGAGTAGTGTTGGGATGCTGAGTGGTGCAGTGTTGTGTGGATCATGGAGAAAGACAAGTCTTAAGTAAGGACAGCTGGACAGTAGGAGGTCTCCATGGAAGAAGCCCACTTCTAGCAAGTGTTTTGGCCTTTCACGTACACTCAGTGGGATTTTTTTTTTTTTTTTTTTTTGGGGGGGGGGGGGCATGCTGCATCACCATCTTGAGCATTGGGTGCCCAAGTAAGAATGTATGGATCCAGGTTTAGGACAGTCTGTTTAAAGACTTTTTGTTTTTAAGGTGTTGGGGTGGGTTTTTTGTTTGTTTCTTCATTTGGATTTATAATGTGTTCACGAGATGTTCTGCATGCATTCCTACATGAGGCTTAGGTTTATAGTCTCATCCAAAGGACTTTTCTTTTAAAGTTGTTAATTCTGTATAGGCCATGAAAGTCATGCAAAAGAAAATGAGAGTGAGAATGTAGATATGTGCAAATGCTTTCTGCATGTGAGAGAATACTGTGTGTGAGTGAGTGACCATATTTTATGGAATGTGTGAGATAGAGTGATTGCATATGTATATGCATAAAAAATATACTCAAGTAGGGAAGATATCTATTGCTGTGAGTGGACCAGGTTGACAGGTACACCTTGCTGTGTCTGTGCAGTGCTTGACTAACTGAACATTGTCACAAGAGACTGCCCTTTGGCTCTCTTTGTTTGTTTGGCTTTTGTTTTGTTTTGGTTTTTTAAGCAGAAAGGCACTGCAGTGATTGTTATTCTCCAAAAGAAAGAATCATCAACAGCTTGAGTGTATTGGAAATATAATGTAAGAACTGCAGGAACATGAGTGAAAATGATGTAGTGTCATTCATTTCATGGATACCAGTATGTCGGTGTCTGTGACATCTGACTGTGTCAGTGACAGGATGTGTAGACTATTTTTATAGAAGAAAAGAACATGTAACATTCTGTAAGTCTCATTGAACAGTCAAAAGTGACAGAATAATCAGCTTGGTGATTGCGGTCACTCTCCTGCAAGAAGAAGAAGATATATGGCATTGTCAGCCTTGTCATAAAGTGAAAAAAACCATTTCAGTTAGTTGTGCTTTCTGCCATGTTCATTTGCTAACCTTAGTTTGATTTCTTTTCTGAAAAATCAACAAATTTAGTATCACAGTTAAAGCAGTGAACTGATGTAGTAAACTAGTGCTGTGTGTGGGGGGTGGGGTTGAGTGGGTGGATGTGTTTGCAAGGTAAGCTATTGGTATAAGATGGTCCAGTCAGCTACATCGTGCTGACATGACACCACAGAGAGTGCTTCTTAACACTACCAATAACCAGTAGCAAAGCTGGTCCTCTGACTGCTGATCAATGTAGATAACTCTGTGTGAACTGCTGCTTAAAGAAACTAGCCTTTATATCAGTAGAGTTGGCAGTGTATGCTAGGGTTGGTTGAATATCTATAACATTTATTACTGATTTATGGGAAAATGAAATGGGTTGGAAGGGTGGACGGGGCTTGGCATGGTTTTAAAACTGAGAGCCATTGCCAGCATAAAGGTGCAGACCCAGGGATGTGATGCCAAGTTTCAGTGTTGATAGATGACGTAGAGCTGATCTTGTGCCGTGAAAATGCCAAGCTAACACAAATATTGCTTTAAATATCATACTTTTGTGCTGAACGTGTTAACCCAACACATGCTTTGATAGATATTTGTTGGATGTTTGACTCCGTCTTCTATGTTCCTCCTTAGTTTTAGCTGGTATCTGAGGAACTATTACGGAAGTGAGAGGTATGTGCCAACACTGTAACCTTAAAGTAGCCTTTTATACTTTCCTTTTCCAGTTCTGCATATTACAGAACTGTTGACAGGTATTGCCATTATACTCTGCCCTTAACACCCCACCCACCCCACCCCCAATTTCCATTATCCTGTGTTCCCTTTCACCACCTCCAAGCTTTGTATATGTGCTGCAGTTTGGACAGGCTTGTCTGACCAGAAGAATTTCTCCCTGCCTGAGGTTATACTGAAACCAGTCTTTTCTCCATCCATCCATCTCTGTGTAAATATCTGGACATATGTGAAAGAGAGCTGGAACATGATGTATGGATGAGTGGTGACTGGCACTGTGTGTGTGTGTGTGTTGTGCCAGATCTTGTGTCCTTACTGATGATTGACTCCTAGGCTGTATGAGGGCCTGAGTGTTGACTGAGGAGAGGGGTTGGTCAGAGGATGGTTGTGTATGTGCTGGTGATGTCTTTGGCTTTAGAGAAGACTGATGGTCAAATATAGTGTGTGCGTGTGCGTGTGTGTGTGGTTTCTGCCTCTGCACTCTTTTGCCACGGTCTGAAGTGCTTTTGCTGCTGGTGTTCGTGTGTTTATGCATGCACGCTTTGTGTTTTTCAATCTCTTTCTGTGTCTGTGTGTCTCTTTTTCTCCATCTCTCTCTTCTCTCTCTCTCTCTCTCTCTCTCTCTCTCTCTTCTCTCTCTCTCTCTCTTCTCTCTCTCTCTCTCTCTCTCTCTCTTGTTGTCTGTCTTTCCTTCCTCCTTTTCCTCTTTCCTTGTTCCTCCTTCTCTATGTGTGCCTTTGTTTTAGTGTGTCTCTCCTCCATCTTAAAGTTAATAAAGCTAATGTAATATAGTTTTCATTTCTTTCAAACCCATTGTGAGTGAAAGTAAAACCTGGAGGGAAAACTGTGGAGGAGCCTAATTTCTTGTGTCATGTTTTGTTCCTGACATTCCCCTTTATCACAATCTTTTTTTAAAATATCTCTTCACCTTGAATACATGTATGATTTATCAACTGCTTAAAAAAATCTTCACACTTTTTCTCCTCCTTTGTCCCATCCCTCCTCTTTCTGTAGCCAGTGATCCTGATATATATAGATACCTCTGCTTTGAATTTTTTTTTTTTTTTTAATCACAGTACACCACCCCCACCAGAATGCTGTCACCCTCCATCCCACTGTGTGCCCACGATACCCATCAACCCCACCTTGCCATCCACACTTGAGTTTATATATACCCAAACCCAGGCATTCGTACCCTCTTTATCATCTTTCTATGAAGAGCCAGCTCCCGTAGACAATGTCCTGTAAGGAGTGATAGTCATCGCCCCAGTCTTTGGTTAGGAAAAACAGCAGTGAGTGTGGGAAACTGGGGCCGTGTCAGTCAGAACTGGAGGTTGAGGGAAAACAGCAGTAAGTGTGGGAAACTGGGGCTGTATCAGTCAGAACTGGAGGTTGAGGAAAACAGCAGTAAGTGTGGGAAACTGGGGCTGTGTCAGTCAGTCAGAACTGGAGGTTGAGGGAAAACAGCAGTAAGTGTGGGAAACTGGGGCTGTGTCAGTCAGTCAGAACTGGAGGTTGAGGGAAAACAGCAGTAAGTGTGGGAAACTGGGGCTGTATCAGTCAGAACTGGAGGTTGAGGGAAAACAGCAGTAAGTGTGGGAAACTGGGGCTGTGTCAGTCAGTCAGAACTGGAGGTTGAGGGAAAACAGCAGTAAGTGTGGGAAACTGGGGCTGTGTCAGTCAGTCAGAACTGGAGGTTGAGGGAAAACAGCAGTAAGTGTGGGAAACTGGGGCTGTGTCAGTCAGAACTGGAGGTTGAGGGAAAACAGCAGTAAGTGTGGGAAACTGGGGCTGTATCAGTCAGAACTGGAGGTTGAGGGAAAACAGCAGTAAGTGTGGGAAACTGGGGCTGTGTCAGTCAGAACTGGAGGTTGAGGGAAAACGGCAGTAAGTGTGGGAAACTGGGGCTGTGTCAGTCAGTCAGAACTGGAGGTTGAGGGAAAACAGCAGTAAGTGTGGGAAACTGGGGCTGTGTCAGTCAGTCAGAACTGGAGGTTGAGGGAAAACAGCAGTAAGTGTGGGAAACTGGGGCTGTGTCAGTCAGTCAGAACTGGAGGGTTAGGGAAAACAGCAGTAAGTGTGGGAAACTGGGGCTGTGTCAGTCAGTCAGAACTGGAAGGTTAGGAAAAACAGCAGTAAGTGTGGGAAACTGGGGCCGTGTCAGTCAGAACTGGAGGTTGAGGGAAAACGGCAGTAAGTGTGGGAAACTGGGGCTGTATCAGTCAGAACTGGAGGTTGAGGCAAAACAGCAGTAAGTGTGGGAAACTGGGGCTGTGTCAGTCAGTCAGAACTGGAGGGTTAGGGAAAACAGCAGTAAGTGTGGGAAACTGGGGCTGTGTCAGTCAGTCAGAACTGGAGGGTTAGGGAAAACAGCAGTAAGTGTGGGAAACTGGGGCTGTGTCAGTCAGAACTGGAGGTTGAGGCAAAACAGCAGTAAGTGTGGGAAACTGGGGCTGTGTCAGTCAGTCAGAACTGGAGGGTTAGGGAAAACAGCAGTAAGTGTGGGAAACTGGGGCTGTGTCATTCAGAACTGGAGGTTGAGGGAAAACAGCAGTAAGTGTGGGAAACTGGGGCGTGTTAGTCAGAACTAGAGGGTTAGGGAAAACAGCTGTAAGTGTTGGTGTGTACCAGGTCACTTGACACCCACACCTGTGTGAAATCAGCTTTTTACTTTGTATGCATTATGCATGTGACTGGATTGTTGTTCATTCTGTTTGTTGATAGAGTGTCAGCTTACCTACTTTCTACTACACCCATGCCATGCCTTCTCCACATGCATAATTATAATTATTGTCTTTGTGTCTCTGTGTGTATATATGTATACACAGTTAGACTTGGGAATGTGCTGTTTTAAAATTGAGAGTGAGTGTTCTAAGATAGTGAATGTGTCGTCTTACAATGTGTGATTGTGACTGTATTGTTGAAGATTGTGAATGTGCCATTTTTAAGATTGTGAGTGTGCCGTTTTAAGATAGTAAATGTGTTGCATTATTATGTATGGTTGTGTCTTGTTATCTAAGACTGTGCATGCACCATTTCAAGATTGTGAAGGTGCAGTGTTTCTGTATGTGAGCTGCTATTTGTTTTTGTTTCTTTTCCTGTTTGTTGGTTTGGGTTGTTTGTTTTTTATTGTTGTTGTTGTTTTACTGCTTTTGTTTTAGTGAGGGCTTTTGTGGTTGGCTGTTTTTGTTTGTTGCTGGGTTTGTTTTTTTTAAAGATAGTTTTACAGAATTAAATTTTAAACACTTGCCTACTTTGTCTAAATCTGTCACATGCTGAGGAGATAAAGGTGCAGTTAGCCTGTGTTTTGAAATGATGTTTATCTGTTTGAGTTTACTAGCCTGGCTAGTTCCTCTCCCCCCCCCCCCCCCCTCTCTCTCTCTCTCTCTCTCTCTCTCTCTCTCTCTCTCTCTCTCTCTCTCTCTCTCTCTCTCTCTTTCTTTAATATTTGGTCATTATGTGTCTATCTATCTATGTATCTGTGTGTGTGTGTGTGTGATTTCAACTTTTGCATACTATTACATGAATTTGTAGGGATCCTTTTCTCAACAAGAAGCAAGACAGGTGGCTTCTCCAACACGCTCCACTTCTCTCGTAGACATACATATAGACACAGACAGTGCAGGGAGAATCAATCTGTGAAACATGAGTATCGGGGGTCTCTGGCCCACCAAGCAAAGAAAACAAACAATCTGAAAGGTGTGCCGAGATCACATTTCAAACTTCCCTGATGCCACACAGCTGAGTAATGAACAGGACCTTGGATGATAATAAGCTGGGGGGGGGGGGGGGGGGGCGGCAGAGAGGATGAGAAAGAACTGTGTGGGTATGTAATATACTTGTGTATACATGTATGCTTCCATGTTTTCATACAAACAAAAAGTGTGTGCGCACTTATGCATATGTGCATTCTCATGAGTGAGGATAATTGGTCATGGGCGTGCGTGCATGCTTGCTCGCGTATGTATGGGTATGCATGCGTGCATGCACACACATCAAAGAAAGAGACAGAAAATGGCAAATGTAGCATTGTGTGTTGCGTGCTTGTTTCAAGCAGAGACTGGACACATCGGGAAAGGTCAGTGCTGGTCAGAAATCCTTCAGTTCCGTTTTGATCAGTGTTTTGCTGCACTGTCTGCTGCTGAGGAAGCCAGCTTCACAGTACACAGCGCTGTGTACACGTTTTCCTTCCTTTCAGTTCTTCTCTTCAGTTACTCCACCCTCAGTGCTGCTAATTCAGTCTTCTGTTGGTGTGGAAGTGTGCATTCTTCAGTTTGAGGTGTATCAGTCTCTACAGCTGGTCTTTTTGCTGAGAACTGTATGTTTTCTTTTTATGTGAAGGTGTGTGTATGTTTGAATGTGCAGTTATACTGTCCTAGCTGCTGTTAGTTGTTCATCTTCTGTTTGTGTGAAAGTGTATATGTGTATGAGTGTGTGTGTGTGTGTATGCGTGCGTTTGTGTGTGTGCCTGCGTGCGTGTTCGAGTATGTGGTCACACAATTTCATAGAGCTGCTGAATGTGTTCTAAATTTGTTTGATAGCTTTTTTGCTCTTTGCTTTTTGTTTGTTTTTTGCTACAGGTAAAACTAAAATGTGTGAGGGGAAATATTAGTTCATGTGTTTAGTTTTGTGTTTTTTACATTTGACTTTGGAACACTGATGTCTGTCAGCTTAGCTTAATGTAGAGAGGGGGACAGCTAGTGTGCACCAGTGGGCTGCTTGTAGCTGAACAGGCTGTGAATTTAAATGCTGTTCCGCGTGTGTGTGTGCGTGCGTGCGTGCATGCGTGCGTGTGTGTGTGTGTGTAGTATGGATGTTTGTGCTTGGTTTGTGTGGATCCCAACGCTTCCATGTGCATTGTAATGCAGTGCAGCAGATGTGCTCACTTGTGTAGGCACGGTGATGCTTGTATGCATTGCAGCTGAAGCAGTGTTGTGTACATGTAGTTTTCGTATCTTTGGAAAAATATCACCTTCAAACAAATAATTTCAGAAAGAGCTAACATGTTCTCCATTGGCTTGCCAGTTTAGACTTGTGTGCATTGACTGTCATGCTTAGTTTTGTGCCCCATGCCATAGTGCGTGTTTCTTGTTTTGTTCACAGCAAATATCTCCTTTCAGTGTTTTTGTTTGGGGGGGTTGTTGGTTTTTTACGTTGTATTATCAGTAGCTACATTCATTTCTTCACAACTGATTTATACTATAGTGGCCAAAAGAGATTGTGTTTGTGTCACCGTCTCTGTAATGTGTGTGTGTGACATTGAAGTGTGGGTGATCACATGCATGGATTATACATGTTGTTTGATTGGTCGTTTCAGCTGAGGAAGGTAAGCTGGTGTGAACTTGTGTTTACACACACATATAGATGTGGCCTTTACCGCATTGCGTTCTCTTTTAACTGACTGATCTTTTTTCTTTTCTTTTTTTTTGTGGTTTTCCATGTTTTACAAATACTTGGCATTGTTTAAAATTTCTCCTTTCTTGCTTGCTTTTCTATGAAGCATTCATTATAAGCATTTTCCTTAGCTTTTGTAGCTGACTTGTAGCATATGTGCAAGCAAGGTATTTAGAATTTTAACTGAGGTTTAAAATGCTTGATCATGTGCGTGTAATTTAGTATTGTGATTAGAGAATGGAAACACGTATGCTCACACACACACACACACACACAAATAGAAATGTGCTTGCACGCACACACATACACACAAATAGAAACACACATGCACTTAAATAGAAACATGCATGCATGCACACACAGACACAATACACCCACACAGAGTGTTCCTTCAACTTGTTCAAGTCGAGATATCCATATTGAAGTTGAAGGGAGAATAAAAGAAAAGTTATTACCCCAAAAAAGAGCCATTCCACTACCACAGTGACCACACATCACAATTTGTTAATTAATAAAGGAACTCATCGGCCAGATGTGTTCAGCACACTATTGGATGAGATGCGGAAATAGTTCCCATTTAACAGGCATAGAGTCAAGTCTGGGTCAAGTCAAGTAAAAAATGTTTTAATCATCCCTTGAAGGGCAAATACATCACTGACAGGTGCATAATTGATAGGAATCATTATCTCAAAAGGACACAAGAAAGCTTTATTTCATAAGTTTGTTTAAGCATTCCAAGATAATGTCAAATAAATAATTTTAAAAACACGTATACAGACACACATGTAGACACGTACACACACCACACACACACAGTTACACTGATACATAAACACAAACACAATCCACAGCACACTCTTACTAGTTCATGTGCACATCTGCCTCTCTTACATTCTAAATACTTTTGAGGTGCTGTGTGTGTATGTTTTACTTCTGCACTTTTTCCTGTAAACAAGCAACAGTACAAAGAGATCAAGTACAAAAAGGTCTCAAGTTGAATATTTGTGTGTGTGCGTGTGTGTGCGTCGTGTGATGTGTGTGTGTGTGTTGTTGATGGCTTTCTTTGTGTGTGTTAAGTGTGTGTTGTGTGTGTCTCACATGCACCCGTGTGTGTGTCTTCCATGACAGACGACAAGCTACTTTGAAATATATAAACAGGTTATATGAAGTGTGTGTGTGTGCATGTGCTCTCACTTGTGTACAGCTCTGTGTGTGTGTGAAATCATTCACTTATGAAGACACATATTATATACATATAGCTATATGCACAATGCTGTTACCAGGTCTCTGGAAACCTCCTCCACCTTGGTGAAGTGCATGAAATTTTCGTTATCGAATGCTTAAAAGAAATTGTAATAATATGTTGTACAGTTGTAGCATCAATTGAAAGAAATGTGTTTGCAAGATTTAAGCAAACTGAAGTGTTTGTAGTCAGGACTTCATGGAGACGTGATTGAAGAGTAACTTGTTGTCATTGCTTCTAGTTCTACATTTGTTGTTCATCTATTCAGTAGAAGTGTATCCAACTAGTTTGCTTTTGATGAAAGCATTAACATGAAAACAAAAAGCTACAGAAAACAGTTTTAGTCATTTAGCGTGCGGTTGTGTGTGGGGGTGTGTGTGGCACTTTGTACATGCTTACATATGTATATAGTCTTAAGTGACATGATCTTGATAGTATAATACTTTTTGTGGGACAGTTTGTTGCTCACATTGTGCAAGTTATTGATATTTTTAATTTTACATATTGTAACATGATTTTTGTGGTTACTCACCCCCCCCCCCCCCCCCCCCAACTCCTCCCAAAACATAGGACAACAGGTTTTAGGGTAGGAAAGCATTCTCTCTCTATTGAGCATTGTTTCTGATATATGAAGTAGTTGCATGTGCGTTAAGCTGTGCAAGATATATTTGTTCACCTACATAGTAGCACACACGACTGTGATGACAGTAATCTCATTGCTATTCATAAATTGTACGAGTATGGCAGACTGACAGGCAAAATATTATTTCCAGTTCTGTGTATTGGTTTGCAGTGATAACATTCAGTATTATCATCTGTAGGCACTGAAAACATGCTTGCATTTACTAATAATAATTCAGTCATAAAATATCTGACAAGTTTGATTGAATTGTCAGCAGATGTAAAGCAGAGTGAAAGAGACCTGTGTGTATATGTATGTCTGTGCGCACATGCGTGCGTGCGTGTGTGTGTGTATTAATTTTAGTGTGCACACCTGTGTATGCGTGGATGTGTTCACATGTATATTGCTTTTTTCAGTTTTTCTTTTTGTAGAGTTTTGTTGACATTGGAAGTAGGACTGTTGATCTTAATGAAGGTGGAGCAGTTTAAAGGGAAATGATTGGCATGTTCATCATGTTGATGCAAGGTTTTGTTCTGTTGATTACTTAAGGATTTGTTGTCAGTGTATGTATGTGTTGATATTTTTGTTGTCTTTTTCCTTCTTCATTTTTGTTGTTGTTTGTTTAGTTTTTGGTTTCTTTGCAGAGGAGTTGTGAAGTGCTGATGCAACGTTATGATTTGTTCATCTGCTGCTGCTGCTTTTCTTTCTCTTTTCTTGTAATAGCTGATAAGGAGATTAAACAATACAGTTTGTCTCTTCGGTTGTTAATCTGGTGTGTGTGTGTGTCAGAGTCTGTTAAATGTTGTGTGTCAGTTAAAACTGTTATGTGGCAGTTCAATATGTTTTGTGGCTGTTAAATATGTTGTGTATCAGTGTCTGTAAAATTTATTGTGCGTGTCAGTGTCTGTTCAATATATTTTGAGTCTGTTAAATCTGTTGTGTATCAGTGTCTGTTAAATCTGTTGTGTATCAGTGTCTGTTAAATCTGTTGTGTATCAGAGTCTGTTAAATCTGTTGTGTATCAGTGTCTGTTAAATCTGTTGTGTGACAGTGTTTGTTTGTGGCTGTTAAGTTTGCTGTGTGGCTGTTAAATATGTTGGGTGTTAATGTCTGCCAAGTCAATTGTGTGTCAGTGTTGATCTGTTTGTGTCAGTGTCTACAGGCTTCTGTCTGTCTTTGTAACTGGCTGACTGTTCATCCATCTGCTTCACTCTAAGTACAAGGACTGCTTAGAATTGAAGCACATCTGCAACATCACCAGAAGCTCCTGGAATACATTGTGACCCATCAAGGCTGTAAGAAGAAGTACCTGATCTGTATAGATCTGTGAAGTCGTCAGAACGACAACAGTGATGTAAGGGCAGTCTGGAGTCATCAGAACAACAACAGTGATGTAAGGGCAGTCTGGAGTCATCAGAACAACAACAGTGATGTAAGGGCAGTCTGGAGTCATCAGATCGACAACAGTGATGTAAGGTCAGTCTGGAGTCATCAGAACAACAGTGATGTAAGGGCAGTCTGGAGTCATCAGAACAACAGTGATGTAAGGGCAGTCTGGAGTCATCAGAACAACAGTGATGTAAGGGCAGTCTGGAGTCATCAGAACGACAACAGTGATGTAAGGGCAGTCTGGAGTCATCAGAACAACAACAGTGATGTAAGGGCAGTCTGGAGTCATCAGAACAACAACAGTGATGTAAGGGCAGTCTGGAGTCATCAGAACGACAACAGTGATGTAAGGGCAGTCTGGAGTCATCAGAACAACAACAGTGGTGTAAGGTCAGTCTGGAGTCATCAGAACAACAACAGTGGTGTAAGGGCAGTCTGGAGTCATCGGAACAACAGTGGTGTAAGGGCAGTCTGGAGTCATCAGAACAACAGTGATGTAAGGGCAGTCTGGAGTCATCAGAACAACAACAACAGTGATGTAAGGGCAGTCTGGAGTCATCAGAACAACAACAGTGATGTAAGGGCAGTCTGGAGTCATCAGAACAACAGTGATGTAAGGGCAGTCTGGAGTCATCAGAACAACAACAGTGATGTAAGGGCAGTCTGGAGTCATCAGAACAACAACAGTGATGTAAGGGCAGTCTGGAGTCATCAGAACAACAACAGTGATGTAAGGGCAGTCTGGAGTCATCAGAACAACAGTGATGTAAGGGCAGTCTGAAGTCATCAGAACAACAACAGTGATGTAAGGGCAGTCTGGAGTCATCAGAACAACAACAGTGATGTAAGGGCAGTCTGGAGTCATCAGAACAACAACAGTGATGTAAGGGCAGTCTGGAGTCATCAGAACAACAACAGTGATGTAAGGGCAGTCTGGAGTCATCAGAACGACAACAGTGATGTAAGGGCAGTCTGGAGTCATCAGAACGACAACAGTGATGTAAGGGCAGTCTGAAGTCGTCAGAACGACAACAGTGATGTAAGGGCAGTCTGAAGTCGTCAGAACGACAACAGTGATGTAAGGGCAGTCTGAAGTCAGATGTGAAGGAGGAAGTCCTCACAACCTCGGGCAGGAAGGGCTACCTGAAAGACCTCCACAAAGTCACAGCTGCTGAGAAGATTGTGAACCAGAGTCTGTGGCGGTGTGCCCAAGGCAAGCAAGCAACAGCAACAACAACAACAAAAGGAACCCAAAACAAATTGAGAGTTTCCCCAGCTTGAAAGATTGATATGCCGAGATGAGACGGAACATGATGTGTAGGGGTCATGTTTTAGAGCAAGTTTATACTGAGAAGAATTGACACTAGTTCCTCTCATTTCTCTTTTTGTCATCTGTCACTAAATATTATTTGTTACATGTTTGTTTTTGTCTTCTGAATTGTATTTTCTCAAGTCAATGTTCTTTAGAATGGAATGTAGTGAACCTTTTTAGTGCGAGTGTTTATGTGTGAGCATATATGATATATGCATGTGGGTAAGTAGACATGCATATTTCTTGTTCATTTGCCTTCAGTTGTAATGATGATGGATGTGTGTGTGTGTGTGTGTGTTTTTGCAGTATGAAAAGAGCAAGCTCGTTGTCAGTTCTCAACATACACAGTAGCCTGGAGGACAAAGTGCAAGTGAGTATAATATTATGCCCGTTACTACATCAGAGTTTCCTCCCATTGATTGTTTCTTGGTTGTTGGTGGGGTGTTGTTGTTTTTTGGGGGATGGGGGTGTTGTTCATCCTTTTGCATGGGGAAGCCAGGAGATTGGTCCACGTTTGATGAGAAAAAATCATGAAGTCACATGTCTTGCTTAATTAATACAGTCAGTGAAGGGACAGTCAACAGAAGACACTGTTGAAGCAGTCTTCAGTCCAGTGTGATGCTTTCCAACCGGTATCCATGACTTCTTGCACCCATGGCATTGAAGTTGAACAGTCTTTAACCTCTTATGGTGTCCTCTGTCATTTTGCTGAATAAATGTCGTTTGCGCTTTTTCCTTGCCTATTTTGTGGAGAGCATTGTCAGGTGAGGTGTATATAAACAAACTAGTAGTGTGCTTATGTGAAGAAATGTCCTCTTTTTTCCCTTTTACTTGTACTTTTTTTGTGTGTCTTCCTGTCTGTTGTAGGTCAGTAGATATTCACCGCTTTGTTCTGTGTGCCTTTAGTGTGACTTAAGTTCTTCCTGTTTAGTGTTCAGTCTCTAAACCTTGGCCTGCCAGGGAATTTTCCTCCAAAACAGATTCTGGATTGAAGTGTCTTGTAACATAGGTAAAATTATTAATTGTATTGTAGTGTGTTGTCAAGTCACAGCAGACTTCTCATGTAAAATTAGGGCTGCTCTCCCCGAGGAGAGTTCATCACCACAAGAGTAGCGCCACTTTTTTTTCTTTTTAAAGCGTTCATTTTCTCAAAGCAGGGTGAATTAACAATGCTAAACAAAGATGTATTATTCTGATTTAATCAGTTTTAAACCCTGGACAAAGACAGAATTGCACAGAATCAAGACACGTGACTGATGGTCATGAACAGCACACATGACAGCCTGAAGGTTAACATCATGGATACTTATCACAGATCTCTTATGAAGCCATCATCATATGCTCATCTGAATTTTTAACAAATTATTTATTTCTTTTCAGGAAGATGGTCGCTCCATAGGAGACTTGAGAATGCAGGGACGAACAGCTAGCTCGGAGCATTTAGCAAGTCACCTGTTTTGACTTTGGATCCTGTCCTCCATCGTCGTCTTCTCTTCATCTTTTTTCTTTTCTTTTTTTTTCAATCTTCCTCCTCCACATGTGCAACATTCGTGCTTCAGCCAGCCCCCAGCCTCATTGCCCGTCTCCACAGTGGCCACGCTCTTCCTCTTCAACCACAGTCACGTCTGCCAGCGCTCTCCAGTCCTCGCCGTCGTCATTAGGGACAGATGCTGCAGTGCCTGTCTGTCTGTCTGTCCTGGCTTCAAAGCTTTTCTACAACACATCTTGCCCAATGCTACCACCGAGACGACTCATAAACAGAAGAAGGATGAAAAAGAAATGTGGAAAGAGGAGTTGTTGCTGCTGCTGATGATGATGAGGGATTGTCATGAGTGTATTCCTAGCTCTGTGGGGCCCAACGTTTTACAGGCGTTTCTTTGCTGCTGTTGTTGAGGCTTGTCGGTTTCTCTGACTTAATTCCTAGTCTCTCTCTCTGTCTTCTCTCTCTCTCTTCTTCTCTCTCTCTCTCTCTCTCTCTCTCTCTCTCTCTCGTATTCTTTTGTTAGCAAGACCTTCTCCTCCTCATCATCATCGTTACCATCATTACCATGGACATGGTCATCAATGTGACTGACCTGTGGTCAGGCTGGTTTTTTTAATTATTTATTAAGATGGCCACCTTGTGTTGTGTGCATATCATGATGTGTTGAGTTGAGTTGAGTTGTTCTTTTTTGGCCTTCTTGTTGGTTGGTTGGATGTACCATGTTCGGTCGCTTCCTTGTTGAGGACTGATCCTTGTTGCGGAATGGAACTGTATGTATGTATGTATGTATGTATGTATGTAGGCCTCACTCCCTCTCCCCCTCCTTCCACACACTGCGGACAGGAGTTTGACATGGTGTACAAAGATGCCGCCACACTGTACTTTAGTTGCCAGCTTTCTCCGTGCTGTTTGCCTGTTCCGCTACGTGTCGCCTCGCATCACTCGCCTCCCCCCAGGTTATTCCCCTTGTCCATGTGAAGGCTGTGTCTGGCTCTTAGCTGCGATTGGTTCATTCAGTGTTAAGGTTAGGCAGAAACATGCCGCGCTGTGTGTATGTGTGGCTTGATGTCAGATTATTCATCCATGAAATGCTTGATGTGAAATTCTTTGATCTGTGAAAGATGACATTCTAAACATGAGTGACAAGAAATGACTCATTGGTTGTAGGTTTTGGCTTGTTTAAGCGGTCAAAAGGGTGGGGAGGGGGTGGTTTAAGAGTACTTACATTTTCCTCTTCCATTCATTTTAGTTACCTTTTCCCCCAATGAGAAGAGTGCTTCAAGATTTGTAAGAAGTTGAAAAACGGAGCTTTTAAAATCTTTTTCGAAGGTTCAAGTTTGGGGACATGAAAAATGATGCCTGTGTTCAAGGCGTAAGTGTTGCTGTTTGCTTTGTTTAGACTGTGTTGATGCTTGCCAGGGCAGTTTTCATTGTGGTTTTTGTATTTGGTTCAACGGACTAAGAATGGAAGAAGGTCAGAACACAACTGACAACATACTGTGAACTTTAGGGAACCTTACAGAAGAAGAAATTGACTACAAATTTATTTGCTGACCGCATGTGAAATCAGAGACCATTTTTATGAATTTTGTGATTAGTTTAATGATCAGAGAAATGAAAATTGTATTCTATACATTTGATAGTTATAATCTAAGTTGTGTTGTTTTTTTTATTTGTTTTTTTTTTGTTCAAGGCTATTGCTAGGTAGATAGATTGCGCTCAGGTATTTATTTGTTTTTCAAGGAAGCTGTTTGCCCATTTTGTGATAATGCTTTGAAAGGGAATATGTGCATTTATGTTATTATAGTTACAATATACATGTATAGTGCATGTTCTTTCCTGTTTCGTTTTGTTTTACTTGATGTTGAATTGCATTGGAGGATTGCATATGTGGATTTAGAGTAGCTGTTTTATTTCTGTACTTTTTTTATGCAGTAATCTGGTGAGTTTGATTTCTGGAGGTGATGTGTGTGTGTGGTTTGGGAGGAGGAGTGGATATAGGTTAAGGTGGTTTAGTTTAGGTCCTTTTTCTGTGCATATGTGTTAAAGAACAGGAGTGGCTTGCCTTTTTTCTTTCTTTTAAAAAAAAAGAATTTGTTTGAAAATGTGTTTCCTTATTATGCGGTTTGATCATGTGAAGATCATGTGGGGGTACAAGACACCCCCCTCCTTCTTCTTCATCTTAAGTTGCTGGAGATTAGTGTTTGGTTTAGAGGTTATTGCATCAATCATCCTGACCGTACGTCCCTGTCCTCCCTCCCTCTGTCCTCCCTCCCTCCCTCCCTCTGTCCTCCCTCCCTCCCTCTATCCTCCCTCTGTCCTCCCTCCCTCCCTTCCTCTGTCCTCCCTCCCTCCCTCTGTCCTCACTGCTTGCCTCTCTCAACCTTCCTGTGGGCTTCATCCTCATCACCAGGCATTTCTGGCTTGTCAACGGTACTTGCAGACTTTCTGGCCATAATTGCTCGTACGAGGCATACCTTTTTCTTTTTTTTTAATTCTGTTATTGAGCTTCAGTTCCAGCAGTGGAACTCTTTTGTCAGATGACTCAGTGGCGCTGTATTCCCCTGAAGGAGTGAAGAAAGGGCCAAAGCACTTTCATGCAAGAAGGGAGCATCTTTTATGGAGACTTTCTGCTGCCCAGCTTTCTCTGCAGTGTCTTTCTCACTTTCTTCTGTGCAGGGACTAGCTTTGCTGAGGCACATGTTCAAGGTTTTAAAGATAGATATCAAAGATTGAAGAATGAAAGAACAAATGTCAGCAGCAGCAATCAGAAAGATGGCATTGAAAAAAATTGTCTGCAATAAGATACTGACCATTGGAGCTGTGAATTGAAAGCAGCCAGTACCAATACTATGAAAAGTAGATCAGCCTGACAGTATTGACATATTCCTTATGCCAATACATATTCTGACACAGTGAATGAATAGTGATTTTGCTTTTACCTGTCCAACTTCAAGTTATTTGGGGTTCAGTCAAGTAGAGATTTGTTTGTTTGTCATTTTGCCCAGTTATAAATCACACAGTTACTTCATCTTGCACTGTGGCCATCAAAGATGCAATGCTGTTGTTGAATTGAAGCCGTTGTCAAGGGGGGGACCTGGTCCTGACATAGGCTGTGAAAATGGTATGTTGTATGCTTAAACATAGGATGCAAATTTAACCGATTTCTTGTCTGTTGTGTGTGTGAAGGGAGGATTTTGAACTGAGAGTCCTGTGCTTTGTGACCTGAAAGATTTGTCGTTTGTGATAATAGATATCATTCAGTTATTCATTCACTTTGTTGTATGTTGTTTGTCACCCCAACTGCAGATCTATACATATGTATATGTATGAATATTTGCCTGAGTTAGTAATATTGTTGGATCATTACATCCACTTACATTTCTTTATGTTGGTGCAAGTAAAGTTGTGTAAATGCAAGCTGTGACTTGATATCTCTTTGTTGCAAGGACTTGAGGCTGTGCACATCACTACTGTGTGCGATAAGAATAGGTGCTGGGTTTTGCTTCTTTTTTTTTTCTTCAGATTTGAACCATATCACTGTGTAACTGACGCAGGGGTTATTTGTTTTTTGTTTTTTTAGTTTGAGGTTCTCTCTGCCTGTGGGTGTTAAGGCATAAACCTGTACTAACCTTGCAAGATTAGCGTGAAAAAATACTGACAGGTTATTTGACTGCTCAGACTTTTCCTCCTTTCCTCTGTACAGTTTTTATTGCAATCTGATCTGGACAACCATCTTTTTTAGAGGGACATGTGCTAGACTGACTTTGTTTTTCTTTAAAAACACACAACCTGTGCAATGTGATTGACAGAAATCATTTTTCAGATATCAGAAAACCACTTAGTTCTCTATAAACCTTCTGGGTTTTTCTGAATGGTGTGGTGGAAATCTGGCACTTTGAGTAATTAGCTGTTAGGGGAAATTGTTTGAAATAGTGGAGGTGACTACAGTTGGTCTGCTGTCAGTGTGCTTGGATTAAGCGTCCCCATCAGTGTCCCGTGGCCTGCTGTGCTGCTTGTTGGCTGGGTCGGTCCTGTATCTGTGTCCGTGCTGGGTTGAGGGCCAATGTGTGTGATTCCTAGGTCTGTCATAGAGTTATCTGTTTCTATGCTAGGTTGATGTCCATGATTCTAGTAATAATAATAATAAATGGAATTTATATAGCGCTGTATCTTGCACAGACAAATCAAAGTGCTTAAATCATTTTTCAGATATCCGCAAAACCACTTAGTTCTCTATAAACCTTCTGGGTTTTCTGAGTGCTGTGGTGGAAATCTTGCACTGTGAGTAATTAGGTGTTCTAGTCATGTTCTTTGAGTGAGTGTTGTACGGTTCAGGAAGGAAGGTGTAGGCGCTGGGCATTACAAGAGCTGGGGCCCTTTGTGGTCATGCAAGGCGAGGTCAGAAGCTGGCGCTGGTGGCTGTCTGCAGTCAAGTTGATTGTCTGTCTTCCTGTGGATGGAGAGAGTCTTTGTTTAGCAAAGTTTGTTGTTTTTTTGTCTTGGGCATTGAGCTTTTTGCTTTTATAGAATAAGAATGTCTTTTTATCTGCTTTTTTAATTTATGCAGACAGTCCTTATTTTGAATGTAGTGAGCAAGCCAGTTGCTTACACTGTAGGCAGGCGTTATGCAGTTGTTTCACTTTTAACTTTTGTTTTAGTTAGGTCCTTTTTGTGAGCAGCACTACACCATGACATAATTTCAGGAGAAAACATTGTTTTGGTGCAATAGATAACTGTCAGCATCACAGAAAACAGAGTACTCTGAAGCTGGTCAGCTTGAGAACTTGTATTCAGGCTTGACCAAACACACAACATTTTGCCCAATGTGTGGGTGTTAAATGCATTTAGTTCCAAGAGGAATTTCTTGAATGTCTGAACTACAAACAGGCTGTTGTACTCTTCAAATAAACTCATCATATAAACAAATGGCAGTTGTAAATAATACTTTTCTTTTTTATTTGAGTGTAGTGTTGTAAGAGCTGGGTTTGAAGCTGAGGAGTATTTCGTCTTGGTTCTGTGGACCAAGAGCGGGCATTTGGGGAAGAATCTGTGGGTGTGTGTCCTCACACAGTCGTGGTCACTGGCACAGGTATGCTGGTTGACAGGGGTGGAAAAGAAAACCCCAGATCCCTCTCCTGAATCCCACCTCCTCCTCACTTCATGGAGAGTGCTTCCTCACCCTGCCGTCTGTTGAGTACTTGCTGAAGTGAAGGTTTAGCAGATAGGCGGAGTTGTGTGGTTCTGTCATCTCTGAGGGCCAATCACACAGTTCAGAAGTCATGAAAACCTGGCTGTAGTTCCTGGAAGGGTGGGGAGAAAAGCTGTATTGTAAAGGTGTGTTGTAGGGTTATGTATAAGAATTAGTGGAATGTAAGTTAGATCTGTAGTACGTTCTGAAAATCTGCTTCTTTTCCGCTTGAAGGCAGTGCTTTTTCTTCTTCTTTTTTTTCCCCAGGCAAGGATTGTTTCCTTGGAAGATGGAACAAAGTAGTCAAAGTGGGGATGCTTCTGAAGGAAATGACAACTTGAAATTTTTCCTTTGTCAACTTCACATCCTGAAATTGCTTGAGCTACTGTGACTCTTTTCATGTGATAGGAATTTTTCGGTTTGTCATTTTGCTGATTTATTCCCTCATTATAAATTTCAGTTAGGCCTATGTGGGCACCAGCTTGTTCATT
Source organism: Rapana venosa (assembly GCA_028751875.1). Taxonomy (NCBI): domain Eukaryota; kingdom Metazoa; phylum Mollusca; class Gastropoda; order Neogastropoda; family Muricidae; genus Rapana; species Rapana venosa. Next base: position 77,403,248 of record CM054138.1, on the reverse strand, counting down.
CCATGTTGTGCATCTGATGGTTCAGTCACATTTTCTGCCATTTTATTCTAAATCATCTGGCATTTATCAGCTCCAAGTAGAGTTCCAGTGTAGACCAGATTGGATGTAGTCAGTAAACAAGAGACGTGGATTCTTTTATATAAAAGCTATCGGCAAAGGGATTCTGTGTATAGAAATGTGACCCCAAAGTGCCAGAAGGAAGAAAGGCAGGTTGTTGCTCACGAAATATTTGGCTTTTCACTTACATCACAAGCTTTTTCTCAAATCTCCCTTGTCAAAGAATAGTTGTGAGTGCAATGAGGCAAAGTAACCACCGCAGCGCTTGATATTTACTCTTAACCACATTTTGTGCTCTGCTGTGTGCAGAAACATGCTGGGTGTACATAAGCAAGAAGAGCTGTCACATAAATAACAAAAACCATGTTGACCTCTGTGAAATGTTTAAGGCTCTTCTGTTCAGCTTTTGCAGAACTGTGTGTGAAGTCCAATTTCTCTTCTCTGAATATACAATTTATTTGACAAGTAGCTGCTGCTACAGGTACAAACTTTTCTACATTGATTGGACTGTCCCTAACCCAGGCTTTGACTGTTTCACTACTGTATAATAATATTATTATTCTGTAACTAATACAACATACTAACATAGCTGCCCTGTCGTTATTTCACCATGAGATCCATGTCCATCATCCTCTTCCCAGTTCTCCCCATCACTTCTGTCGGGTGGCCCCAATCACTGTGGACTGAGTGTAATGTATAGCCTGCATCTTGTTTGAAGTATGCACAGCAGTGTGCAAACCTGTGTCATGTGCCCCCACCCCCCCCCCCCTTCAGTAGGTTAATTAACACAGCTCTACTCAGAGTTTACTGCTTGCTCATTCTTTCTGCTTGCACCAAGAAATCGCCTCCTAGGAACATTATTTTATCACCTTGTACAAACATGTAATATTACTGATGTGCGTATGTCTGCATAATTGTTTTTACCTGTATGAGTGTTCTGCGTGAGTTGGCTTTGTGTAGAGGGCTTGAGCTGGCCCCCGTGTATCAGTTTTGTTGTGTTGCTGTTTTGTTTCTCTGAACGCTACTTTGTATAGACATGTGACTAATTTTTGGAGAATGGAGTCATATTTGAGTAGTACATTCAGCAAGCTTTTGTGATTCGGAACAAAAATGATTTTCTTTTTCTCCTTCCCAAATTGGAAGTTTCGGACCGTTGCAGTGACAGCACCTTTCAAGCTCGTGCTTCTATGTCATGGCCAGAGGTTGCGGTTAGCTCCATGAAAATAAAATCATTTTCACAATTTATGTGTATGCAAGCATTGTGTGTGTGGCTGTGAGGGCATGCAGGATTGAAGCATAGAAAAGGCATTTCATAGCCATAAGCTCTGTTGCTTCGGTTTTGTTGCAGTACAGGGCATCTTTTGGTCAGGGGCTTCATGGAAGCCTCGCATTGATAGCTGCATGGGTGAAGATGTAGTATGTGGTGGTGAGTGGAAAAGTTGCACACTTCATAGACACAGATGGTACAGCAAAGTCTAGAAACGAAACAAGACGACCTTGCTGGCCTGTATGTGGCATTGCTCTGCATTGTGTTGTACTGTCTCAGCACTGACAGCGGCGTAACTTTAGGTTATTCAGCTCTGAGACTGCATCACCATAGTCTGGTGGGCTGTGTTCCCCCATGTGCATGCAGCACTCTCCTGGGGCTTTTCCCTTCACGGAATGTTGCCTGTGACAACTCTTGTTGCTATGGGTTCTTTTATGTTATACTGCTGGTATGGCAATCACAAACATGTTGAGATGGATTATATTTCCGCCACTCTAGGCAAACTTCACTGTTTTTATCACTGCTGTCAAGCGCCGGAAATCTCGCCTCTTCACTTCGCTGGGTACAGTGTTAGCTGCTGCACCCAATGATGCAGACATGATCCTCTTCCTCCAGGCTTCGCTGTACTGCCCTGCTGACTTCATGGATTCAGTGATGTTGCCAATGATAGGGCTGGTGATCTGCCTGCCTTTTTTCCCTTCAGAAAGTCTTCATGAGGTCCTAAGTGACACAGCTGGGTCATAACATGAAGATGACCATACGACTGACAAGACAGGCTAGCTAAATGGACAACAGCGCACTGTGCCACCACTCACAAGCAGTTTCTCACAACATCTTCATCAATCACATACTCCGAACCTTTGCACACACTCAGACGAAGACTTGAACATGTATTCTGGGATCTACGTTTTATTCCTCACTCAGTTCTGCCCACTGCCTGTGAGATGGCTGAAAGGCAAGTGAGAAAACGGCAAAAACATGCACAACACAGTAAATACTATGTGACTGTCTCCAGACATGGTGTCAAAGCTCCAGGAGCCTTGCCTTTGTTGGCGAGTTTGCACAAGTCTGTTCTGTGCTACAGAGATTATGAGAGATATAGAGATCTGTTATATCACAGTGTAAACCCGTGGCTCGACCGTCTTTTGGGGTTTTGTTTTTTTTCAATTTCAGAAGATTAAAACTTTTTGAAATCTCCCTTGGGGGGGAGGGGTATTTGTTCTCAAGATGAAAGAACGAGCCATCAAACTAGAATGTCTTCAGACATCGATCAACCACTTAAATTTTTTTTTTAATCTATGAAACGGGTCTTTTCCTTGTATTCCCCCTCTTTTTTTCATGAGCTGCTATGCCTCTGTCGGAGAGCTCTACTTTGACGAGAATGTGAAGGGGAAAAACGTTTAACTTTGTGCTGAATGCACAGCTGTGGTAACCAAGACAAAATGTGAATGAGACAAATGTCCTTGACTGTTCACTGTTCAAAATGGATTTCACCATGGTCTGGGGCTTTGACACCTTGTCTGGAGACGGACAGAAGAGGTCTTCAATACATTGTTCAAAGCACCTACATAACTGAACATTCTCAACACAAGAGTACATACGGCAGAGTGATATGACTCAATGAAAATGTAACAAAAATGACTGGGGGATAGAGGGGGGAAAAAACAGAAAGTACTACCGACTACTAAAACACTTTGATACAATAAAAAATGACATGATCAACGAGACAACATGACTATAATCATTAACCATTCAAAACAATGGGCTGTAAAAAATGTTAAAATAGTGTTTTTCATCTTCTGATTCGACATCTAAACGTGGAGACCACTGTTTCTTTGGTAAAAAGTATAAAGAAAATAAAAAGATCATTAGCTGCATCATCCATCATGAGATTGCTACATATTAACAATGAAACAAGAATGATAAAATTACACAACTTTCTGTATAAACAATTTTTTAATTTTTTTTAAAAAAGGATAGGAACTAAACAAGACAAACTAGAGTCAAAATCTCTCCAAAGATCAGTAACAATGGTTTCAACAGAAATCAAAATAACATGCACCTGACCAGTACAATATCTATAGATAAAGATACCAACATCAAAACACTGTCACACCACGAGTATCCTGACTGGGAACTGACATGTTCACATCCACGCTACAGACTGATGCGTAGTTGGAAGGGGGGTGGGGTGGGGGAGAAGGTAGGGGTGTGGCCAATGAGCTGCTGCCTATTCCTGCATCAAAAACGTACGTGAACTCCTTCCGCGGCCAACACACAACAGGACACTGATGCCAAATATTGGCCGGTCCTTCCACACGCTCCCGTTGCGGCAAGACAAAACTTAAACCCATACGAAGTATATGTATATATGATCAGAGGGAGGGAGAAAACTGAAAAGAAACTTGAATGGGGGGAGGGGGGGGGGGATAATTCACAGAGCTACAATACACGATGAGAACTGTCATGATGGCAGTGAATATCTGCAAGTGACACGATAAAGGATGACACGAGTTATATGTAGCCATTTCCATGATGACAAGCGCAATGAGGTTATTCTCTCCCTTCCCGTCTCCTCCTCCTCTGTCCTCCGGCGTCGTCAACTTCACGTCCTGCGCGGTGTTTCAGTCACAGCTGTCTGGGTTAGGGTGTTTTTTTCCTGATGTCTGTTCGTTCAATATCATCCACAGAGTCGTCTCTGGCATATCCTGCCCCCTACCTCCCTCCCCCCCCATTCTTCCTGCCCCTTAACTGTTGACCATGGTAAACTCTGGCTCTCTCTCCCTTCCCTTTAGGCATCTTCTCCCTCCTCCTCTTCCCCCTCTTCTTCCTCCCCTTCATCTTCTTCATCCACTTCCTCCTCGTCATCGTCATCTGCCTCCCCATTGTCGTTGGTGTGTAGTCGTTTGACGTCGTCATCGTCATCTTCACCATACAGTTCATCCAGCTGCTCGATGCAGGCAAAGTTCTGCAGATGTTCGTCCGTCAGGTCAGCGTTGCCTTGGCGAATGACCAGAGCTGACCTCCAGCCTGCCGACACTGCTGCTTCAGCCTCTGCAACACACACACAGCCACTGGTCACATTTCCTCCTACTTCAGTTTACAATGCTTAAAATCCGTTATCAAGGCTGTTTTTAAGTTAATTCCATAAACTAGCTAACTACCTCCAAATCTTCAACCGCCTCATACACTAAGCTACCTCATTCAGGGTTTGTGCAGACTTCTTGAGTATGAAATTCAATGAGTTTTCAAGTAATTTTCAAGGAGTTTTTGAAGAAATTCAAAGGTGCAGTTCATGCAGAATTACATTCGTAATCTACACATGCACTAAGCTCTTATCACTGACTGCAAGTCTACATAAACTTGGCAATACATATATATGCATAACAGCCAACCTTTAGATCAACAGAATTTGGTGGTGGGTGGCTTCACCCCACCTGGAAAAGTGAGGTCAGGGAGCAGAGCACAGCCTCCTGAAGCTGAAGCATGTTTTATGGTGAAAGGAGGAAACTTGTCACCTGACATGATGAAGTCAGGAAAGAACTGTGTGCCACCCTGTGAAATGAAGTGACTGTACATGGAGGAAACAAAGTGTAATGTAATGATCACTTATCATGTCTGTTTTCATGAAGTACAAAACTGAGAGAGAAAAATCATTTACAGAAGAGAGTTGTCTACCAGTTTCACTGATTTTTGCTGATTTTTATTTATTTTATAAATAGCAACTGATGTCCACACAAAGTGTCAAATCTGGGCTGGACTACATCAGCTCTTTGTAGCTGGCTACAGCTTCACGGCCATCTGTCCACTACTGCCTGAGAGTCGATACTATTTATCACATGCTCAGCGAAAACACTTGTTTTGTTTGTTGCTACATTGCTATTAATTTACAGGGTTCATACAGACTTGGTGGGAAAAAATTTAGGGCCTTTTTAGGGCTTTTTAGGGGCCATTATTTCCAAATTTAGGGCCTAGCCGCAGGGTATCAAAGTGTATATTATCAACCTTTGTACACATTTACTTTGATAAACCAATCTCAAATTCATGTAAGCAAAGTCTTCTCGTCTACAAGTGCATGATGGATATTGATTATTGACACAAATTCAAGTGAAGTTCTAGAATAAAATGTCTTTCACTCATAGATCTATACTACAATGAATTAAAGTCCTCACACAGTAAAACATCCATGGTGTGATGGAAGTGTCCATGTCTTGAAATACGAAGTAAAGTGAAAACTGAAATAAGTGTCTCCGATTCCAAGATGTTTTTCACAAACAGCTAGCAAAGTGAACTTAAAAGACACTATCCCTCAAACTTCATCTGATGTGAACTAGTCTCCTTGCCTTACCAAAGATGCAGATGGTTGCCCGGTACTAGAACTGGTAATAACAATACCCTCACACAGTCACAGTGCCTCTTCCAAATTCTGCTCCTTTAGTTCAATCTCACACATGCTACATGCAGGAATTCACACACACACACACACGCACGTGCACACGCATGCATGCATAAAAGAGAGACAGAGACAGCAACTGAGAAAGACACAGAGAGAGGCTGCTGGACGCAAGTTTTCTTCACTATGAATACATGTACAAGTCCCGTATCGTCAATGCAGACAGGTAGGCCTAACACTGGCTTGAAAAGGATGCCAGCACCCTCTACCCAAAGTTGTTTTTTAAAGCAAGAATCTTCAGATCAAGTCGGCCAATAACTGAATAAGCTGCGAATTTTAAAGTAAAGTCAACTAAATCGACCACATTAAGCGGTGGAAAATATTCAAACATTTGTATTTTTCCTGTACATTTGTAAATATTCAGGCATTTGTGACTTGCCTTATGAATTGAATTCGTTTCTGTATGCATTCTGCAGGAAATCTGTGGATAATCTCCTCAAATAAAGAATAGATCTGGCTACAGGTTTTATTGTATTCCCATTCTGACACACGACTGTATCACTGACTGCCATTTTGTAAACTGCCCACAGGAGAAACAATAGGCCTTGCTATTCACAGCGCAGCTGTGCTAAAATTGAAAAATCTCGTAGAGAAGGACTGTAGCGCAGTAAACAGAAAACTGGTATTATTTTGACTCATGATTGCAGTTTCATAGTTAAACATCATTTTCCAAACAAATTACGGACATACCATAGGGGTAGGTAGTTTTCGGCATGTAAAAAATATATGATGAAAGCAAAGCGAATATGCGCTTCCAATGGAGGCAACTTACCTCCCTTGGCAAAATAGGTGGCACGACATGAATAGCAGACGACAGGCTCTATCGGTGATAATACGATCTTTGGACATCCTTCTTGCTTTCATTTCTCGTAAGTTTTATTTTGTGTATTTGTTTAATCTACACAACAGAAACTCTCACTCATGGTTCCCATTTTTAGGGCTTTTTAGGGCCTCCAGGGCCATAGGTCTCATTTTTAGGGCTTTTTAGGGGCCTTATTTTGGATCTTCAAAAATCAGGGCCTTTTAGGGCTTTTTAAGATTTGTACGAACCCTGATTTAGCAGTCTCTGATCTCTGTTTTTATGAATTACATGGCATTTGACGCGCAATTTCAGCCTTGCTTTGTCGTTTTGAACTCTGATGGCCACAGATCAAAAACTTAGGTGATCCATAGATGACTCCCAGTAACTTACTGTGCATGCACATCAACAATTACCTCCCTGGGACATTTTTGTAGCCTGCTGCTCCTGGTTTGCTTTATCCACGCACACATACATACACACACACACAGGCATTTGAACCATTATGTATTTTTTCACACAAGAAAGAACATTTTTTCACACAAATATGTACATTATTTTTTCACACAAAAATATATTGTACATTTATAATCGTCCTTTGTGAAAATACTTTCGATAGACAGCCTTGACTTTCAAGGGTTTCAAGGAAGTTTTGGTCACATGTTGACAGTTTAATCATTTTCAAGGGGATTCAAGGCCTTGAAAAGGAGTGTGTGTTGGGGGGGGGAGGGGAGGTGGAGAGATCTCAAAATTCAAGGAGCATGCAAACCGAACCCTGTCATTTCAACAAATGATGATAAACCCCACAAAAGAATACAGAACATGACAACTTCAATATAAAATTTCTCTTACAATGTAAGATTTAATTATGCAGGAGATGTCAATCCTATTTGATCTTTTTTAGTTCTGATTTACCATAAAACCAAAATTATTTAAAAACAACATAAATTTTCTTTAAAGCAACACCCTTTCATAGCCACACAACAGGTGGCAGTGGCACATAAAACTGCAGGTGACAGTGGCACATAAAACTGAGATGACAGTGGCACACAAAACTGCAGGTGACAGTGGCACTTAAAACTGAGATGACTGGCACATAAAACTGAGATGACAGTGGCACATGAAACTGCAGATGACAGTGGCACATAAAACTGAGATGACAGTGGCACATAAAACTGCAGATGACAGTGGCACTTAAAACTGCAGATGACAGTGGCACATAAAACTGAGATGACAGTGGCACATGAAACTGCAGATGACAGTGGCACATAAAACTGAGATGACAGTGGCACTTAAAACTGCAGATGACAGTGGCACATAAAACTGAGATGACAGTGGCACATGAAACTGCAGATGACAGTGGCACATAAAACTGAGATGACAGTGGCACTTAAAACTGCAGATGACAGTGGCACTTAAAACTGCAGGTGACAGTGGCACTTAAAACTGAGATGACAGTGGCACTTAAAACTGCAGATGACAGTGGCACTTAAAACTGCAGGTGACAGTGGCACTTAAAACTGCAGGTGACAGTGGCACTTAAAACTGAGATGACAGTGGCACTTAAAACTGCAGATGACAGTGGCACTTAAAACTGCAGGTGACAGTGGTGACAGTGGCACATAAAACTGCAGGTGACAGTGGCACACAAAACTGCAGATGACAGTGGCACATAAAACTGCAGGTGACAGTGGCACTTAAAACTGAGATGACAGTGGCACACAAAACTGGCACATAAAACTGCAGGTGACAGTGGCACATAAAACTGCAGGTGACAGTGGCACATAAAACTGCAGGTGACAGTGGCACTTAAAACTGCAGGTGACAGTGGCACACAAAACTGCAGGTGACAGTGGCAATCGAAAGTGCAGATGACAGTGGCACATAAAACTGCAGATCAGTCAGCTAGCACACCTGATTATGGTTTTACAGCATCACTGCCCAATCACTGGAAGGATTAAAAAAAAAAAAAGTTTCTAAAAAAACCTGCAAAAGCCGGTGTTATAAACAGCAGAAAAAAATGTCCAAGGTTTAAAAACACACATATATATTGGGTAAGCAGAAGGGAAAAAAAAAAGTAACAGGGGGGAAAAAAAGATAATATTTCTAACAAACTACTCTTGAACATACACTATTGATGATAAACAGTTTTGTCATCAGGTTTTTTTTTTATGACTTCTTTCCAACAAAGCAACAGTGACAGCACGAGTTCATAGCAAGAGATCATGAAGTTTACCAACATCATTCTTTCTACTTCCATGCTCTTTCCAGCTGTTATCTCTACCAGCTGCAGTTGCAAGTTACACAAAACTTTCCGTTTTTGGTTGTTTTGTTTTGCGGGGGAGGGGAGGGGTGCAACATAAGGAAACAATGACTTACCTTCAGGCAGATCAGTGAGGAAAAGGATTTCTTCAGGTTTGCTGCCGATTTTCTCAGCGATTTTCTTGTAGCTGTCGGCCTCTTTCTTGCCTCCTGTGGTTGTGTCAAAATAATCTGTGAACACCTGCAACACCGAAGAGTTCCATTATAATGATGCAGTTCTAGGTCACTCTGTACATGCATACGCTTTGCAGCACAAGCTGATTTAGTTGACAACTGAACTGAACAGTTCTGTACAAAAGCTGCAAACAGTGGAGAGGGGGGGGGAGAGCTATAAAATGCACAGAGATTTTTTTTGGTCATTACCCGAGTATAACCATGTACAAATTTCGTTCTAACTTTTTGTTGTTCATTCTCAAATCAAATCAGAAATGTCCAAGTAATACTCACAGTAACTGACTATCTTTACTTAAACAAATGATTTCAAATTTCTGCAAAGAAATTTTTTCTTTACATGAGAATTTAGGGAAGAGGAGGGGGGTGTTAGTGACCTAATGAACTTCTGATGGTAGATTTCTACCAAGTAGTTAAACAATAACCCCCCACTCCACTTCCAAAAGACAAGTTTTCTCTCTTATCTGCATTCCTTTATTGGGTGGGGTACGAAATGCTCAGGCTTCTCCTGAGCTTGTCATTTTGCAGGAGGTCTGCCCACTGGTCTCAGCTGACACATTCCGACTTCAGAGCAGCTCATTTCCCTGTACAGGTTGCATGCTGGGTATGTTCATGTTTCTATCACCCACCAAATGCCGACCAGAATAAGATCTGTAACTTGCATATCTGATCTTCTGCATGAGTATATATTGTATAAAGGGAATTAAGGCACTGGCAGATCTGTACTTGAAGTTGACCTGGGGGATCGTAAAAATCCTCACCCTTTCTACCAGACACAGCCACTCAGATTCGAACCCAAGACTTAATGGACCCAAGGGATTGAAGCCAAACGGTCTTTACCAATCAGCTATAGCATCCGTCATCCAAACAAGCAACACATGTACACACACACACACACACAACCTTCAGTTTCAAAGGAACACTTACATCAGTCAGGTCTCCCCCCACAGCGGTGTTGGCAAACAGCAGTTTCTGGGACTCCACGCTACCAGAGGAGTACACGTACAGTTTGAACCCTTCCTCGTTCAGCAGTCGCAACATCGGGGGCACGTCTTCAAACAGCCTGCAACGTCACACATCTTTTGTTTCATTTTAATCTTCAACGCTCCTTTCCTTTATCAACTTTCCTTATCATCACAAAAAGACAAGCAGCCATCAAGAGGCAACACAAGTTGAACTGACATTATAAATATAACAATGATGAGACACCACTTGCAATTCTCAGCTTTATAGTTTAGGCTTTCTTTAAACTCTTTGTGGTTAACTTTATAAAATATGCTTTTCTTTTATCAAATAAGTGGTACAGTTTAAAAAAAAAAATCCTGTGATTGTTGCCACGCATTTTAAAATCAAATGTCTTTGCATGTTCTCATCTTTGTATGTTTCAAGCACAAGCATCACCCTCAACCCACATGTATACACCACTGTCAATTATTTACCTAAAAAATGGGGGGGGGGGGGGGAGGGTTGTTTAAATTCAAAAGGTTAGGGAGGAAAATTCAACCAGTTTATGAGACAGCTACTCAGGTAAAAACTGAATGAAGATGTGAAATCAAAACAGAACAGAAATCAGGCAACAAAGCCTTTACACTGAATTTCTAGAACCTGGAGATCAACAAACAGTAACAAAACAAAGCAACACACCCCCCTCCTAAAAACAACAAACACAAGGACATATCTCCTGGTATCCCCATTTGTAAGAAATAAATGACAGGGATGTAGAATTATGAAAGAAATAAGATTCGCTCAAATGCTATATATATACTACAGACTGTGAAATAAGATTCGCTCAAATGCTATATATATACTACAGACTGTGCACTAATAAGTTAGCTGAGTTTTGCCTCAAAAGTCCCTACAGATACTAAAACTATACGATAAATGATAACATTTATGTCTGGCCAGAAAGTGCTGTACTCACTGTCCTTTGACTTTGCCACTCTCGTAGCCCTGCCGCCAAATGTGGCCCTGCAACTGTTTGAGTTCTGTGCTTTTGCGATCACTGTCCATCTGCCATTTCACGTTCGCCACCACCGCCTTGATCACTTCCGCTTTGTCTTCCGTCGCCTCGGGGATTTCCACCGCGCCTTCCGTTCCATCCGCCTTGTCTTTCTTTGCCTGCAACAGCACAGTGCACACAAAGATCTCTTTGTTCCAGGGCTCCATGCAATCCCACAGAACACAAAACAGAAGTGCTAAGCTCGTGCATCTCTCTCATGTAGACCTGTGTTCTTTGAAAGGAAGGATCTAGTCAGGATCATAACGGTGTTGAAAACTGTACAGCATGCATAAAATCTACTGATAGTATTATACTGGGAAATGCGTTTGATGAGAAACAGGAAGTGAAAATTATCACAACTAATGCTGTAGTGAGTTCAAAGGCACTGATGTCTTTCCTTCGTTATGAATAATGCATCTGCAGGGATGGCTTTGCACTTCAAGCCAAGAGCAACTGTAATAGAACTCACGCCTCCCCAACTGTTGGTAGCTTCCCTTTGATCCTCAACTTGAAAAGAAATGCATTAGCTCTGTGTGCACATAGGATATTGTGGAAATAATAATTACCCCCCCCCCCCCCCCCCCCCCCCCCAATTCCTTGGCTAAAGCTACGAGGCTCACCAATGGCCAGATTTTGCACATACACCACATTACAACTTGTTTTTGCCCACCAATAACTTATTAAGGTTGCCACATGCTGACTTACAGGGGGGAAAAAAGAAAAAAAAAAGTACACCCATAAGACGGGGTTATAAAACTTGCTTTGAAACACTAAACGGGAAGCTTAAGGGTTGAAGTGAAAAGGAGAAGGGGACCGTACAAATTGACAGAAAGGAAGGAGGAGGAACTTGAATCAAATTTATCTATATGTATATATGAGAGACAAACTAGAAAAGAGAATCATGAATACCTTTGCCAAACTCCCATGTTATTCATTTTAAGCACCAGCTAAAACTGATTCAGCCTCCTGGCCATACTGAACACTACGCGTTACTTAATTTTAAAGTGGATTGGTGGTCTAGAGGTAAAGCACCTGCCTGAAAAACGAAAAGTCCAAGTTGGAAGTGTGCGGTGGTACAAACCCTGTTTGGGCCAGAAACTTTTCCCCCATCCACTAGACCGTGAGTGGTGGTCTGGGTGCTAGCCTTTCAGATGAGACAATACCCTGAGGTCCCATGTGTTACACATAATTATTTAGCGCACGTAAAAGAACCCACAGCAACAAGAGCGTTGTCCCTGGAAAAAAATTCTGTAGAAAAAAGCCACTCTGACAGGGGAGCAAATACAGATGCAGACAGGAAAAAAAAAGAAAAAAAGGTGGTGCTACTCTTGTGGCGACATGCTCTCCCCGGAAAGAGCAGCCCGAATTTCATGCAGAGAAATCTGCTGTGTCACGGTAGATATTGTACTTGTGAAACCTTCCAACTTCATGAAAAAAGTATCTGTTTTATTGTGTAAAGGCTCGTAATGATAAATGCATAAGTTTTCACACTTTCTCACTACTGATATTGTGATTTATAAGCGTGTAAACTCGTCATGTTTTGACAGCCAACACCTTCATCACTTGCAAGTAGAGCCAGGCAGGACTCCCCCCAGCTTATGATGCCACAGGAGCCATCTCCCTCACCCCCACCCCACAGCTACTTAGTAACTAGTGGCTATTTCTGTAGCACAAATTGTAGACTGGCTTTGGCTGTCTGCCACCAAGTGCAATGTGCCACAAGTATTGCAGACTTTCTCACTTCACTACGTAGTTCTCTCTTTGGCCTAAGGTTGGGGAAGGGTGAAATTTCTGTGTACCAGTGACTTCACTCGTCATGTGTGTGCATGTTTGAAAATGATAAGTTCTTTAATCTGAATGTGTGCCTCTCTGTGTAGTGTGTGTGTGTGTGTGTGTGTGTGTGTGTGTGTGTGTGTGTGTGTGTGTGTGTGTGTGTGTGTGTGTGTGTGTGAGTGAGTGTGAGAGAGAGAGAGAAAGAGAGAGAGAGAGTGCAGAAGTGCATACATGTTTTTGATTAATTTCAACTGGTGTCTACCTTTTTATTTACAACAAAAACAATCACGGTATGTGCATGTGTATGTTGCCTGTCAAACCTGAACCCACCTGCCACAAGTATATAAATGGTTAATTGTAAACTTGTTACACATGTTGTACAACTGCTGAGCTAGTCTAGACTAAAGACATTGTTGTGAATACAAAATTCATACATGTTCATCCCACACCTTTATCGTAGCACACTGCTTTGTCCTCAGCAAACAATGACATGACTCATATCAGTATGTATTTTATTTATAATCATGTGCTCTGTGTAGAGTCGAAAGACTGTACTCCAATAGCTTATAGCAAGCAAAGAATAAAGCCTTTTGTTCCTTTTAAAAAAAAATTTAAAAAAATAAAACCACCAAATACTTTCTTGATTACTGCCAACCCTTATTTTTTTCATTCAAATGTATGATCCAGTTTTAAAATATTGGTCAAGATTCTTCTTCCTCTTTACACGCTCACTCCTGTTGTCCATCATATTCCAGCGGAAATGCATTGTGCTGCTGCCATTCAAGGGCAGGCCCAGAGCATCTCACATGTGACTTCGGCGTGAAAAAAAAAAGGTAACTCATATCATAATTATATTTCCTATCTTGCTTGTTATCAATTTCCACGGAAAATGTTACAGGAACTATTCAGAATATTCAAAAAATATTTTAAAAACCTAACAAAAGTAACAGAACAAAACGGAACAGAAAAGCCAATAAAGTACACACTAACAGTAACACAGGCTCTGCCCTTACCAGTTCCCTGAGAGCGCCAATGTCTTTTATTGTTTCTGCATCCTCAAACTTGTCTGTGAGGTATTTTTCAACATTGTTCCGGGCGTAGGGAAACAAGGTGTCCTGCACACACACACAAACAAAACAAACCATCATGATTCATCAAAAAAGAAAGGCAGTTCTAGTTAACATGCCTCCCCACTTTATTAAACCACCATGATAATCATAATGACCATTGTCTTAGCGCGAGTATAAGATTTGATAAAATCTTCAAATTTTCCTAAGAAAATCGATTTGCAACCAACATTCACCGAGCCCGAGAAGTACGGGTCTTGACAGCAAGTGTCAAAACCCAATTTATCGTCATCATCATACCTCCTGACTGATGATCAAAATCAGTTTTTATAAAACAGAAAAATATCATCTGCAGTTCTAGAACCGTTTCAATCTCACTCAGATTGATTTTTGTTTTGTTGTTGTTGTTTTTTTGCTCCTCAGCTAGAACTTTGAGATACACCACGCAATAGTGAGATTTTGCGTATTTGATCGTTTTTACCCACCACTTCAAGTAGCTCAGCTATATTTTGACTTCAGAGATGCTGTCTAAAATTAAACATGACGTGTGCATGACACACGTCTTGGTTTTGGGTTTGGTTTTTTAAAAATATCATCTGTTCCTACCAGCACTGAATGATCTACTCTACTTGTTTTTCCCTCCCTAACCTGCCTCTTCCCCCCTCCCTCCCCCCCACCCCCCATCTCTCTATTTCTCTCTCCCCTGCCCCTTCTCTCTCTCTCTCTCTCTCTCCCGCTCTCTCTCTCATCTCTCTCCCCCCCCCCCCCATTTCCCTATTTCTCCCCATCACTCTCTCCCCCACCATCTCTCTCTCTCTCCCCCTGCCCCTTCTAACATACATTAGTCATTATATATGTGCAAGATATTCTCCACGCATTCGCCACACGGGGCCTCAGTTTATACTTTATAGTCTCACCCAAAGGACTTCTGGGAAAGTGGAGTCTGAAAACTGTAGTGTAATGATGTTAACTCTAGGAAAATATCCCCTGAAACGGGCGCCTCATGGCCAGGCTCAGCGGTGGCTCGATCCCAGGCCGTCATGTCACAAGCATGAGGCTCTAACCACTAGGATATATCCCGCTCCCACTAAGCTAGTTAAAACGTAAATAAAAAATTAAAAAAGAGTCATCCTCTTCTTTTTCTGCACTCCCTAAATAGTAAAATCACAGTCATCTAAATATATATGGAATCTTGTTTACTTTTGGTCATCGACTGGCTGTCACAGTGCCAGTGCCACTGTCAGTGTCACTCCCAATCTCCTCCCTTACACAGCTGTATATTTGTAATGTTGAAGACAATGACCACTGTACCAGACTAAAATATGAGAGCCTTGAACTGTTCTGATACAAGCTGCCACATGCAAGAGAGTGTCAGAGCCCACAATTCACAACTAGTTAGATTAGAAGGGAGAAAAGGGGGTTAGGGAAGGATCACTGTCTCACACGTCACACTGTCTGATCTCTAGCATCTGGGCCGGTACATTTTTGACAATGTGACAATACTGAAAAACACTTCATAGAACACTGAACACACTATATTGTTGGCCTGTCAGTGTCACGAACAACAGCAAACCAACAAAACAAAACAAACACCACAATCAATACTCATTTATCTATCATATACATAGATCTATGCAAAAGTAATCTACAACAGCAAAGCAAAGCTGTGATGACTATAGTACAATTGAGAACTAAACTCCCATGGGTCAAAAGTATTAATTAGAATTATTATTATTGTAGTAATATAGTACTATTACTATGACTATTATAATATATATTATAAACTAAACAGCTAAAATCAAAGGAGAGGGGGAAAATTGCACTCATGGAAAAATCAAATCCAAAAAATGATGGGAGTGCTGGAAACTGGAATTTTGAGTGTATAATATATAATGTGTATCATACAATGTACCACAGCTCAATTTCACCTAATTTTTCTATTACGACTTCCACTATTTTTATTTTGGTCTCTCTGACATCTATTTTTCTCTTATACTTATAGTTAGTTTCTCTGGTTTGAGGAGCCTTGAAAAGTTGAAGGGCTAGCAGACACTAACTAAGACAGTCTGCCAAGTCACTGATGGAGTAGGGAAAATCTTTATAAATTTTATACAACTTTCTAGATGCCCATCCAGTATCCAGTAACTGAACTGGTAAATAAACCTCAACGAGTTTGTTGTACAGCACATCATCATCACACACACACACACACACATACAAGCAAGCATGCATGAACACACACATCCTTGGGGACAGGATAGCCTAGTGGTTAGAACATTGCTCTTGCAATCTGACAACCCTGGTTTGATTCCTGTTCAAGGGGATATTTTCCCCTGGAGTTAACATCAGTGCAGACTCCACTCTCCCTAAAAGTCAGGACGAGACTATAAACCGAGGCCCTGTGTGGAAACGCAAGCAGAATATTTTGTGCACACGTTAAAATCCTGTTCCACTTTTTGTAGGAGTAGGCCATTGTGTGCCAGTGGGAACAGATGACAATCTACAAAACCGCATACACATGGGGACTGATATCCTCGATATAAAATAAAATATAAATATAAAATATAACACACACTCACTTGAAGATCTGCCACACACACACAAATACCCAACAAGAAAGAACAATGTCAATGGTCAGATTTAGGAGCCATCTTTCATCACCAAACACAGAATCTGTGCCAGGGTTATCCAAAACTTGCTTGCAATATATATCCATGGGTTAAATAGATCTAGATATTTATTAATTATATTTAATCATCATAATGCCAGTTTTCTTTGCCAGATATAACTTATGTACTGTGTGTGTGAGTGTGACTGTGACTGAGTGCGTGTTGTGTGTATGCACATGCTTACAAGCATGCAAACATTTTTATTTTTATTACACACACACACACAAAATCACAAAGAACAATGTTTTTTGTTCAGAGGAGGGGAAGGAGGGAGAGTAATTAAATATTAGGAATTTAAACTAACCCTGGAGGCCTCAGTTTATTCTCATAACATTAACAATGTGGCCAGTACTGCAATCTTGACTAAATCATAATATTGCAGCTTCTCAAAATAGGATGAAGGAAATGCTGGGCTCCTACATTTTACCTGGTTAGCACTGTGTGCTCTTTGGTCTAGCTGGCTATATCTGTTAATTTAATCTAATCCCTGCAATGTTGCTTTTTGTAAAAAAGTTCAAAGCGTTTAACAGATTTGGGGATCATTAAATTGATTAATCTGCTGCTGTCTTACTCTTGGCCATACAAGCTGCTACAAGTTCAATAATCAATATGATCACAGTGAACACCTCAAATGACCTCACTGTACTCAGTGTACTGTGTACCTCACTGAATAGAATCGTTCAATTGATGAATCAACAGTACACTCAATATGAATATCTTGTAAAGTAAAACACACCATAAAAAGTAAAATTAGCAATAACTGAATAAGACTGAATGTCTTTTGCCCGCATTCTTAACTGTTGTTATCAAACTTTTTTTTTAAATATAAAAAATTTAACTTCCAAACTGTTTTTGACCTCCAGAACTAGTTTCTAAGTAATTTAAAATGACTTAATGCTGAAGCTGGGTTTTGCAAAGTTGTTCCCCCCACCCACCCCCTAGGCTATCACAGAGTGACACAACCTTGAGTCTCCTCAGTCCTAACTATGTTTTATACTTTAGTTGACAGATTACAGCCCCCTACCATAATTTCTTTGATACAGTTACAAATAATAATCTGTAACAAAGCACAACCACTGCCAAGCCTGGTGAATGAAATACTGGGACAGTGTTCAAGTTCTTCAGCTTCTTGGCAAACCTGTGTTATTTCTGGGCCTGCATTGTGCAGATGACAAAATGTCACTGTGACTGTGTGAGCATGCCATGGGAAAACTTTGGCAATAACTTATGTAAGGACTGATAATTTTCACTTTGGCATTGTCAGCTGGCACGTGCTTGGTGGCACTGTCAAACATGTCAACTGAACTAGCTCCACTACATAAAGATGAGAAAGTGTTAATTCAACAACAAGCTGCAGTAAACAAAAGCTGCTGCTACCGTGTTAGTGGATTTTTTGTCATCACCAAGCAATGTTTTCCCTTCTCTCTGAGTCTCTCACTCACACAATGAACCCAGACTAATAACTAAAAATACGAAGTCAAGATCTATGTGTAACTGTTGTATAATAATATACTAACACAAACTAAGCATTCTCTCTAACGTACACAACACAAAAATGCTTTTATTTCAGTGTGTTTTTCTTCTGTAGTAATCAGTACTTTATGTCAACCAAAAATTGTAATAATTTTATATTTATAGTACCATTTAAAATAAAATGTCAACTTACATATCTTACTATTAAACCAATCAGCATTTAACTATGTTTTAAAACTTATTGGTGATTTTAATCATTGTTGGTGGGCCAATCAAAATGTGGAGGCTGGGCTCAAATGACTTATGGTGAAGCAAAATTTAATGACCTAGCTATAGATGGGGTTTTTTTTAAAAACATGTTTTACAGTGTTGAAGTTGGTAAATTCTGCTTCAGCACTTATTACTGACAGCTGATATATGATTTTAAACTACGCACCCTTATTTATTACCGTAATCAACAACTTTTCTTTTGAAACATATAGTACACTACTATTCAAATTTTGTGGGTGAAAGACGACAAAGGGCTGGGTAGGGGAGGGGGGGGGGGGGGGGGCATGCTGCAAAATAAATTCAAGAAACTTAGAAAGCCCGTTTTATTTTTATTTTTTTTTAAAGCATATTTCTCCTTTTTAAATGAGCCCCCTTTTCTTCATAAATCTGTACAGAACTCCACATGACATTGTATCTCCCATGCCCTATTTCTGGGGTCAAAAGTCACACCAGGAACAAAACCAAAAAAAAACAAAAAAAAGAGAACATGGGCCAGAGTAAGAGTAAAGAGATATATAATAATATATATATGAAAATTGAAAAGCAGTTACTTTTTGTTTTCAAAAACTTTAAAAAAATAAACAAAAGAAAATGGAAAACAGAAAAAAAAAAAAGGAATCTTCCTTGGAATACTGGTATGGCCTCTGAATTCCAGTTCAAGCTCTCATTGAATATGTTATTATCACAGATTAAGACAGTCACATAGCTCCATCTATTCCCCCCCCCCCCCCCCCCCCCCCCAGTAAATTGTAAAGGACAAACAGTAAACATAACCACAACTAATGAATGCTTGTGCAACTGCTGCCGCATCTGAGTTCACCTGCCTGCAAGGACAAATGTATTAAAATATTTTGCTTGAAAATTTATTTAACAAAAATATGAACCCTTCACCCCGTTTCTCAAATGGACTCGTCCTAAAACCAGTCACATCCAGTCTTGGTGCTGGAAAAAAAAAAAAGGCCGGTGTCACGTGACGAGAATGGTCCGTACGCGGCTTCCTTCAAACCTAATCACTTCTGCACGTCACAATGTTGACAAACAAGGAGGAACGTCAAACCCCTCGGAGCTGCGCAACATTTTGTTGCTGCCTAAATAACTATCCAATAAGAGATCATATAAAAATTTACTTCCAAAACTTACTCTCAGTTAAAGTGCATGAGCACAACTAGATCAACACACCGGCAAAAATTCGCATCCTCGAAAGACTGCCGATTCAGAGCTTGGTATAGGCCTACACGATTTACCCATACTGCTCGAAAGAAAACAACACCGCTAAAAAATTCAAAAGAACAACAAAGCAGATAATTACACAATGTATCAAAACAACGGATCAGACAAACATATCGGTTACAATAGTGAAGAGAGGCTTGCTTCCGTCTAGTCATCGTCTTTGATCTCCATCCGTTATTTACAGTAGCCAAGTATATGCCTGCAGATGTGGAACTCGCTAAACCCAACATCTCACGACTTACAATCTACTTTGTCAGGACATCATCAGCAACGCCTTATTTATGACATACATAATCAAGTAATTTGGCAATAAGTTACGTTCGCTGTGCTGAAGCGATTCATCCAAAACATTTTTGGTTGCATCCTGCCGGTTGCTGATGCTTATTATTTAAACAACAAAAACAAAAAAGAATCTTACCTTCACAAATGAGATAGGAGCCACAGTTCCTTCAATATCAAAAACAATAGCTTTTACTCCATCTATGAGGGATCCAGCTTCAGCAGCAGATCTTTTCTGCGACTGCGGCATTATTTGTTGGCAGACTTCTTGCGCCATGATGCCGTGATGTCTGAACGATACTGAACAAAGAGCGTTGAGCGTTGAAGACTGGCTGCTCGTCTAGCCAGGTGCGCGCACCATTGATCGGCCTGGAGAGGGCGCTTCCAATTTGCCTCGCTTGGAACTTGGTGGTTCTTCCTTCTAGCAATACTACTCCTGCTGGCAAATCGTACTGATGACAACAGAAAAATAATAAAAGGTGTTATATTTATCAATTTTCTTCATACATTTTTTTTTAAATTTTAGATTAGTTTTTTCAATCACAAGCAGTGATCATATTATGTCTAAAAGATCCAAAACCTCGATATGCTGACCTGCCTGAAGGGGAGGTTGTCTGTAATATTCAGTTGAAGTCTAAGCAGCCAATCACAATTGTGATTACATATGACACAGACGGCATGTCGGACTTCACCGAAGCAGAAGTACTGGTGTGCGGCATCCGGAATCCACGTTGACGAAGGCCACCACACTTAGTTTTTGTGGATGCATCAAAGTTACTTCTTGTTGCTTTTACTGTCCCGAGCAGACTTTTCTTGTTTGAGTTCTACGGTTGTGGTATGAGTGCTTCTTTAATTGTATTGATTCCAGTAAGTGATATAATGCATGTCGGAATTACCAGACATCATTGCTTACGTGGATGATTTTTTTGCTTTCCCAGATCAGACACCACATAGCAAGAATATGCAAAGCTGACAGCATATCAACAAATTGACCCCGTGCTAAACGTCATCAGGAGACACACTTTGTTACATAGTTATTGCATTTGTAATCGTCAGAAGTGACTTTGGTCAGTTGTGAAAGGGGCGTGGTGCTTTCAGAAACCACTGACCAGACTTGTTGCTTTCTACTTTCAAGACAGCAAGTCCACTAAAACCAGGCGTTTCAGCAAGAATCCACACGTGTCAGGTGGTGTATCTCAGACAACTTCAAGATGGATGTACAGACAGTCCTGATCGGGATTATTATCTTCATAATTTCGGCAGCATTGATTTACCTGATTGCAGCAGTCACCATGCGTGAGAAAACGTTTGAAGAAGTTATGGCAGAGCAGAAAAAGCGCCAAGAAGAAGAAAGGGAGAAACAGAAAAATGATAAAAAGATTGAAAAAGAACTCATGAAGAAGAAATACAAAAAGGGGAAAGGAGATAAGTCCAAAGAAAAGTCAGCACAGGTGTCAGAGCCAGAACTGAAAGACTCTCCAAAGGAACACAAGATGGTCAACCTGGAAATTGAGCCAGAAATCATCGAGCCTTCAGAGTCTATGGTTCTGAGTAGCAGCAACAAACCCAGGCATCGCATGAATGCCCAGAAGAAGTCCATCCTTCATAACAAAGATGAAGTCACACCAGTGACAGAGAAGATGGTGGAACTGCCTCACAAACCAATCAAGCCTCTTGATGATGTGGAGCTGAAGAAACTGCATGATGCTCAGATGCACCAGCAGCCATCCCCCAAGAAGGAAAAGAGTGGACAGTCTCAGGCAGAGCTGCGACATGACACAAAGGAAGGAGTGAAGGAGGTGAAGATGCAGAAAGTGAAGTCCTCTGTAGTGGAAACTATCATGGAGATTCAGCAGGGGGCCGCAGTGGAGGAAAAGAAAATCACCAAGTCCAAGAGTTCTTCTGGTAAGTTTTCTGTTCACAAAGTGTAATCCAGTTGTTATTGAAGGGAAAAACTACTGTTAACAATATACCTTTTTAACTGAATTTACTATTTCACTCATCTATTTCTTTCCATGCTTTGTTGTCATAGTGAAGTAACATTATGAATATAATATTACTATTATTAGATCTATACACTGCCAGGCAATGCCGTGGCCTATGTGTAGACTCAGGATTGGCATTCCCCCACCCCATGTTATTGCAGACCTGTGACAGTGACACAATTCAAAAGGTGAACAAACAAAAAAATATCAGTCCAGATCTGTGATCATGATTTGCCATTGCAACTATTAGTATTATCTGGCTAGCTGCATGGGTAGCAATAAACTTAGAATAAAGTATTTATAATGGGTTATAAAATGTCCTATAAAAAAAAAGTTATGCAAAAATTAAAATGTGACCTCTGTCCTCTCTAGTGACTAGTATTAATTGTACATCAGATATGACCTCTGTCCAGTGGTTTATTCATTTGTTATTTTAGCCACCAGATAAAAATAAATGACAGGTTTGTATTGTCAGTATTTATTGTGACTTGGTGTCAGTGTTAATATTCAGTGACTTTAAACAAGAGCAACAACTTGTGGAGAAGCCAAGGCCTTGACTTAAGAGTCAAATCATGGTTATTACCCACGGGTCATTTTCGCCATTAAGGGCCCTCTCATGCATTAGTGCAAATGGCAAACTTGTGCTAGCACATCACTAGATGATAAGGCTTTAATTGTTTAAAAGTGTTTTATTCTTTTCCAGGACCTGATAACTGATACTGTGATAGTGATATAAAATAAATGATAACATTGATTCATGTCTTCATTTTGTCAGCCATGTTTTCCCCTGTACTGCAAAATCTCACTGTGTTGGTGATAAATATTTTAAAGACACAAAACATCTCAAAGAAAGAAATGCAAACAAAGCAGTAATTTGTATTGTACACATTATCAAAAACTGTTTTTGTCTTGTGCACAATAATTTTTGGTGTGCACATGTGTTTTTATTGAAAATTGGCCAAGCTTATTATTCAGTTACTACCAATATTTTTCTGAATGAAGATTAAGGCCTTTGCCCTTAGAAATATGCTATAGTATGGCACTTGTATCATGATATAGGCATGATTGGATTACCGCTCACCAGTTTGAATGGCCTGTATCCTCTACCAGTATCAGACTATCATTACTCGGTGGTGATTGGCAGAGATTGTGATGGAGGAAAGTGTAAAGTCTAATAAAACAGTGGGGTTACCTTTACTTCAAGGTATGCACCCTCATTGGAAATACAGGGTAAGTACAAAATTAATTTTTAAAATTGTTTAACTTAATACGGTCCTGTGTCTTGTCAGAGGTACAGGCCATTACGTACAAGTATACCGAATACCGTGGGTAACCTACAACCCAGGTGTAAAGCTCTATGAATTATATTAATCCTTCTGTGGTCAGAGGAAGACGCCTACTGAAAGTGAAAGATGAAAGGGCATGTTTCAGAAACAAAAAAATCATTCCCCTATGAAGTCTAGGGTGTTTGGTCACACCTCAAAAGACAGAAGAGATTCTTAGAACTTAGAAGACTTTGAAATCATCATTATTTATGGCCTTATATATAACCCACACTTGTGTATTTATATTAAAATGTGATCTCCTTACCTAATTAACTAAATAGTAAATGTATAAATATTTATCATTAATATGTGATATGTAATCAGTGTAATATGATATATATATTGTACTGCCACGTACAAAAGTAAAATTTTGTTAAGATGTTTATGAAAATAAATCCCTGTGTAGAAGGAGGGGGAATTTAACTTTTGTGTAACCTCTGTTTGGTGAGAGAGATTGCGTGAGTTTGCTGTAGGTTGCTGCAAGTATCTAAAAAAAAAAAGTATATTTTAATTATCATTTTATGCATATGACTGGTAACATGACAGTTTTATTTCTTAAGCCAAGGAAACTTTTTATGTGTCAGTGTGCGACGTAGCCTTAATAAGGGAAACCAACTGAAGCAATTTTGATTCAGAGGAGGAAAAAAACCAGAGCGGTGAAAGAATAAAGGTGACGGATAGTGGAGTTGAAAGAGGAGGAAGACGAGGTTGATCAATTGATAAATTTTCTCTTATCTTTCAGCTGTCATATTCATCAAGAATAATCTCGTGATAAGTCGGCCATTATAGATCAGATCGCATTTTATTAAAATCATTTATCTTTTCTTATCTTTTTTTAACACGTACTGATGTAGGCAACTAGCAAGTAATATTAATAATGTAATGTGACTGTACTCAGTGCACTGTCTGCTGTAGCTAAAGGACTGCTGACAGTGATGTAAATAGTGGCAAAGGGTAAATTACTTATTGAAGAACTCCTAATAATTTAAACTAATACAGTTACTCAGCTTACTGAGGTACAGGCCTGTCTGAAACAAGTGAAAGAAACCATTTCTTGAATTATTTTATGTTGGTCTGTGTAATATAAATACATAGTAGAAACTTAAGTTATTGATTCAGGTATTTTTATATATATATATATATATATATATATATATATATATATATATATATATATATATATCTGATTTAGTGATAATAAATCTGTCTAGATCCATTTTTGGAAGCATTCTGGTTGATACTATGATAGGGAAAAGAGAGTGACTCAGTGAGGGTTGTGAAATGACTTTCTCAAACAAATTAAAAGTACTTGGAGATCATATTTAGATATATATATATATATAGAGCAAAACATATTTAAATGCCAAACTTAACCATAATGACCCAACTCATCCAGCTGGATAGATCTCAGCCCCTCCTCACGTCTGTCTCACTATCCCAACCTTCCCCTTTCTCACCCCACCAAACATGCACAAACACACTCGAATGCACGCTTTAGTTCCTTCAGGTACAGAATAACCACAGAGTTTGACTTTAACTATGGAAGAAAGCAGGCATATGCATACATACACATACTCGGACATGCATGCACGCGCGCACGCACGCACACACACACACACACACACACACACACACACACACACACACACACACACACACACACACACTACCCTTTGAGTCAAACTCACTCATGCATTCACTTAGGGTCTTTTAGACTTTCTAATTCTTATACTGCTTCACTCACTGACTCAGTAATCCATACATTCAGGTCATTTGTAAAAGTGTACAATATATATATATATATATATATATATATATATATATATATATATATATATATATATATAATAATTATACATTTAATGCACATCTGCTGACGCAGCTGAGGTAATAAAATTTGCAGAATGTCAGTTTCTGTACATGTGTACATGTATGTAATGAAGATAAATAAAAACCTGCTCTGTTTGCCCCAGGCATATTCCATGCAGTGACATGTAAGGTTCAAAGTGTGTAAACATTGAAGTACAGCTGTCTTGGCTCCTGTCCCAGTCCTCATCTTTTTTTTTTGGTTTCATTTTTTTCACATTGTGACATCTACAAAGGACTGTAAGAGCTCTGGCAGTGAGTAACATACACACACACACACACACACACACACACACACACACACACACACACACACACACCACTCACTCACTCACTCACTCACTCACCACACACACACACACACACACACACACACACACACACACACACACACACACACACACAGAGCCAGAGGGAAAAGAGGGGGTGAGTGATTGGGAGGGAGGGGGGGTGTCTGTTACTGTGAATAGATACATACAGCACACAGGGTTACCAACCCAGTGCTTGGTTTGATTAGATTAGATTTTTTGGTATTCTTCATTTTGGATTTTAAAAGAAATTGCTGAACAGCATTTTATTTAAAATATGTAGTTTCAGATATTTTACCACTTTTTCATACAGTTAATACTTAATGCAAATGTTTGCCAACAATACCAAAAATTACAGCTCTTGGCATAAGTATAACTATGTGTTATCATTGTATCAATTACTTGAATTAGACAAAATTATAGATGACCTGTTATGAGAAGGGAATATATACTTTTTTATGTAGTATGATTGATCATAAGTTACAAGGATCTGTACTGTAGTCTTTAGTTAGTCATGTGTGTTTACATACTCATGCTCAGTCATAGTGTGTATTGTATTTTCAGGGCTAATACAGTGCATGTATTGTATGTGATCCCTAAAAATAAAAATAAAAAGAAGAAGAAACAGAGAGATTGAAACATTGTGTGTTATCTAACTTAAGTTAACTTTCCTGCCATCCACAAGACCATGACCGATGGTCAGGGTTCTAATTGTTTCGAGTTGTCTGATGACAGATAAACCGTCTTTTCTTCCACATGATGTACTGAAGTACATAAATTTACCATGTTGGGGGGGGGGGGGGGGGAATAAATATTAAAAGAAAAAAGAAAATCCACTTTAAAAGGAAATGAGCCCCTGGCAAAGTTCTTGCAAAAAAAACCAGCCAACCAAACAAACAAACCACTGTCTCATATTTTATATATTTATACTAATAGAGGCAAACAGACAGTAATACACAGAGGTCTACATCCACCACCACCACCACCCACCCACCCCCCAAAAAAGGACAAACACAAGTAAACAAAACAACAAAAAACTGAAAAACTGAACCAACCAACCAACCAAACATAAAACATCAACAAAACCAAGAGTGGCATGGTAGTCAGTATTTTGGCAATGCACAGCATGTGAGGAGGATAAAGTCCTCCAGATGAGACTATATAATTAACCGAGGTCCTGTGTGCGAACACATGCAGAACATCTTGCACACACATTAAAACCTGTTCTGCTTTTCAGAAGAGTAGGCCATTGTGTGCCAGTGGGAAACAACAAAACTGCATGCACACGGGGATTGGAGTGGATGTAAAAAAAATATATAATTTTTAAAGGCACATGAGAGCTTATTCCATTTTCCTTGAAATAAAAGAATAATAATAAGAAGAGGACATTTCTGTTTGTAGAGGAATAGAACAGAACATGTATTTTATATAAAACATCTATATTATGTAGTTGTATACAAGACTAGATCATACACTTATAAAACACAGTCTTATTCTAACTCCAGTATAAAGTACATCTCTTACACAGGCTTGGTTTATTCTTATCCAAGCATTTCATAATTTATCTACGATTGCTGGCCAAGTTACATGACACCCACCAAGTCACATGATGAAGAGCTCAACTGTATCAGTGTATATACATACATGTGTTTTGGATAATTGGGGGAAAGGATCTCCTTCATTAATTCATGCAGTGTGTCCCACTGCCTGATACAGGCAGGCTGGTGGGTGCATTGTGGTACAGGACTTTGGTTGCTGATAATATTGTTTGTGATACTACTAGTGCCTGCTTTTAACACACTGAGCTCCGTCACAACAGAGTGTCTGGTGTGTTTTAGCCCTTTGTCGATATTATTGTAAAAGCATTGTTAATTGGTTGTTCTTAATTGAGAGCTAATGAGAAGACTGAAGCAAGATAAATTAGAGTTAAGAAATTTTGCAAAATTTGACAAATTATATTGAAGTATTTATTTTTTGTAAAAAAAATTTTAAAGCTTCTAACAAAACACAAACAAGAATAAGAAAATTCAGAATTGTTACATGTATATTGTTATCACAAAGCTATCTTTCATTCTTGCTGTCCATTAATGGCACTCTGTTTGTGTACAGGTGTCTATGTACATACTACATGCACTGTATTACAATTTACATGTTATTTTATAGTGTTGAGATTATTCAGGTGTGTTTCGAATCATATCAAGCTATTTCAGTATTTGTGCACAAGTGTCTGTCTATACGACTATAGTATTATATACGCAGACATGTATATTCATGATCACTCTTTCTCTGTGTGTGTGTGAGTGTGTGTGTGTGAGAGAGGGTGTGTGTGTGTGTGTGTGTGTGTGTGTGTGTGGTGACAAATGGCTTGCTGTCGTGTTACCAGAACAGAAGCTATATTTATGTACATTATATACCCAAGTGGTGGGGTTTTTTGTTGTTGTTTTTGTTTTGGTTTGGGTTGGGGGGGGGGGGGGGGGGTTGCTGATTTTTTTATGATTTGTTTGTTGTTGTGTTGGGGTTTTGTTGGTGGTGGTGTTTTTTGTTTTTGCCCTTTGGTTTTCACATTCATGAATCATGAAATATGATCATTCTTTTCTCTAGGTTGGGTTGTTTTTTTGAAGATCGTTTTGTCTGGCTGTCAGTTTATGCCTGCCTGTCTGCTCGCTCTCTCTCTCTCTCTCTCTCTCTCTCTCTCTCTCTCTCTCTCTCTCTCTCTCTCTCTCTCTCTCTCTCTCTCTCTCTCTCTCCCCCTTCCCCTCTCTCCCACTTCCTCCCTCCCTCCCTCTTACTGTCTTAGGCCTAGGGTCTCACTGTATAGTAGATCTAAAAAAAAGACAACACACACAGGCCATACTACATACCCAGCATGCAACCTGAAGAAGAATTCACCCTGGACACCAAATTTAACTTGCCTAACATATACTGTCAGAAAGATGTATTAGCAGCGCAGCATCCCAACAACTCATTCAAGGAGTTAACTCACTCCCTGCTGGCCATTTTTTTTACTATGCGAATCTCTGTATATTGGACATTTGTGTTGATAACTAATAAGTAAAAATAACATTCATACCTAAAAAGATACTCAACGCAAGTACTTGAAATTTTCAGGGTTTGTTGTTGACATGTAGGTGGAAGGTCAAAGTTGATAACCAAACCAGCCGCCATTTTAAAAAAATAATTTTTTTTTACAAAAGTTATCATTGCGCTTTAAAAAAAATCCAAGGATCAAATCCTGTGATTGCAGTGGTTCATAAGCAATTGCGCAAGTGTTGTGCACAAGACCATTGGGATTGCATGGGGTAGGGAGTGAGTTAATTAAGAAAAAACCCCAAGTCAAATCAGTATACTGTGTAGATCTATCTAAACTTGCGCGTGATGATATACATGCATACATGTATACATACATGACCTTGTTGTTGTGTTGCACACTCCACAGTGGAGGCCAGTGCGGGGGGAGCAGCAAGCGGGCCCCGTCTGATCGACAGTGTGCGCAGTGCCAGCCTGAGTGACCAGGAGCTTCAGACATTGATCGACATCCTCCTCAACCGCCAGGGCGCTGCCGCCGCTGCCACTCAGGAATCATGGAACAAGGTATTATTATCAGTAATGAGAACCAAACATGTTCCAACCTGTATTGTATTGGGGTGTGTTTGTTGTGTTGACGGTACTCTTGTTACTATGTTAGTAGTGCTTATGTGTTTTCCTGTGTACATCAGTCTGTCTGTCTATTCATCTGTCTGGCTCTCTCTTCTCTCTCTCTCTCTCTCTCTCTCTCTCTCTCTCTCTCTCTCTCTCTCTCTCTCTTCTCTCTCTCTCTCTCTCTCTCTCCTCTCTCTCTCTCTCTCTCGCTCTCTCTCTCCCCTTCAGTTTTTTAAAGTTTTTTTCTTTCTTGGTCCCTGCCTTTCTTTGCATCTTTTGACTTTGCATTCTTGATCTCTGTCTCAATCATCCTAGGTTATATTATTATGTGCACACAAAAAGAGGGATTGCCAAAGTGCTGCCATTAAGAGGACAGAGAGAAAGGGCTCAAACAGACCTGCTTTGTCCTGGCAACCACTAAGGAGCTTACTCTTTCAGTGATACTGTAGCGGCTGCTTCATTCTGTCCCAGGACGTTGACCGCAAAACTCAGAGACCGTTGGTCTTGTTATCCCAGCGTTCTGGAGAACATTGTTTAGAAAGTTCTGTAACAAAGTGGAGCTAAAGCAGTCGCATGCCTTGTTATGTAGTGAGGCCAAAGATGTTGCAAGAATAAATTCTCAGAATTTTTTTTAACAGCTGTGTGGTACTGTAGAAATTCATAAAATGATTTTCAGTACACGGATTAAGAGATAGGTTCAGGAAATTAAGGTAAACTATAGATGATCTAGAGCTTTTGTGGACACTTACTGCAAGCCTCCAGAAGTTGGCAGGTCAATTTTAGATAGACTCAACAAAGGTCTGTCAGAAAATATCTTCATTTGAGACATTCTCCCATATTCAGTTCTTCCATTCATAGCTTTGCATTTTCATAGCACTGGAATGCAGAATACCTGCAAAATCAAATGACTGAGATTAATTTTTGGTTTAAAAGTTCCAGATTTTACCAAAAAATAACATTGATTATGAATCATGAAGAATTAAGTACTATGTAATTCATTGGCTTACTTTCATTTGGATCAGAATCGCTCAAATTAATGCGTTTTTGATACTGTCATTTTTGTTTCTAAAGTGATGGCAACTTTCTGAAGTTCTAAACAGGGAAAAAAGTCAGTTTCACCTTGACACTTTTTCTCAGCAGTTATAACCATGTAATTCAGCATATTGATTTTCGTTTACCAGCAAGTTCATGTTAATATCTAGTCACCAGATTGTCAGTGTATTGTATGGGGAAGATCTATTAATATTAACTGAACTTTCAGTTTGTCATTTGTTAGGAAAACCTTTTCATCTCGTGACAGGTTGGAGTGTGAGTCCTGTAAAAATTGTGCATGTGGTCTTTGTATGAAAACCAGGAACATGTTTCCATTTGCCAGTAGACTGTCAAAGTTCAAGGAAGAGAATTATTTATGGTGTGTGTAAAAAGATCTCTCTGTAGCTTTTGATACCCTTTTTAGTTCAGCCATGACAGAAACTGCACACATTTTGTGTCTTTTTAGCCGTTGTGCATGTGGTTTCAGCATAGGCACTTGCCTCACTAACAAACAAACAAACCAAAAGAGAAACTCCACAGTTTTTGAGGAGGAACTAAGAATGATCTATAGTTGCTGGGAAA
The DNA here is from genome assembly GCA_028751875.1 of Rapana venosa. NCBI lineage: Eukaryota > Metazoa > Mollusca > Gastropoda > Neogastropoda > Muricidae > Rapana > Rapana venosa. Next base: position 77,372,682 of record CM054138.1, on the reverse strand, counting down.
AAAAAGTCATTTCTATCAATTTCATTCTGAGAGGATTGCCTTATTGAAGTTATTCTGTGGATTTGAGCAGAGAGAGAGAGAAAAATTTCTTTCTGCTTTTGATGAGGAAATAAGCAACTGATGTGTATATCATTAGTTACTGGATTCACAATGTTACACACTGAATAGACATTGTAGCTGACAGAACACTTTATTTTGGGGGGGCTGGTTTCTTTTTTTGCCGGGGGAGGGGGTATAAACTGTCAACTGTGAAGTCCAAAGATTTATTTCCTCATCAAAAGCAGAGAGTAATTTTTTTTTCTCTCTCTCTGTGCTCAAACCCACAGAATAACTTCAAGAAGGCAATTCCCCCTCCTGCTCCCACTCCCACCCCCACAAAAAAGACCAGACAAACAAATTTATACAACTGATAATAAAACATATATATGGATATCACACACAGAACTTTGTCAAAATGCATTTAAGATATTTGTATATATATATCTTCTTCACTATAAGCAAAATCTGCAATTTCTTCATTGCATTTTTTTTTCAAATTGAAATGTTGTGAGCTTGAACATAGACGACCCAAAAGAAGCAGTCGCAAGCACCTGTTAACCTCAGTATGGCCATAAATGATCCTATCCTCCTTTTTATCCATCATGTTTACAGGATTCCATTTATGCTTTTCAGTTTGCATTTTAGTTCCAGTGTTGTGAAGTAGACATTGTTGTTATGTACATGGAAAACATGGTATATACATGTCAAAGTGTGGGCACTGTTATGGAAAATATGATAAAGTCCAATCCAATCACTTTCATTGTTATTGAGAAGATGATAAAGTCCAATCACTTTCATTGTTATGGAAAAGATTATGCAAGTCCAATCAATTTCATTGTAATGGAAAAGATAATATTGTCCTATCAATTTCATTGTTTTAGAAAAGGTGATGTAAGTCCAATCAGTCTCATTGTTATAGAAAAGGTGATATAAGTCCAATCAAATATCGATTTAAGTCCAATCAATCTCTCTGTTATAGAAAAGGTGATAAAAGTCCACATTTCCATTGTTACAGAAAAGCTAAGTAATTCTATGGCTGATGGACATGCGCCTGGACAGTTCTCTCAGCAGCTGGTCACTCCTGGATTCTCCCAGCAAAATCTTTTTTTCTCAAAATGGTAAATCATGATTGTGGGTATTGTTGCAGAAAAGCCAGAAGGGAGACCCCATGGCCATGATGAAGAAGCAGCTGGAGGAGAAAGAGAGAGCTCTTCAGGAGGGTGAGTCATTGATTAAACCCACGCCTAATCTATCAGACTGGGGAACTTAATGAATCTGCCATTTTAATCAAGCTGTAGCAGCATTCAGAGAACAAGGTGTGTGAAGAGTACACAGCTGTTCAGATATAATGCTTGAAACAAGTCTTATTCTGTACTACTATCAATTAGTCAGCAGAGTGAATGTTCTTCATTAGTTCATTACAAAGTAGAGATCTGTGAAAACATCCAAGTTTGTAACGGGTTTGAACTTGGCTTGAAGTCCGTACGTAACCCTTCCTCCTGCTGCATTATGCCCTTTTTTTGTCAGACCTGTATGTGTGTTGATAGGTTTTATCACGCCTATTGTATTCCTTGTCCCTGTCTAATGTGTGTATCGTACGACTTTTTGTTGTTGTTTTTTTAATCCTGTATTTGTTTTATAATGCGCTTGTTTCAATCCTGTTGGGAATTGGTTTTGGTTTTATCCGTGCCAAATTATATCTGCGCAGTCGTTAACCACTGATAGAATGATGTGAATGCATACTTAACTTTGTCTTTTATCTGAAAATGTCAAGTGCAGTTCAGATAACCATGTCAGAGGTCCACTTTCATGATCCAAAGATCATTGGTGAAGCATAGCAGTTGATAATTATTTGGGGGAGGGTATTGTCCTTGGAATGCTTGAAAAAGTCTGAACCCATATTTATCATGGATGCAGTCTGAGATAAACTAATTGTTTAAAACTCTTGATAATGAAACATCATCCTAAGATAACAAAACAACGACAAAACAAAACAAAAAATAAAAAACAACAGCAACAAAAAACACCAAAAGGCCCAAGCAAACAAAGCCAAAAAATTCAGGTGAGGTTGTATTTAAATTAGCTGATATTAAGTGTTAAGATTCTTATTCTATTGTTACTGCAGCTGCTTTGTAATATTTTCTTATGGCATTTTTAAATTCATCAGTGTGGTTGGGTTGTTTTTTTCCATTTGAGATGATTACTATTTCATGATCCTTTAGATGGAATTTTGTGGCATTTTATTTCTCTGTTACTTGGGTTTGTGTGTATGTATGTTAGAATTATTCAGTATGTTTGTGAATGTGCATGTTTAGATGTGTATGTGGATAGGTAGAGTAAGAGTGTACGTGAGAGAGCAGATATGTATGCATGTATATATTTGTATGTGTACATACGTATATCTGTTCACCTGCATCTTCATGTACGTCCATTATTATTCATGTATTCAAGTCATTTCTGCAGTAGAAGAATTCAAATCTAATTTTGCTTTGGGACAACTAAGGAAAAAGTTATCTGACTGAAGTGATTAGCAGATTGAAGAATTTCTTTCCAGAAACCATCCCTTGATTTAAACATGCTGAGAAAAAAAAATTCATAGATGGTGTTAAAAGACAGCTGCTAAGAATGAACACATTTTGCTGTAGATAATTTTTTTTCCATTAGCATGTCCTTTTTTTTGTTATCACATTGAAATTTCTTCTTCTTCTTCTTCCGCGTTCCCTGGCTATGCTAAATGTTGTGATCGGGTGTGGATGGCAAAGTCTGCAGTGCCATGGTTCAACTTGTCCATTCCTCGCCTCTTTGCCCCAACAGAGCAGCAGCTGGCCATGTCGTCCAACAACCGCGTGAAGGAACTGCGCAACGAGCTGACAGCGGAGCGGACCAAGCTGACGACGCTGGAGAAGCACTTCCAGGAGAAGGTGAGCCAGCAGGTGGCGGAGCTGGAGGCCCTGCAGGCGCGCATGAGGCACGCGCACGAGCAGCACATGGTGGAGACCGCCAAGATGCAGGCCCACGTGCAGCAGCTGGAGCAGTCCGGGGATGCCGCCATGCTGCAGAAGCTCAAGCAGGTGGGTAGGCTGAATGAAGTTGCCTCCCCTAGAATTGCTGTGTGTCTGGTTGTTATCATTTTGTACTCTGGAAAGGGGGGGGGGTGGGGGGGATGATCACTTTGACACCTTTTGTGCAAGTAGCTGCCAGGGTGCAGAAGCTGAGGCAGGTAGGCTGAAGTTTTCTTCCCTGAAATTGCTGTGTGTGTGGTCACTATCATTCTGTACTAGGTAAAGGGGGGGGGGGGGGGGTGATCTTGTGACGCCTTTTGTGCAAGTAGCTAGCTGGTCAAGAACTGAAGAAGCACATGTAGTACAGGGAGGGTGGACTTTAAATGCATAGGTCGGAAGCTTTGTAAAGGCAAGTCCGTGATGTTGGGGTGTGGCACAGCTAGAGTTCTAGACCAGAGATCCAGGAGAGGCACCTCATGACCCTCCCCTCAGTGTTACAGACATGTTTTTTATTGTTTGAGGTATGAAAGGGGGAGTGAAAAGCATGGCTTATGTCTCAACTGGTTTCTTTAATTTCAGACAGTGAAAGTTCATCTTGCTACCAGAATGCAAATAGCAATAAGTCAAGAGAAATTAACAGGTTAATGTGGTGGTACAATAAGTCGTAGATTGGGAAAATAATGTGTATAATGATTTTTTTTTTTTTTAATATCTGTTTGGGGTTTGTTTGTTGTTGTTTTTTTTTTGGGGGGGGGGGATAGTCTCTCCAAAGAGTTACAAGAAATAGAATTATATGATAGGCCTTAGAAAATGTTTTGATATATTTCTTGGCTGTGTTCAATCATGTCATGGAACAAAAAAGTGGCAATTACAAAGAGTTTGTCTACATACATTTATTTGGTGGTGGTTTTCAGGAAAACCGTTTGCTGCAAGAATCCTTGTCTAAAGCATCGTAAGTACATTGTTTGATTTACATTATGTTAATCTCTGTTTGCTGCATCCCCCCCCCTCTCTCTCTCTCTCTCTCTCTCTCTCTCTCTCTCTCTCTCTCTCTCTCTCTCTCTCTCTCTCTCTCTCTCTCTCTCTCTCTCTCTCTCTCTCTCCCTCCCTTTCTCAACCATCTTTCTCTCTATTTTGATTTGTCTTAGGATTGTGAACATCCTCCAGTTTTAGTGTGACTATGTTGTGTGTTTTGATGGATAGCTCCCATCGAACTTCAGTCTTGCTTGTACATTGTCTTTTTTAATAGAGGTATGTCCTGAGTGTCAGTCAAAGTAAGTGCCTTCCTTGTGTGTTACCATGGAGACCAGTGAAAGTGTGATGAGGCGGGGAGTGTTTCTTCAGTGCTAATGCCAGTACGCCATATGTGAAGATGATCTTGTTTCGTCATTGTTAATTTGGTGTTTTATATTTTATGGTAAGAAGGTTTCTTCAGTATTGTCATTCAGATGTTAAAACAGAAAGTGTTTCTCTATCTGTCACATGTTTTTTATTACGGTGGAGGACATTTTTTCCAGATTAATGTTAGTACATTGTGTATTAAGTGTGAATGTGTTTTCTTCATCATTAATATGTTGTAAAGTGAAGAACAGTGCTAAGTATAAATGTTAGTGCACTGTATGTAAAGTTTGAATTCGCTTCCTCAGTATTAATGTCTTTTGAGGTGAAGAGTATTTTTCAAAAATGTTAATGTAGGTTGTGCATTGTGAGTTAGGATGGAGATGTAGCTCTCCAGTCTAGTATTACTGCATCGTGTCTTGAAACGGACGTTTTTGTTTCCATCATTTCCTACTGGTGTCTTGTTAGGTTGAATGAAGATGATTGCTCAAGTGTCAGTGTGGCAAGGCTGTGAAGATGATTGCTCAAGTGTCAGTGTGGCAAGGCTGTGAAGATGATTGCTCAAGTGTCGGTATGGCAAGGCTGTGAAGATGATTGCTCAAGTGTCAGTGTGGCATGGCTGTGAAGATGATTGCTCAAGTGTCAGTGTGGCATGGCTGTGAAGATGATTGCTCAAGTGTCAGTGTGGTGGCAAGGCTGTGAAGATGATTGCTCAAGTGTCAGTGTGGCATGGCTGTGAAGATGATTGCTCAAGTGTCAGTGTGGCAAGGCTGTGAAGATGATTGCTCAAGTGTCAGTGTGGCATGGCTGTGAAGATGATTGCTCAAGTGTCAGTGTGGTGGCAAGGCTGTGAAGATGATTGCTCAAGTGTCAGTGTGGCATGGCTGTGAAGATGATTGCTCAAGTGTCAGTGTGGTGGCAAGGCTGTGAAGATGATTGCTCAAGTGTCAGTGTGGCATGGCTGTGAAGATGATTGCTCAAGTGTCAGTGTGGCGGCGCGGCTGTGAAGATGATTGCTCAAGTGTCAGTGTGGCGGCGCGGCTGTGAAGATGATTGCTCAAGTGTCAGTGTGGCGGCGCGGCTGTGAAGATGATTGCTCAAGTGTCAGTGTGGTTGCGGGGCTGTGAAGATGATTGCTCAAGTGTCAGTGGCGTGGCTGTGAAGATGATTGCTCAAGTGTCAGTGTGGCGTGGCTGTGAAGATGATTGCTCAAGTGTCAGTGTGGCATGGCTGTGAAGATGATTGCTCAAGTGTCAGTGTGGCGTGGCTGTGAAGATGATTGCTCAAGTGTCAGTGTGGTGGCGTGGCTGTGAAGATGATTGCTCAAGTGTCAGTGGCGTGGCTGTGAAGATGATTGCTCAAGTGTCAGTGTGGTTGCGGGGCTGTGAAGATGATTGCTCAAGTGTCAGTGGCGTGGCTGTGAAGATGATTGCTCAGGTGTCAGTGTGGCGTGGCTGTGAAGATGATTGCTCAAGTGTCAGTGTGGCGTGGCTGTGAAGATGATTGCTCAAGTGTCAGTGTGGCATGGCTGTGAAGATGATTGCTCAAGTGTCAGTGTGGCATGGCTGTGAAGATGATTGCTCAAGTGTCGGTGTGGTGGCGGGGCTGTGTGTCAGGATGGAGAGCGTGTCCCCTGCAGAGGTGAACAACCTGCGACAGAAGGTGTCCATCATGGAGAAGGAGCTCTCCAGCAACGCCGTACGCCTCAACTCCGCGGAGAACGCCAAGAAGTCCTACGAGGAGAAGATGAAGAAGTACGAGGACCAGATGAAGAAAATGGAGTCGTCAAAGGTAGGGCTGAGAAAGAAATGCATACGAATACTGGATTCTGGTGGAGTTTTTGTGGTCACTTCATTAAAAAGTTAGCAGGCATGTACTGCCTGTTTTGAAGGGCAGCGATTGATCTGTGGGCTAAAGGCTTGTGTTGCCAGCTAGGCTATTTTCTGACATCTTTTCCAGTCTGTCTGTTTACTTGCCATATTTGCTTTAAGAGATATGACTGTGAATTCATATACCCATAAATGTGTATTCTTTTGTTTTTTATATTTATGCACATATGGTATACAAAAGCAACTTCAAATCATGTTACATATCAGGTCACATTCTTGTATTTTAATACTACTAATAATAATGTATGGAATTTATATAGCACTGAATTTTCATATTGTCTTAACTGTTTTGGGCAAGTTGGGGGGGGGGGGGGGTTGGTGATGTTTATTTGAATAAATAAAGTAAACTGCAATGAGAATTGTTAACTTTTATATGAGATGCCCTGAAAATGTCAGAAAAGCCGCCAGTGACATGGTGGATGTCTGTTGACCAGTATATGGCAAATCTTGTCACGCTAAGCATGCCTGTGTCTGCACAGACCAGTGAAGGTTCCTTGGCCAAGAAGCTGGAGGAGGCCACTGAAGAGCTGCGTAAATCGGAAGCCAAGAACGGGGGGCTGAGCGCTGACCTGAAGAAGACCACGTCTGCCCTGGCCTCCATGGAGAAGGAGTTTTCCATGCTGAAGCTGACACTGCAGGAGCAGGAGAAACAGCTGTCGGCATCGTCAGAGTCCTTCGGCCTTAAAGCTCAGGTTTGTTGGCGGCGGTTATGGGGCGTGCTCTTTCTGCCTCTGTGATCTCTCTCTGTCTCTTTTTTTGGTCTGTGTAGTTTCTGGCTTTCGTTATGTTTCCCCATAGGGAGAGTAGCCCTAAATTTCTTGCAGATAAATTTTGCTGTGACCATGAAATTCTACATTACAACACAGTGCAGCATAGCACACCAGTGCAATGCAATGCACACCACAACAAAGCACAGGACAGCGCAACACAGTGCAGCAAAGCAGTGCAGTGCAATGCAATGCACTTCATACCACAACAAAGCACAGCACAGTACAGCAGTGCAATGCAATGCACTTCACACCACAGTGCAGCACAGTACAGCAGTGCAATGCAATGCGCTTCACACCACAGTGCAGCACAACACAGTGCAGCACAGTACAGCAATGCAATGCGCTTCACACCACAGTGCAGCACAGTACAGCAGTGCAATGCAATGCGCTTCACACCACAGTGCAGCACAACACAGTGCAGCACAGTACAGCAGTGCAATGCAATGCGCTTCACACCACAGTACAGCAGTGCAGCACAGTACAGCAGTGCAATGCAATGCGCTTCACACCACAGTGCAGCACAACACCGTGCAGCACAGTACAGCAGTGCAATGCAATGCGCTTCACACCACAGTGCAGCACAACACAGTGCAGCACAACACAGTGCAGCACAGTACAGCAGTGCAATGCAATACAATGCATATCACACCACAGCACAGCACAGCACTGCCCTGTACAGCACTACACTGCATTGCACAATACAACAACAACACAAGCCAATCACCACCAGTTCTGGAAGAGAAGCTCGACATCTCGTATCTCTCTGTGTGGTGCAGGAAGCGGAGCGGAAGAAGCAGGAGCTGGAAGGCAACATGAAGAACCTGGAGAAGCAGCTGGCTGACGCTGTCAAGCGACAGGAGGACCTCGCTCGGCAGCTGCAGGTAAAAGCGACGCTAAAGGCTGCTACATCCACCCATCTTTTGTAGGACTGTGCTGTGTTCACCTCTGTCTTTCTTTCCTCGTCTTGGGATGTGTACTCTGATGTTTCGTCGTTGGCCTGCCTCACAGATCTCTGACAGACCTGTCCTGGCCCTCATTGGTAGAGAGGTGATCTGAACATAATGCACCTGTCAGGAAATGCGTGGTTCCAGTCTTGCCTAGGCACTCCCTCCTATCCACCACACCATTGGTGATGGCATGCTAGTGAGGGGATAAACCAAAGTCCATGTAGAATACATAAGTAGGGTATATAGAAAGAGCGAGGCATTAAGAGCAATGTTCCTCGTACATTTCTGTTGGAAGAAAAACTGACCAGCAAAGATCAAGTATCAACTGATGAAAACACCAGCAGTCAAGATTTTTTATTTAAATGAGGGTGCCTGCATATCGTGGCAACAGGCTTTTCATAAATGTAGACCAACAAAATGAATGTGTTCAGAAAGGTGGATGAATGTATGGGAACTGAGACAGTGCCATTAACATATCATGAAAGTTGTGTGACAGTTGAAATAATCCCATAGTTATGCTTTAGATTAAAATTGGCATGTTTTAGACAAACCAAAGAAAAGTATGCAGCAGTTTTATATGCTCCCCGCATTGGTAGACATCAAGAGATAGGTTAGGTACAATATTTTGTTGAGCTTCAACTGCAGGTCGCTAAATCAGGTAGCTCTTCTGGGATTAGAATGCAGCCAACTAACCTTACCAAAACAGGTTTATATGTTGCCGTGTTCTTTTTTGGAAACAGGATAGCTCAGTTAAGCAGTGTTAAGCTTGGTTACCTCTTGGATGGATGACGGTTCATGTGCCTTGGCTTCAGTACAATCCCCTAGTTCACCCAGTTGTAAAGGGGTACCTGCCGACTTTAGGGTAGGTCGAGGAAATGGTAAAGCAGCGAGGGAGAGGAGATGGGTGCCTCTAGAGATGCTGAGGTATCTGACACCTCACTAGCAGCTGCATATGTTGTAGGAACACCTTTACCTTTACCTGTTTTACTGTGTCAGGAATCGGAGCGGAAGAAGCAGGAGGTGGATGGGAACATGAAGAACCTGGAGAAGCAGCTGGCGGAGGCGGTGAAGCGACAGGAGGAGATGGGGGCCGAGATGCAGGTACTGCCCCTTCCCTTCCCTTCTCTCTCTCTGTCTGTGCTTCACTCCCTCAGGTGTTGTCGCTGACTGTTTGCACTGAAGCCTTTTTGCAGGGGGTCAATAGTAAGTTGAGAATAAACCAAGGTGCTGTGTGAACAATCGTAAATTGCTTACATCTTCTTTTCTTCCTTTTTTGTCATGTTTCTCCCAGGGGAGGTATGACATTGATGAGCCTTTTCCATCTCTCTCTGTTTTGAGCTTCCTCTTTATTTATGCCCCTTTCTCTAAGATCATCTGCAATACAGCAGCCCAGGTTTTGCTATGCTCAAATGAAGAAAAATAGATATTTGTGCAATACAGGAAGTTCATACAAAGGAGTAGGGTGTCGAAATGTTAGGAGTTGGTGAGACGTAAAGTGCTTACATATATAAATATATCTGTTTTCGTTTTGTCATGTTTTCCCTATAAAAACTGCAGTATGTCTATCAGTGATTTCTGTTCACAAATACTAAATCCTATTTCTCCATTCTTTGACAGCGTGTTTGCCAAGAGAACTCGACCTTGATCCAGGAGGTGAAAACAACGAAAGAGAGGCTGCAAAGTGTGGCGGCAGCACCAGCGGCAACAAATGGCGACATCCACATGGAGAGCAGCGGCAAGGACGTCATCCAGATAGCTGAACATGAGCGCATGTGAGTAAGCCCTTAGTCATTGAAAGTAAAATGGCAGGGTAAAAATTTGTGCTGGGATTTTCGTTAGACATTAACTGGAGTACAGGTGGGGGTGTAGTTAAGATAGAGTCTAAAGAACAATAGATGTGTCAGGTCTGTGTGTGTACAGAGTGTCACACTGACAATGTAAATTCTTTTTTTCTTCAAACGCGCAGACAGCAACTATTACTGTCTGTCATATGAGTGTCTGACAAGTCGGGCCCCGGTATCTGACTTCAGCATGATAATGTAAATAACGTATGTGTCAAATATATATGTGTGTGTGTACAGAGTGTCACAATGATGATGTTAATCTGTATGTGTACAGTGTCACAATGATAATGTGAATAATAATGTGTCAAGTGTATGTGTGTGTACAGAGTGTCACAATGATGATGTAAATAAGAAATGTGTCAAATCTGTATGTGTACAGTGTCACAATGATAATGTGAATAATAAATGTGTCAAATCTATGTGTGTGTTCAGAGTGTCAGAAAAGGTGGCCACGGTTCAGTCAGAGCTGGAGGTTCAGCAACGCTCCACACTGACGCAGATCACAGAACTCAAAACTCAGCTGGATGCTCAGAAGCAGAAAAACAACGTAAGTGACCAGCGCGCACACACACACACACACAACACACTCACACACACACACACACACTCACAGAGGCCATGTGAACAGGGCAAAGGAGAGAATGCATCTATATATAGGCAGGAAAATGGGTATCATGGGGAAAGGGAACGTGCGCACATAACAGTAGGTAGTGTGGTGATTATGCAAGTCGTTGGCATGTGTTGAGATAGTGTGCTTGTGCTTGCAGGAATAACCTCCCCTGTTTGCTGATTTCACGTGGGGTAGCTGCTAGTTTGTGTTATCTGTGTAACCACTACAGTTTGATTGCCTTGTTGCATCTAGGAGCAGTGTTTCATGCTTAACAACAGAAGACTAGTACTTCTATCACCCTGTTGCATATAGCAGCAGGGTAACAAGTGAAGACTGGTACTTAAAAAGATGTCTAGTACAAACATAAGTTTTTATTGTTAAAAGGTAGGTTGTTTTTGATGTAAGAAAGATTCTTTCATGGAAAAGACAGAAGTTAGCAGACTACAGTGCCCCCCTCCCTGCCTGCCTGCCTGCCCAGCATGTGATGAATCTGTAACTGACGTTAACAGCTACACGTAGCTGAAGTATGGTCCTTCTGCTGTGTTCCAAAGTGTAAAGCTTCTCTTCTTCCCCTGATCTGTTCTAGTTTGTCTTCCTTTCATTTCCCACCAAGGTTATTTTAGCACAGAAAAAAAAATCATGTTAATTTAACACAGTAGCTTTGAAAACAAGCTCATATTTGTCATTGGAGATTTAAAGGTAAGAATGTCATGATGCTTTTTTTTTCAGGGGGAAGTAACTTATGTTCCATGTGCATTTTGTTATATTGGGTGAAATGTCATAGTACCCTGCTGTTTGTTCTTTGTCAACCAAGTCTGTGCTATGGCGCCATCAGAAATTAAAGAAATTGTTGGAATCTTCTTGAAAGTGTTTATCAACATGTATCTACAAGATAGTTGGAAACGCCAGGATTTGATCTGGTATTTAACAGCTCACATAAACTGTTGAGAAGCGGGAATACTCAAAACAATGTCATGCAAGTACCTTTAACAGAGATGGGTTGAAATGTGATGAACACAAAGTGCAGACATGGATTGGCAAAGAACATAACATGCATAGTAACCATATAGTCTCCAGTATGATAACAAGCATGACTCGCACCTTGCAGGCAGGTATGTCTGCCAGAATGAATGAGTTGGTGTCACATAGAGTCTGTGCACTGTCCAGGCATGAGACAAAGAACACTGACAGGGGGGACAATGTAACCATGTTCAGAATGCACGTCTGTAAAGCAGGGTTGTCAGCCAGTGCCATTTGTCTTTCTTGTTTACTTTTAAGCTTACAGTTTGATTCATGCACTTAAAAAAAAAAAATTATTTTAAACTAAACGAAACACAGCTAGATCTAAGAAAGGAAACTTGCAGGCAACTGAAATTGTGCTTGTGATAGTTTTGTTTTTTTTTGTATTCCAAATAATCAGCAATTGTCCCATTGAACAGATTCTCTCTGTGGCAATAGCTCTTGAATCAATTTGTCGACATTGACCTTGATGACATGCAATGAATCACTTAAGTGTTACACTATTTCAGACTAGCATGCTTTCAGTTTATACACAGTCTTTGTAATAATTTCAGAATCTGCCATGTACACAATAAGAATGCTCTTGAAATTAAAGAATTGCTTTTTTTTCTAAAAGTTTTTTTCTGCAAGTTGGCTGGCAGCTCTGAACAACTGTGCTCCATACCTAGTAGTACCTTGTAGCAAGAGTGCTGAAAAGCTGAGTGACTCTAGCCAGTTCAGTGTTCATTGCTTGTTGCTGGCAGTGAAGGTCTGTCTGTAGATGGCTCCCTGTGAGTTCAGCAAAATGACAATGCCTGTCTTTCAGCACTCTTGCTGTTGAATGCTAGTGGACTGGCTTGTGATTGATTTGACATGTAATCCAAAAGGGGGTTGGCTTTTGTATATTCTTCATAATGGGTTACACTACTGTGGGGAGTGATCCTGTCTTGAGTTACACTGCAGTTACGATGCTCTCCTGCCTCCCTCTTTCCCGCATTGTGTGTTTTCCTTTGACAGGTTTATTCTGAAAATGTTCCTTGAAACTTTTGTAGTTAAAAGAAAAAGAAAGAAAATCCCGTTTTTGTCTGTGTGTATATATGCGTGCATATGTGTGCGTGCGTACCTGAGCGTGTTTACATGTAGATACTGATGGACTGTTTTGTGTGTTGGTGCAGGAGCTACGTGAAAAGAACTGGAAAGCTATGGAGGCTTTAGAAAAGGCTGAAAAGTCGGCTGCAGACAAAATTGATAAATCTCTTAAATCTTCTAGGGTAAATCTGAATTTTTTTCTGAACTTTTTTTTTGTAGTTTGTTTTGGCTGTTTGTCATCATCTGCATTGAGTGCTGCACTTCATGATAGGCTTGTTTTTAACTCTTTTCTTTTTTTTCTTTTTTGTTGTTGAGTTTTTGTTTTCTCTCATTTTAGTTTTGCTAAGTCATGTTTGATGTGAGTGTCATCTTTATTTCTGTTGTTTCAGTCTATTTCTTTTGATTTATCTTCTGATTCACAGACTAATTGGATTTCCATTTTCATAATCAGCATTCTGTTTTGACCCTTCTTTTTCCTCCTCATGCTGCATTTGCTCGTTGATATTCACCTGCATCTGTGTGATGTGTTTCACAAGCATTTTTAGGCAGTTCTTTTGTTTTTAAGAAAGAATGTGTGATTTTTTTTTTAACCCTACAGATTTTAATGTTGACTAGTTTTTATTATCATAATTGTAATTATTTTTTGTGTGTTTTAGTTTTCTCTTACAGTTATTCATTAAGGTTTGGGAATATAAATGTCATCTTGTCAAAAAGATCATGGTTTTGATTTTAGAGGAACAAAACTCTAGAGAATATGAACGTGCTTATATTTGTGTTTTTTTTTAATGTAAGATCAGTAATTGCATTAATGTATAGATTTTTTTTTTATAGGAAAACAGTCTTGAAACAAATTTTCTCAAGCTACATTTCCACCTGTTCAGATAATAGGAGTCAGAATTGTTTTCTGTTTTTGAGGTAATTGTAATGTTCCGTTGGCACATGGATTTGGATTGTCTGGAGCGTTGCTAGGGTAATGATAGGGTGGTGTGTGCATGTGGAGTGAGGGTGTGTTCTCACCTGAGGACACCACTGTCGTTGTTGTTGTTAACGTTGTGGCTGTGTGGTGACAACAGGAGAACGTGACCAAGGCTGTGTCTGACGTGGAGAAGTCTGACAAAGAAGTCCTCAAACGCCTCTTCCCCACTGTCAGCGTCAGCGACAAAATGGTAACCACTGATTTCCCCCCTTCTTTTTAAAAAACTTTTCCAGGCTTTTTTGGTATTAAAAAAAAAAATTATTTGTTTTACCTTTTACTTTACTTTTTAGGGGTGTGTGTGTGTGTATGTATGTCTGTATGTCATGAGGGGTGTCTTTGTGTGATGTTCCACATACCCGACCATCCATCACAAAATCAGTTAAAATGTTGAGTTGGTAAAGGTGTGGATTATTTGTTGTTTGAAATATTTTTTGGTTTACCTTTTACTTAACTTTTTAGTTTGTTTTGTTTTGGGTGGGGTTTTTGGGGGGCAGGGTGGGATGTTGGGTTTGGGAGGGGGAGATCTTTGCATGATGTTTCACATACGCAACAATCCTTCACAAAACCAGTTCAGTGTGGTAGGTTGGTAAACTTGTGGAATGAAAGAATGCTTTACAGCTGCCAGTGAAGTTGTCCATTCTATGTGAGGTCCTCTTGGTTGGATGGTCAGTCGGTCAGCCGTGATTTGCTAAAATGCACTGTACACAGAAGATCTTTGCTCCTCTGCTGTTGGGAATGTAGCCTCACCTCAGTCTGTCCTCACTTTTCTGTCCATACTCCCGTGAAAAAGTAGCTTCTGTGAACAAAACGTATGACAAAAACGTTGTCAGCATTTTTAGATGGGTTCACATTTTAATCAATCTTTAGTTACTGCACTATTTAATAAATGATAATGTGGGGAGTGATATGTGACCTGTTCAGTAGAAGGTAGTCAAGTTTGTATAAAACTTTGCAGAGAAGAAACATGTTGTTAAGAGGCTGTGTGTGTGTGTGTGTGTGTGTGCAGGGCCACAAGGAATGGCTGGTGACCTTTGAAAAACAAGCAGCACAGCAGCTGTCACAATCTTCAAAGTCTGAGGTTAGTACAGAATTTTGTTCCTTTTCTTTTTGGGGTTGTTTTTTTAAAAATGTTTTCTCCACATCTCAATTCCATCCTCTTTTTTGTGCCATATCTCTTGACTTCATTTTTTGGGTATTTTTGTTTTTTTAACTCAAGTCACATACATGTGTCACACGTTTGCTTTTTTTACTCACTCTACAAAACATGCACACACACACATATGCAGCACACACACAACACACACACATGCAACACACTCACAAACACACACACAGGCATGCATGCATGCATGCACACATAGGCATGAACATGCATGTGTGCTGATAGTTTATTTTCCTCTGTGCTCATCATTATACCCACAACTGCGGTTTTATATATGAAGCATTAATGTAATTAAAATTTGGAGGAATTAAGGTGGTATTTTGCTGTGCTTTAAAAAAAAAAAAATCTTTTTTCCTTTTTTTATAAGTTGGACATGAAAATAAACCAGTCTGTTTTTAAGTAACTGCATGTTTTTTCGCAAGGAACCTTTTTTTTTTAATCTGTTCTAATTCAGGGTGTGTGTTTGCAGTGTGCATGCATAACTTCAGGATAAAAAATTCAATGAAAGTGTATAAAGCAAGAGGTAAAAGCAAAAGAACAACACTTCCATAATCTTAATCTTATTTTTTGTGTTTAAAAAAGTGGACAGGGTCCACCAAACCTTTTTCAACAGTAAAGAGGAATTAACTGTCGAAAGAAGTGGCAGTCATTGCATTTTCATGACATGTACAACTTGAATTTTTGTTACAATCAAATTTACAGTCTGGTGAAAACACTTTAAATTTTGAACCCATTATTTACTGTATGTTTTTGAACTATTTGTGTCCTTATCTCTTATCATTTTTTCAATCGATACATCATGTTAATCCCCACCCTACCCCACCCCCAAAAAAATGACAGCGCAAAATACCAGGTATGGCAGCACATCATCACTGACTGTGAGGACTCTCAGGTGAAGCTTTCATCACCAAGATCAAACAGACATTTCATAAAACAAAACTCCATCTCCACAGTTGGAATGCAGCTACCTATATAGTGGGGGGAAAATAGACACATACACAAAAATCTCCTCACGCTCATGGACTTGGTAGCTCTAGCCGAGGAACAAAAACAAAGAACCCACGAAAGAAAAAACTTCACTGATCTTCCCCTCAGATATTCCACAACCTTTATACAGAAGAAGCCAACACTACCGTGGCAGGAGTGTGAAGAGAAGTAGCAGGTGATGTAGAAGCTGGCTAAGTTGTGTATACATACATGTGTGTGTGTGTGTGTGTGCACCGACTCTATGAAAGTGTTGTGGGGTCTGCCCTGGTTGCAGCAGAGTGTGTATGACAAACTGAACCTGCTGGAGGAAGAGAACAGTCACTTGCAGGCAGAAGTGGAGGGCTTCAGAAACAACCTAGCTTTTCTGGTGATTACACTTCCTCCCTTTCTGCAACTGCTTGAGCGCTTCAGTATTTAACGGTTTTTGCCCCTTTTTTTGCTGTCTGCATGCAAACGGAATTTTTTTGTTTTTGTTTTTAAACTTTTTAACCTTTTTTGGGTATTGCTGTTGTTTGTGTCATGTTGTAAATTACCTGAAGTGAAGTTTTTTTTTAAATGTGTAATCAGCTCTTCAACTTAAAAATATTATTTTTGAACATGAGAAACTTTCACTTTTGTTTAAAAAAATTTTTTTACCCTGGCTTGAATTGATATGCAGTGTGTTAAAATATGCAAAAAGTTTTCTGATTTGTAAAAATCTATTTTGAAAATGATCGTATGACATCGAAAGAAATATTTCTTTTTTTATTAAAACCCCCAAAACACATATTTTTATGCATAAAAGACACATATTGTTGAAAAAATAAAGCTGAGATAAATATTTTTAACCAGACCTCCAAATTCATCACTGTGCATACAGGTTTAGAATGATGGTTTGATGTGTTTTGTTGTTGTATTGTTGCATGTTTGGTGTTACAGAACAATCAGACTCAGTAGTCTGCACAGCAAAAGTATCCATTCGAAATTTAAATGACCTTTGTTGGAGTTCAATTTTTTAACGAAAAAATTAAAATACATCTTATTCTTTATGAAAACTTCTTCAGACAGCAACTATTGTTGTCTACCATATGAGTGACAATGTGTTGCACTGCTGTTAAGCACCTGACAATTTAGGCTCAGCGCATCCAACTTCAGCATGTAAATACATCTTATGATTTTTGTTGTATGCAGTCAGTATGTGTGTTTGTTGTTGTTACACATTCCCCAGCTGAACCTGGGGTCACAGTATGCCCTCTGATCCATCCCACCTGGGAATGACTGTAAGATTGAAAGTACACACTGGATAAAAAGCTTGCGTGTATGACACTTCTAAAGTACCTCACGGCACAGGCAGCCATAGTCTGACTTCAGAGGATTCATCAATATGGTCTTTTTTGCTGTTGTTTTAGACCCATGTTAGTTCTCTTGTATTAAACATGCTTGTGCCAAAAAAAACCCAAAAAAACTAGATGTGGGTGTGTGTACAAGATGTACATATGCATGTGCTTTGATAAAGGTGGTCACTTTTGTGTAAACAAATTGAATTGAGGCATTATATATAATCTTTGCTATATCAGATTTTCTGAGTTTCTCTCTTTTAGCACGTACATGGATGCATGAACACACACACACACACAAGCACACACACTCATGCACATACTCGCACACAAGCACACACACTCACACACATGTACACTCACACACTCCCACAGATATATATCCACATTGTGCTTTCCAGACTTATTCAGTTTGAGATGAGGGCTTTTTTACATTTTTCTTTTTGTGATCTGTATTTCTTCTCTTTTCTTTTCTTTCTTTTTGTCTTTTTTTTTCTTTGATTATTTGCTGGTACTTTTTGATGTGTGTGATGTTGAATTACCAGCTATTTTGTATCTGCATTTTTGGCGATGGTGCACATCTGTGTGCGCATGTGCACTGTGCCAGTGAATGAGTGTGCATGTGTGTAGTTTGTAACAGATTTGGTGTGTCGTAGTTGTTTGATGTTTTCACTTTGTGAAGCGTGTCTGCTGGTGGATAAACTTGGATCCTGTTCAGGATTGTAGTTGGGATTTTCTTTCTTTCTCCCAAAACTGCATCTCTCTCTCTCTCTCTCTCTCTCTCTCTTCTCTCTCTCTCTCTCTCTCTCTCTCTCTCTCTCTCTCTCTCTTCTCTCGTCTTTGTCTGAATGCTTTTTTTTTCTTTCCAAAAAAAAAGAAAAACTGTAGATTGTTTTTTTACCCTTTAGAGGTCTTGCTACTGAAGTACATTTTGCTTCACTTTTATGAAATACATTCAGAAATAATTGATGTTGTAGACACTTTGTTTCTTGTACAGTTACACAGAAAAAAATCTTGGGGGGGGGGGGGGGGATTGTTGTGTTGCCTGGTTGTTTTGGCAGCCAGTGTGGGGAAGAGAAGTTGCTGAACTGATCATGAACTGCATACACACAGGGACTGGATGTAAAAAAGCACATCAGTGCTTATTCCATTATCCTTAAAATAAAGGAAAAACTAATAGATAAATAAAGAAAATAAATCAATATCATGGTCATGCTTTGAGGCACACTCATGCTTGTGATAACTGACATTACTTATTTTTACCTGTAATTCCTAATATGATAAAGAATATCATTTTTTTAAATTTCTAACATTATGAATGGTATGTATAGCTTTGTTACTAATAATTGATAAAGTGTCAATACTTCAGGCTATCTATTTAGTTAAGTGTTTCACCCATTCCCTTTGAAACCACTAAGCTCTGATGCAGGAAACAAAAACTAGAAACTTATCCTTTAAAGTGATTTGGTTGTTAGGTTGTGGGGGGGTTTCACGCAGTGAATCAGGCTGAGTTGACACTCCACAGGCTGGACTGCTTGTTACCTACCAGCCAGGGATTGTGTGGAGCGCTGAGGGAAACTGTGTTTTCAGTTTCTGCAATTGGCAAGGAAAATGTTTTCCATGAAGTCCTGTGATAGTTTTGCTCTCTGCTCTGAGGAAAACTGTATTTGCTTTTATTTAAGTTGGCAGGAAATGTTTTACACTGTGTCCAGGATACAGTTTACATGGATTTTCATTAACCTGCAGATATGTAAATTGGCAGAGAAGGTGATTTACACTGTATTCAGGGTACAGTTAACATTTGGAGGAACCTGCAAATAAAAAAGCAAATTAGCATGGACTATGTTCAAATATTGTATTCATGATACAGGTTACACTGATTCTCAGCAACCTGCAGATAAATATGTAAATTGGCAGGGAAGAGGATAAATACATTGTATCCGCCGACAGCGGTTAATGCAATGGGTGTGTGTGTTGTGTTTGCAGCACTCGGAGAAGAATCGCATTGACGCTCTGGAGAAAGACAACAGGAAACTTCAGCAGCAAGTAGAGGACTACGAGAAACAGTGTGTACAGCTGGTGAGCTCTTGCTTCATGCTGTCGTGTTGTGTCCTGTTGTGTTGTGTTGTGTTTTTTGTAGATGGTTTTGTGGGGGTTTGGGGTTGTTTTTTTTGGGGGGTTGTTTGGGGATTTTTTGTTGGCGGGGTGGGAGGGAAGGGTTCATTCCTTGGCTAGAGCTCCAAGGCCTACCTACCAGTGGTGAGATTTTTGCATATGCAGCAGTTTTTGCCCTCCATTAAAGTAGGCCGCATGGCCGCAGGGATGTGTGGGTGTTTACATTGGGAGAGAGGATTTTGTTAGCAGTGACAAGATTCTGTGGAAGATGAACATGTGTGTCATGTATGATCACTTGCATAGAGACCTCAAATTTATAATCTGAGTGTTAATGTAAGCACGCTATGAGTATATGTAGAACATGCACACTCACACACACACTTAATTTCTTCTCTCTCTCTCTCTCTCTCTCTCTCTCTCTCTCTCTCTCTCTCTCTCTCTCTCTGTCTCTCTCTCCCTCTCCCTTCTCTTCTTTTTCACATCTCACTCACATATCAACTACACGTTCTATTTCGCTTCATTTTCACATAACTGACGTCACAAAATAACTGAAAACCCAGGTGAACACTGATTTGTTGTAGTATGTTTGCGCTTTTAATGTGTTCAAGTAAGAAATATAGATGTTGAACAAGTTAAGCTTATAAACCAGAGTTGAAAAGTATGATTATTCAGATTTCATTTGTAATAGATGTGCAGTATAGCTTATTATAGATGTGTGACAAGTATAGATTATATATAGATGTGTGACAAGTATAGATTATATAGATGTGTGACAAGTATATATATAATAAATATAGATATATAGATTACACATATATATATATATATATATATAATATAATTTGTGGTGTGTGTGACAAGTATAGATTCAGTTGTGGTTTGCTTTTCATGATGCAGGAGTAGGTTGGTAAAGCTCTGATTTTGTAACAGCAGTATATACAGTGTGTCACTTCAGGCCTAGTGTTGCATACATGTATATACCACATCAACACCATGAAATCCACTTAGCGTTGCTGCACCAAGTACGTGATCCCCCTCTCCCCCCCCCCCCCTCTCTCTCTCTCTCTCTCTCTCTCTCTCTCTCCACTGGTGGAATCTGTGATGTAGATGTATGCTGGGTGTGTTTGTTTCTGTGCCATTTATCAGACAGTTCCACTAAAGGCAGATCTTCAATGTGCATAATATTTATTGTTTTGCTCCTTGGCTAGAGCTCCAAGGTCCACCAATGGAGAGACTTTTTGTTTATGCAACAGGGTTTTTCTTCCCCCTGCAATGTAGGTAGCCACGTTCCTACTTTGGGTATGGTTATTAACACAGCGCCTGTGTGCATGCGGTTTATTTAAAAATTGTCCTGTCCTACGGGCATGAATGCCTACTCTTCTGAAAACGATACTTTTAATGTGCACAGGGTCTGCGTGCATCGCTATGGCTCGGTTTGCCTCAGTTATGTCTATCAATGACTTGACATCTGTGATTTTTGGTCAACGGAGAAAGGGCAAGCTGGCAAGCTCCTGCACTCTCTTGGATAATGTGATAAATGGACCTGTGTCAGTATTGTTGTGTTCCAGTTATAAATGTTGCTGCAGTATTAAATGTTGTTGTTCCAGTTATAATTTTGGGGTTTTTTTTGAAGTATCAATGGTTGCAGTTATCAATGTGTTTTGTTCCACTTATCAATGTTGCGCATATCATGTTCAGTTATCAATGATGTTGCAGTTAGAGAAGTTTTTGTGCAGTTATCAAAATATTATTTGCAGTTATGAGGAGGTGTGAGCTGAAGCAGAACCAGGAGCTGCAGTCACGCGTGGAGAAGACAGCGCATTGCTGAAGCAGTTGGCCCCTGCGCTTTATCTTTTCTTCTTCTTCTTGCCATCACTGGCCTTTTTTTCCCAATATTCTTGTTGGTTTCAACAATATTCTTCTTTGGCAAACCCTCAGACAGCAGCTAGTGTTGCGTTGCACTGCCGTCAAGCGCCTGACAAGTCGGGCCCAGCACATCCATTTTCAGCATGGGAGAGATCTGATATCTTTAAAGTCTTTCTGGAAAAAGGCAGGAGAATGGACCAAGAAGGCAGAAAGTAGACAAGAAGGGGATTGCAGGAAGAAAAGAACAAGACAGAAGTAGAGGGATCAGAAAAGGGAATGCCTACGCCAGAATTCCCAGAAGGTGGGGATGTTATTTTTACTGACATGCGCCCGGCATCCCCATGGGGGGTCAACAGTGTCCTAGTGTCAGTACAAATTGTTCAGACATGTAATGAAACTTTGAAGGGATTGTAGCTGGGCTTTTCTGGATGTCTGTTACATCCCACTTCCATCATGACCATGAAATGTTGTTGTGCGGTCAGAAGATATTCCTTTCCTAAGTTGCAGTCATCACTGACATTTTCATAAGAAAAGGCAGAACTGTATACACCATATATCTATTATAATTTTGTTTTCAGTATTTGTTGTAATCAAGACAAGAATATTGCCACTTTTATCAGGTTTGTTTTTGATGCTTGGGTAGGTTTTTTTCCCCGGAGTAATATTCTCATCAAACACTTTGTATTGTGTATCTCTGGCTGAAATTTTTTTTGTTTAATGAGACATTTCCCATAACAAAGCATTGATGTATATGAATATGTTGATTGCTAGCCTTTTTATATAAACAGACATAATAAGTCTTGAAAATGTGTATTGACAGTAAGTGTCTGTGTGTAAGTCTTGTGCACCTTCGACTTGGTATTGTGTTACACAGGTTGTTGATATTGTGTGTGTTGCAGGAAAGGAAATTGCACAATTTAGAGCATGTCGTAGAAACAGAAGAAAAGAAATGGAAGGAGAAACTGCGACAAGCAGAGGAGAATGGTAGTGGGGTAAGAACACCTTTTTTTTGTTTGTTTGTGCGTGTGTTGTGTGTGTGTGGGCATATAATTATGGTTTGTATAGCGTTAATGGGGATGGATGTGTGACAGAGAGAGTGAGTGAGTATGTTTGTAATAGAGAATGTGTACATGTATGTGTATAAAGTGGGGGAGGGGGGTATATGTGTATGAAGCTGTAAAATGTGGGTGTATGCCCATAGAAACATATTTTAGTGTGTGTGTCAGACAGACCATCAATTCTGTTTGCAACAGCTGAAATGTATCTCAACAAATAATAAATGGAATTTATATAGCACTATATCTCGCAAAAAAACACAAATCAAAGCACTTTCATTCATCCTACTTGTTCACATGCGGCCAGTTACGATTAATAGGGTGTTTTTTTTAAAAACTTCAGATGAGACTATAAACCGAGGCCCCGTGTGCGAATGCATGCAGAACATCTTGCGCACACGTTAAATCCTGTTCCGCTGTTCGAAAGAGTAGGCCATTGTGTGCCGGTGGGAACAGATGACAAAATTTTTAAAACCGCACACACACGCATAAATTTAAAATTTAAAAAAAATCATCTGAGCACTTTGATTTGTTGCTTTACAAGATTCAGCGCTATATAAATTCCATACATTATTTTTTTATTATTTTTTACAAATTCAAATGTATACCCACACGCTTGCGTGCACATGAATAATGAAGGTGTCTCGTACCTCGAGTAGAGCACCAGGCACTGGTGCCCAGGTGCGGGCCAGAGGCTGTGTCAGTTCTGGATGTCAGCTGAATGCCAAAGCCTACAATACAGTGTTGTTACATTTTACATTCTGTGTTGAGATTGTCTTCAGCCATGACAAGCTCTTAGCATTACAACCTATACTGTCCTTCGAAGGAAAAAATATCTGAAGTCAGTATAGCTGCCTGTGTGGTGAGGTATTAGAGAACAGTTGTACTCACAAACTTTCCATTCTGTTTGTTACTTTCTAGTCTCACAGTGATTGCCAGATCTGATGAAGGAAACAGGGTAATATAAATAATCTATCTATCTATCTATTGAAGATCTGTGTGTCTGTGTTGTGGACCAGGAGCCGGGGCCTTCAGGGCGTGAACAGGAGTTGGAGGAGCTGACGATAGAACAGCAGTCACAGATAGAGCACTACAGGACCGTTCTTCTCAGCACCGTGAGTACTGCCGCTGCCGCTGCTGGGTGTTTAACTCATTGCCTTGCTGTGGATAGGAATCTGATGTGAAAAAAATAATAGTCATTTTAAAAAAAGAAATAAGATTTTTTAAAGTGCTGCTGTGCATGAACCAATTGCGTTTGGATATTAAACTGATGTTAAAAAAAACAACAAAATTTTAAATAACAGGATTTGTTTTTAAAGTGCTGCTTTGCATGATGGAACAACACAGAAACTCGTGTTAGTGCTGTGGCAGGTCTGCACATAATTTAACTTTGAAGATACTCATGTTTCTGCATGCATGCACACACATATATGTACATGCACACACCTCTCTCTCTTTCTCTCTCTGTGTCTCTTTCTCTCTCTCTTTGTCTCTTTCTTTCTCTCTCTCCATCTTGTCCCCTTCCCTCCCCCACCCCACCCCTTTGTCTCTCTCCCCCACTCTCTCTCTTTCTCCTCTTTCTTCTCCCTCTCGTTCACTCTCTCTTGCTTGTTATTTTTCCTACATCAATAACAGAATGAGCATAAGTAACACATGTCAGAGCTCATAGTTATTCAACAAACTGTGGATATGGTGTGGTGTAGAGTTTGTGCATGCATCTGCTGTGGTGTGTGAGTGTGTATATATACAATGAAAAAGTAATGATTTGTTTATGAAGTAAAAAGTTACTCCTCTTTACCTTGAAACCTGTAGTATTTTTCATCAGGCACATAGAACTCTTCAAGTGAATTAGGAACTAAGCAAATGTCTCCATAATGTATAGAGAGAGACGGAATGCGTTGTGTGGAGTGTTTGTGAAGCGTGGAATGTTGGTGAAGTGTGGAGTGTTGGTGAAGTGTGGAGTGTTGAAGTGTTGGTGAAGTGTTGAAGTGTTGGTGGAGTGTTGAAGTGTTGGTGGAGTGGTGGTGAAGTGTGGAGTGTTGAAGTGTTGGTGAAGTGTGGAGTGTGGTGGGAAGTGGTGGTGAAGGGTGGAGTGTTGGTGAAGTGTGGAGTGTTGGTGAAGTGTTGGTGAAGTGTGGAGTGTTGGTGGAGTGGTGGTGAAGTGTGAGTGGTGGAGTGTTGGTGAGTGAGTGTGGAGTGTTGGTGGAAGTGTTGGTGAAGTGTGGAGTGTTGGTGGATGTTGTGTGTGAAGTGTGTGGAGTGTGAAGTGTGGAGTGTTGGTGAAGTGTGGAGTGTGGTGAGTGTTGGTGAGAGTGTGGAAGTGTTGGTGAAGTGTGAGTGTGGTGAAGTGTTGGTGAAGTGGGTGGAGTGTGAAGTGTTGGTGAAGTGTGGAGTGTTGGTGAAGTGTTGGTGAAGTGTTGGTGAAGTGTGGAGTGTTGTGGTGATGTCAGGAGAGTGTGCTACAGAGTGTGGAGAGGAGGCGAATAAGTGGAGTGACAAACTGAGTGCTTGGCAGACTTCAAAGGTAGCTGTGAGTGGCGTGTGTGTGTGTCGTGCGTATGTGTGTGTGTGTGTGCGTGCGATGTGTAGTGTGCGTATGTGTGGTGCGTATGTGTTGGTGTGTGTGTGTGTGCGTATGGCATGTGAACATTTCCTACACAGCGTAACTCACACACACACACACACACACACACACACACAACCTCACACACACCACTCACACACACACACACACACACACACACACACACTTTTGTTCCTGACCTCTCCTTTCTCTCTGACTCTTAGAATGCACGCACCACTGTAGCACATCCTTGCTACTCTCTCTCTCTCTCTCTCTCTTCCTCACTCACTCATTCTCCCCCCCCCCCTACCTCTATTCACTCACTCACTCACTTCATCTTCATTTTCATTTTCATCTAATACCCCTTAGCAGAGGAAAGCTAGAAGCAAACAGCAGCAGCAGTTGTTGACAGAGCAGTGGCGCTGTGTTTCAGGCCTCCTCCGAGTGTCAGAGGATACAGGGAGAGATGGAGAGCACTGTCGGGGAAAAGTCACAGGTGGGTGCTGGAGCCATGTACACATACACACACATACATACAGTCATACCTGCACACATACATGCATACACACATTCATACATACATACATGCACACATACATAACATACAATACATACATACATGTACACACACATACATACATATACATAAAATACATGCACATACAACATACATACATGCAACATACAACATACATACATGCACACATACACACATACATACATACAATACATGCACATACAACATACATACATGCAACATACACACATACATACATGCAACATACACAACATACATACATCAACATACATACATGCATACATATACATCATACACACTACATACATACATACAATACAATACATATACATTACATACATCACATACATAACATACATACATACATCACATACATACATACATACATACATAACATACATACATGCATACATACATAAACATACTACATACATACATACATACACAATACATACATACATACATCACTCATACATACATACATGACACATACATACATACATACATACATACATACATTACACATACATACATACATACATCACATACACACATACATACATACACACATACAACATATACACATCACACATACATACATACATACATACATACATACATAACATACATGCACACATACATATATACATACATTCATGCACAACATACATATAATACATACATGCACACATACATACATACATACATACATACATGCACACATACATACATGCACACATACATACATGCACACATACATATATACATACATACATACATACATACATACAGAAGATTACCAATAGTCATGTTATTTTTTATTGTGGACATTTAAAAGCATTCTTACCTGCTGTACCAAGTTTGTCACTGGATCAGATTTTGTATGAACCATCGTTACTGTTGGACATTGTGTTAGGATTGATAAGAAGTCCGATAAATCAGTTTTTGTAGTATGTTTAAAGTTAGTTTTTATTCAGTACTGTTATCTGACATTTTTCTGTTATTTTTTGCATTCTCTTGTTTAGATTACTTTTTCCTGTCTAAAATCACTAAATGTGAATAGACGTTAAACTAAAGATATCACATATATACACACACACACATACACGTACGTACATACATACACACACACACACATATACATCTATACGTATTTATAATCTTTTCAAATCAAGTGTATGTGTGTGCATGCATGTGTTGATGCATGTATATGATAGCAGATGTATCATTCACATAAATAAATGTGTGTGTGTGCTTACCTATGTTGACAGCTGCAGAAAGAAGTGGAGAGTATAAAACAGGAGCTGAAGCAGTCCTCAGACAGACTGCTTATCCTGACGAGGGAAAAAGAGGAGGTGGGTACAGCATGGCGATATTAATAATGGATATATAATAATGACGACAACAACAATATGATGATGATGATTACAAACTTGTTGGCATATAGTGCAACAGCAACTTGGTATGCTGTCAGTGTGGGCTTCGTGTTTAGATGAACTCCCTTGCGATCTCTTAGGTCTAGGATTTTAGTATAGCTCAGTTAGTTCATATGCCTAGAAAGTTTTAGAGTCTGAGCATGTTGTGACAGATGTTGAAAAGACAGTGTTGAGACTTGGGTGACATCCCGTCTTCGTTGTGTCTCGGAAATAATCAGTGTGGAATCCGGGATGGCTTGTGATACCAGAGGTAATGGACTTCAGGGAAGTTGCTTTTTATGGAAAATGAATTGATTGTGTGGCAACAAAAATTGAATGCTGACAGAAGCATCGATAGTTATTTTGATATTTGATGTCTGAAATAAACCCAGGAAAATGCATCAGAAGAACTGTTACCAGCAGTCAGTTGATAGTCCCACCTGTCCTCATCTCTCAAGGTGATAGTCCCACCTGTCATCATCTCTCTCTCCAGTTGATAGTCCCACCTGTCATCATCTCTCCAGTTGATAGTCCCACCTGTCATCATCTCTCCAGTTGATAGTCCCACCTGTCGCCATCTCTCCAGGTGATAGTCCCACCTGTCGCCATCTCTCCAGGTGATAGTCCCACCTGTCATCATCTCTCCAGGTGATAGTCCCACCTGTCATCATCTCTCCAGGTGATAGTCCCGCCTGCCATCCTCTCTCTCTCCAGGTGATAGTCCTGCCTGCCATCCTCTCTCTCTCCAGGTGATAGTCCCACCTGTCGTCGTCATCTCTCAAGGTGATAGTCCCACCTGTCATCATCACTCCAGGTGATAGTCCCGCCTGTCGTCGTCATCTCTCAAGGTGATAGTCCCACCTGTCATCATCTCTCAAGGTGATAGTCCCACCTGTCATCGTCTCTCCGGTTGATAGTCCCACCTGTCATCATCTCTCCAGTTGATAGTCCCACCTGTCATCATCGCTCAAGGTGATAGTCCCACCTGTCATCATCTCTCCAGGTGATAGTCCCACCTGTCATCATCTCTCCAGGTGATAGTCCCACCTGTCATTACCTCTCAAGGAATCTGTGAGCCAGTGAGTTGACAGGTGGCGATGAGGACCAGGGAGCTCTTCAGGAAAAGGTTGTTTTTTTCTGGTGTTTCTTTTGGGGAGTTAGATAAATTTCATTTGTATTTATTAGGAAAGATGTTGTTTTATATTATCTATATTGTTATATTTGCATGTTTGTGTGTGTGCGTGTTGCAGCTGACCAGCAAGGTGATAGTGTTGGAGACACAGTCCAAGGCTGTGGTACAGGTGGACGGTGAGGGCCTCAAGAAGGTATGGGAACTTCTTTTTATCCCCTTGCGACATCTTGTCTGAATATAGTTTGAGAACTGTGTATCCCCCTACCTCCCCATGTCTCTCTCTTGTATGTGTGCAGTTTTGAGGTGAGCATAGGCTCAATTCTTTTTTTCTTGCCCATTGTGAGTCTGGTTTTCTTTTTTCTTTTTTATATTCCATCGATCTTCTTATCTCTTCATAAATTCTGTTTGTAAAGTCTGTTAATTAAAAAATGTGTAGATACAGAAATCTTAATAGAGATTTGAGAGACATACTTTGACAGAGTACTTTATTTCTATTATCATCAGCAGTAGTAGTAGTTTATGTCTTTAATGTGTTTTTCATCTAGTCCATGGTGTTTTTGTTTGTATGGTTTTTATTTTTGTTTGTTTGGTTCAAATGATTTGATATCTTAATCTTTTAGTCAAATCTCTGTGTGATAGTCATTAGTATTATGTTTGGGGGATTTGAGTCTTTGTTGTTTTTTTTAAACCTTCCATGATGTACACTCAGGCACAAATTGGCCCCTTGAAATGATTATGCTGATGATAAGAAAAGAAAGAATGAATGAATGATTGATGTGCTTCATTGCACTGGTATCCTGAAAAGCCAGGTTTTGATCTGCCAGCATGGTGAGGGACCAGCATCCATCCATCCATACATGTACGTACCCGCCCAGATGTTTTCAATGCTTTTATGATGATGCCCTTTGGGGGGATGGAAGACAGTCCTGGATAACCTGCAGACATACATTCCAAGTTTTCCTTTTTCTTCTTTTTCTTCATCGAACGCTCAGACAGCAACTGTTTTATGTCTTATGAGCAAAAATGTGTTCGGCTGCCATTGAGCGCCTGACAAAGTCAGGCCCAGCACATCCACCTTTGGCATTTTTTTGGTGGGGGTTGTTGTTGGGTTTGGGTTTTTCCTTGAACGTCAGTTGTGTAACTTTACACTCAGGCAGCATAGTGACTGTGACCTTGACTGTCCCAACAGCAGATGGAGGAGGTTCAGCGTCAGCTGGAGAAGGAGCAGAAGAAGGTCAAGGACTTGTCGTCGACGGTGGTGCGGCTGAACGGCATCATCAAGACGGGGCAGGACGCCCTCTCTCAGGAACAGAGGCTGGTGCAGCAGCTGCAGGACCAGCTCATGGACAAAACCAAGGTCAGCTCGCCACATTGAAGGAAGAAATACAGACATTTTTTTAAAAGTTTTTTGTTTAACCTTCTGTTCCTTAACTGCTGGTCTGAGGTTTACCAATGGCCAGATTTGGCGTATGCAACCATTTTTGCCCACCTTGGAGGTAGCCTGATTCTAATTTTGGGGGTGCATGCTGGGCATATCAACGTTTCCACAACCCACCAAATGCTCACATAAATGACAGGATCTTTAACTTGCATATTTGATCTACTGCATGTGTATACTACACACACTAAGGGAATTACGGTGCTGGCTGGTCTGCTCTTGAAGTCGACCAGGGAGACCATAAAAAACAACCCACCTTTACTTCACCAGACCCTCCTGAGATACAAACCTGACTTCCTGGACCCATGAGACTGAAGTCGCTTCGATTTGTCTGTTTTACAAGATTCAGCGCTATGTAAATTCCAAATATTTATTATTATTTATTATTAAATGGTCCTGACCACTCTGCTGTAGTGTCCATCACATGTGTAAATCAATTACTTCCAAAGTGACAATCCTCTGCCACAGGATTCAGCACATACAGGCATACTGTTTCTTCCTCAGAACTTCTGCTGGAAGGTGTGAATCAGATGTGTGTGAGTGTGTTTGTGTGTGTGTTAGTCAGCCAGTGTGTGTGTGTCAGTTGGTGTGTGTGTTTCGTAAAGTTTTCCACTCTGAGCACACACTTTTTGTGTGGAAATGGGTATGCATCCAGTAAAATGAACATGTGAAATTCATGAATTAGTCATGTGAAAGCCGTTTCAAATGTGTGTGTGTGTGCCCAAAGTCGGAATGTGGCTACCTTTGGATAAAATCCGTGGCATACACAAAATCTCAGCATCAGTGAACCTCAGAGCTCTTTCTTAGGGACAGAAGGGAAAAAGTGTAGAAATGGGTTGAAAGATAAGGAAATCAAACACGTAGTCTTTGGATTGTTAAAATTTTAAGTCAACCGACTCAGTGAAAGGAAGATGGTATAAAACCATCAGGGGTGTTTGTTTTGTTGAGGGTTGGGGTTTTTTTCTGTGGGGGGTGTCCCTGGGCTTGAGCTCCAAGGTTCACTGATGGTGAGATATCTTGGCCTCCATGAAGATGGCCACATTCCGACTGAAGGGAAACCAGAGGTTTGATGGCGGTGACAGTGCTGTGTTGGTTTGATGGCGGTGACAGTGCTGTGTTGGTTTGATGGCGGTGACAGTGCTGTGTTGGTTTGATGGCGGTGACAGTGCTGTGTTGGTTTGATGGCTGTGACAGTGCTGTGTTGTCTGCTGCAGGGACAGTGCCTAAAGTGTTGTTTATCAGGTGGAAAATAGCTGTGTGCAGTAAGAGCTACAGCGTTGTTGATGTGGTCAGGATACGTACACAAACAGGTACATTCAACGTGACACAAACAGAGTCTTTGAATAATAAACTCTACCCTTAATGAGATGAGGTCGCAGTGACAAAACACACATGGTGTGCACGTTATCTACAAAAACAGCTCTTTAATTGATAAACTCTACCTCCCAAGTGCAAACATGGCTGTCTTTATGGTGGGCAAAAACAGGCTGTCTTTATGGTGGGCAAAAACAGGCTGTCTTTATGGTGGGCAAAAAACAGGCTGTCTTTATGGTGGGCAAAAACAGGCTGTCTTTATGGTGGGCAAAAACAGGCTGTCTTTATGGTGGGCAAAAAACAGGCTGTCTTTATGGTGGGCAAAAACAGGCTGTCTTTATGTTGGGGGGGAAACAGGCTGTCTTTATGGTGGGCAAAAACAGGCTGTCTTTATGGTGGGCAAAAACAGGCTGTCTTTATGGTGGCAAGGCTATCTTTATGGTGGGCAAAAACAGTCTATCTTTATGGTGGGCAAAAACAGTCATGTACACTAAAACACACCTCACCATGGGTGAACGCCAGTGCTGTAGCAGAGGAACAGATAACCTATACATTTGTCAGCTCATTATTTTCCATTTTAAACATATTTTGAAAGGGTTTTGTTTTCAAACAGTGACAGCCACTTTGACATCGAGCACAGTGCCAAAGCAGTGTGCACCACAAGACCCTTGCATCGAGGTTTAGCAAGCAGTGTCAGAAAAATACATCACAGGTCATTGCATAGCCTTCAAATTCGGAAAAGAAAATCTTGCACCAATAAGTCAGAGGTTTCTTGGTTCTATGACAGTCGGTTAAAAAATTCACAGCGAGTCCTAAATTAATGAGAAATCGGTTGTGATGATGTTCACCCCTGTAGCATGTAGCATTTCTTGTCCCCTTGTGCCAAAGTAAGGGAGATGACAGTGGACTCATTTTGTGGTGGCTAGTAAGCTGCAAGTGAGGTAGCAGTGAACAGTGTTGATTTGTCGCATGTGCTGTGTAGTAGACCCCTGTGTGTTTGTGTGTGTGTGTCGTCTGTGAGAGGTAACTATTGGAGAAACTGTCGTATTGAATTGAGCTGCCAAATTCTCCCTGATGAATGCAGGTGAACATGTACAGGAGGGTTGTGCATAATTCTGCTGCCCCAAGTGGTCTTTTGTGTGCGTGTGCGGATGTGATGCATGTTGGTGTGTGTGTTTTTTGTACTTATGCTTGCATGTTTGTGTGTATCTGTGTACATAGCCATATACATAGGAAATTAATAGACTGATACTATGCTTTATATTTGTATGCACATAACCATATATAGAGAAAATTGGTAGACTTATGTTGTTGTTATGTTTTATTTTTGTGATCTTTCGGGTTATAGTGATTAGATTAGACATACTGAATATTCTCTTAATGTCATTAAAGTTTGTGTGTATTGTTGTAGGTCTGGCAGTCAGAAAAGAGAGGTGTATGACTGTCAGAACATGATTTGTTCGTATCATTCCCACCCAGAGCAAGTACTGACCTTGAGAAATTATGTTTTGTATCAGCTGTACAAGCTGTGTCAAAGTTCACCGAGCAGAGCATAAGCTTTTTCTTCTCCCTAGCCAGATGACAGGAGAGAGCACAGAGCAGAGATGAAGAAGAGATTTGATCCTGTAGATAAGCAGGTTGTTGAGATGCAGCCGCTTATACTTTAATAATATCTTTACAGTTAGGTAGCTATCTTGAGTATTGCTCACAGCTGTCAACCCCCCTCCATTTACGGCGAGATTTGCTCTGCTGATGCAGATTTCTTGCTCACTGATGATGCAAACCCCAGCATGATTTAGACAACGGGAAAACAAACTTGAGTGTGGAAATTCTTTAAAAAATCCCTTTCCTTCCTTTCCAGGTAGTGTGTGTGTGTGTGTGTTGTAAATATGAATTATTGAGTTGTGAAGGGAGATGAAGAAGGAGAATTTATCCATGTTTCTTGGTGCCCCTGTGTCCTTCACTAGGTCACTGCCTAACTTTAAAAAAAAATCCCCCAAAAAACAACGGTATGTGATTGTGTTTTGATTATTCCTGTTTACATGTATTGTTGGCACTCTTGTATCTTGCTGTTGTGTTGTATCTCAGTGTTGTCATGTCTGTTATTCATTGTTGTTTGCAGTTTATTTCAGAGCATTGCACGAGTTGTGACAATCTTTTGGTTTACTTTGTTTGTTTTGTCTGGTAGAAGTCTGCATGAGTCCAGCTGATGTATGTATTGTAAGTGTTTTAAAATGTTAAATTGATGTGCTTCAGTTTTCTTCTTTGTTCTATTCCATGGATGTTGATCTCTTTGCTAACTTGAAATCCACTTTTTCTGTGCACAAATTTTCTTGTTTGATACAAACAAAATAACCGCTAACTCAAAAGAGATTTGCCCAAATAGGCACGGTTTTATGCACAGTTAGTGTAAAATAACCTAAATGAAATGATCTGTAATTCAGTTATCAGCACAATTATAACAAGTCTGTGCTTTCTGAACAGCGTAGACTAATTGCAGAATACAGCATAATATTCTGAAGTGCTTTTGCAGGCTGTGACACTTGCTTGCTTTCATGAAGTATGACCCTACATCATTATCATTCACAGTTTTTAGGAAAATGGTCAGCCTTTCTCTTGAGGTTTTCAGCCAGTCAGCAAAGAACGACTGAGGATGCTATTGATGGATCTCACGCCTGTGTTCCTTGAAGAAGGCAGCATTTTGACATTTTCTACAGGAGTTTTGTCAGTCTTCATTTCATGCTGTGTGTGGCAGCTGGTTCTGGCAACATGCAGCACTTTTTTTGTCTTGTTGCCATTGAGCTGGATAACTCAAGCTCTCCAGCTCAGACACACAGTACTGATTGAAAAATTATGTATACTTTTGCAAATGGTTTTTGTTTTTTTTAATATATATCTATAGCAGTTAATCTTTGTAAACTGAAAACTATTCAAAATCTGGGAAGTTAGGTCTTTTAAACCTGAACTATCTAACTAGTGCATTCAGAAGAATACTGCTTTGGAAATAAAGGTGGGGTGGGGTGGAGTTTTTAGGGAGAAAACTGGTGCTTCGTTGGTGCGTCATTTTGCTGTGCACACAGTACAAGGTGTCTGTCCATGTTAAATCCACGCAAGGCTTTAACCATGTCTTTAGGCCAGATTAAGGAGGCAGCTTTATCTGTGTCCCCTCTCCTCCCCCCCCCCCCCCCCCCCTTCCCCCTTCCCCCTCCACTAGCCTGTGCTGACGACCTGGTAACC
Source organism: Rapana venosa (assembly GCA_028751875.1). Classification (NCBI taxonomy): domain Eukaryota; kingdom Metazoa; phylum Mollusca; class Gastropoda; order Neogastropoda; family Muricidae; genus Rapana; species Rapana venosa. The sequence goes on along the minus strand of CM054138.1, from coordinate 77,339,041 downwards.
ATGACAGTAACTGTGCCCTTGCTTGCTTGTTCCGTCTGTAGCTACGAAAAGAGCTTAGAGAAAAAAGCAGAATGCTAGAGCGAGAGAGCGCTGTGGTCAAGCAGCTCAAACAGCAGTTGGTGAGTGCTGTGTGACACCTGTTTGCCTAGAGCTGTGACACCTGTTTGCCTAGAGGTGTGACACCTGTTTGCCTAGAGCTGTGACACCTGTTTGCCTAGAGCTGTGACACCTGTTTGCCTAGAGCTGTGACACCTGTTTGCCCCCTCCTCATCACATGGCTCTGGGTCCTTCCTGACCTGATCACACGTACTGGCCTTCTCCTGTAGCTCCCTTTCCCACCTGACAGCGTGCGATGTTGTTGGTTTTTGTTGGGGTTTTTTTCTTTTTAATGAAGTGTTGTAAAGGATAGTAGTGCTGCTTTTTCTTGGGTGTGAAGGAAGGAACAGACAGCAGAGTGTAGTCATTCTGGTGACGGTTTGTCATTCTTGAGGATATGGGTTGAGGTAACGTCATAAGATCATGTCTTTATTCGCTGTTTGTTTATTTCTTGGTCTGGGGTTTGAACACACTGTGAAGAAATAGATTTCTTACATCAGATTTCATTCATTATTGTCTGGTGCTGTTCCATCTTACTTTTATATAACAACAAATTTCAGCCTGCTGTGTCTCATCCCTAACAAGAATTTTTTTGGGGGGGTTGGTTTGGTTTTGCCTGGTCTTATTTTGTTTTTTGTTCTTGGTCACACATTTAGCAAGGGTATGACTTTGATGTCCTGACACTTTGTGGCAGAGGAATGTTGTGACTCCAAAGACACAACACTCGTCATAACAAAGCAGTATGATCTTGTTGCTGTGGACTGCCAGTGTTCTGTTCCATCCATTTCACATGTTAAGAAAAAACCTTGCTAGGTCGCATGATTTCATGAAAAGAGCAGCTCTGTCACATTCAGAGAGAGTTATGCACAGCACCCCCTTTTACCTCTTGGTTACTTGCTTGCCTGTTTAGGGCCCAACATTTGACCGATGGTGATTTTTCCCCCTGTCACTCAGCCAGAGCTCTGAGGTTCACCAAAGGTGAAATTTCAGATATGCCACCATTTTTTTCCCCGCCATTGATTGCTTCACCATGCTAGAAAGTTCTGCCAAATTTGATGGATTTCCTGTAAAGTGAAGTACAATGTTAAAAATTTTATATTTTCAAATTCTGTTAAAAGGGTTTGAACGTTATTTGTGTTTTGTCCTGCCAAAAGACATCTCTAAGGCGCCGTGTGGGGGCGGGTAGTGCTGCCTCGCGCACCGAGCCGCTGAGTGACGACATCTCTTCTTTCCCATCATGCCGTGTATAGTTTTCATTCTGTCTTTTAAAAAAGAAATTTTACTTTCATGCGGGCATCATTCTTTGAGTTTGTTGTTTTTACGAACCTGTGTTTATAACCTGGGACACGGTGTGGTCTTTGGGGCATGTGGAATCTGGGCATTGTTAGATTTATTAAAACCAAAGTTTTATTTAGAATTTTTATCCAGCACCTAACTAACATGTCAGGCAGTCACCTTTTCAGCGCTTTCTCTTTTATACTCTGAGTATTGCATCCTTTTGCATATGCAAATGACACTTTTTGTTTTCTTTTGTTGTCTTTGTTTTCTTTTTAAAACGTCGCCTTTTTTTGGGGGGGTGGGGGAGGTTGTTTAGTCTAGTTTTTGGATCCCAATTACAAATTCATGTGTGATCCCCATATGTATTCATTGACACATTTTATTGAAGAAACACCTTTGACTGTGTCATGTCCTGTCCCCCCATCCATTGACCTGACACTTTGCATTGTATGCACCAAAATAAAACCATCCCGTGTTTCTTTTTAAGGGAAGGGGGGTGGGGGGGGTTCTTTTGAGTCTTTACTGTTTTGCCATTTTGTCGTTATTCCCCAAAGTAACAAAATTTACCTCACACATAGATGTGTGCATGTGAATGAAGCCCACATGCCATTGTGTCTGTATGTGCACCTTCTTCATTCCTGTTGACCATTATTGTGCACTGGTGCATCATGTATTTCTTGTTACTTGGCTAAAGCTTCGAGGTTTACCCGTGGTGAGAGTTTGTATATGCGACCATTTCTACCCTCTGTTAAGGTAGGCGCATTCCGGCTTCAGGGGGTGGTGTCTTGACATGACTCCTGTGTGCACGTGT